>JBBDGP010000148.1:1800000-2206463 GCA_037952835.1 Lithobates septentrionalis
TAGGAGAATACAAGGTCAAGGGTGTTGCCATCAGAGTGAGTAGAAGCCTGTACCCATTGCTTCAGGTCAAATGAAGAGGTTAGACTAAGAAGTTTAGAAGTAGCAGGAATGTTTGTATTAGCAGGGATGTTGAAATCACCGAGAAGGATTGTGGGAATTTCCGAAGAGAGAAAGTAGGGTAGCCAGGCAGAAAACTCATCAAGGAAAGTCGATAATGGTCCAGGGGGCCGGTAGATCACAGCAATTCTTAGTGAAGTGGGAGAGAATAGACGTATACAGTGGGCTTCGAATGATGAGAGTGAAAAAGAGGGAGGAGGGTGAATAACCTGGAAGGTGCTCTGGGGGGATAGGAGGAATCCCACTCCACCTCCCTTGCGTCCATTAGGCCTGGGGGAGTGAGTCCAGTGAAGGCCACCCTGGGAGAGGGAAGCAGGAGAAGGGGTGTCATATTTGTGGAGCCAGGATTCTGTGAGAGCAAGTAGATTAAAGGAATTAGTGACAAAGAGGTCATGAACAGCAGTGAGTTTGTTGCAGACAGAGCGGGCGTTCCAGAGGGCGCAGGAGAGAGTGAGGCTGGTGTTGGCAAGAAGAGGAATGGAGACTAGATTGTGTAGATTGCGACTACTGCCAGAGGGTGTAGGGTGATGGTGATGGGTGTGTTGGGCACAGTTAAATAAAGTGGGCCCAGGGTTTGGGGAAATATCTCCAGCGATTAGGAGAAGCAGAAGAGTGAGGGAGGTAATATGAGAATATGATTTGTATGAGGGGACATGCTTCAGTATCCTGGGGGGTATGTTAGCAAGTGGGCTTAGAGTTAGAAAGAGGTGATGAGTGCAGTAATAGGGGGAGGGGAGAAGTGAGGGTGATATGTACAGGTTGTGGGGTGGAGCAGAGGGATGTAGAAAAGAGAGTTTGAGGAGAGAGGCAGCAATTGTGAAAAGGAGGAGAGGTAAAGAGTGCATGTTTCAGAGAGGAAGATGATAAAATTAGGAAATGGGGTCACCTGCAGTCTTTTATAGTTTGCTTTGTGCAAATCGCTGAAGTGCAAGAGCAGAAGTGTCACTTATTTTCAGAACCCCACTTCTTTGGAAGAACCCCCTGTATGTGCAGCCCCCTGTATGTGTTCCCCCGTAAGGAAGGCCTTGTTTTTATACTGTGTGTTGGGTGTGGGTTGAATCTGGCAATTAATCAATTAGGAGGGCATATTAGCAACACAGCTAGCAGGGCATAACTTTCACACCACAATCAAACTGCAAGGGGACTAAAAGGCCAAAATTGTAAAGATAAGGCAACCCATAATTTAGGTAAGACTTAAATATATTCAGCGACCTAAAGTAAAAGAAAAAGCAAAAAGAAGAAAAAAGGGGAAAGAGGAAGGACTAAAGCTGGAATGCCCTAGTCCTTAAAGGAATGGTTTAAAGCTAAATGCATCATTCATGCCTGGGTGACTGAGGGCCGACAGCTCATGTATCCAGCGTGCTTCCTTTTGAAGGAGTAGCCTGTCATAATTTCCTCCTCTATCTCCAGGAGGGATATGTTCTAAGGCAAAAACGTGTAGACAGTTGCTGTCAAAGTTATGCTGCAAGCCGACATGGCGGCTAATAGGGTTCTCCATTTTCTTTTTCTGTATTAGGGAGACATGATCCCTTATTCGACAGAAAAAGGGTCTCTTTGTCTTCCCAATGTAGAACATTTTACATTCACATAACATAATATACACTATGCCGATGGATTGACATGTTACTGCAAATTTTGGTTTAAATAGATGCCCATTGGGCAACAGTAGATTTCGTGTCGCCAGAATGTATCTACAGTAATTACAATGGTGGCACGGTCTACTGCCCTTGTCAGCTTCTCTAACTATTCTGGTATGGCTTTCATAGTGACTATGAACCAACGAATCCCTCAAAGAGCGGGATCGTCTAAACGTAATCTCCGGATACGGGTTCAAATGTTTAGCCACCTTCTCATTCCCCATCAGCAGGTACCAATATTTTTTAAGGATTTCTCGTGTTTGTTTATGTTGACTAGAGAAAGTAGAGATGAGTCTAACTCCAGGGTTAGCTTTCTTGGATCTAGTGTTATGTAGGAGAGAAGCCCTATTCTGATTTTTTGCTCTAAGATATGCCTTTTTCAGGCATTTTTTGCTATATCCCCGGTTAAGAAAGTGCAAACGTAAACATTTGGCTTCCTTTTCAAAGTCGGAATCATCACTACAGTTGCGCCTCACTCGCAAATATTGCCCATAGGGCACACTGGTGATGAGGGGAACTGGGTGGGAGCTTGTGGCATGCAGCAGGGAGTTTCCTGCAGATGGTTTACGATATAAAGTTGTTCCAACACTGCCATCCGAATTAGCTACAATTTGAGTATCCAAAAAAGTTAGATTTGACTGGCTAAATTCAACTGTAAATTTGAGATTAAAACTGTTGATCTTTAAACTCTCCAAAAAGGACAATAGTAGGTCCTTAGTGCCCACCCATATGAAGAAGATATCATCGATAAATCTTCTCCATAGGGGGATTTGTTCCATATATTGTTGCATGTCATCTCTTGAGAATAATTCACGCTCCCACCCCCCCAGATACAGGTTGGCATAAGAGGGGGCACATTTGGTCCCCATAGCCACCCCCTGTATCTGGAGGTAGTGGGAGCCTTCAAATAGAAAGATGTTATTGGAGAGGATAAATAGCAGCAGATTCAAGATAAATCCATTGTACTGGGAAGATACCTCTGGATTTTGAGAAATGAAGCCTTTGACGACCTCCACCCCATGCTGGTGGGGAATAGAATTGTATAAGGCCTCCATGTCGAGGGCTACCAACCACGCACCCTCGGCAATAAAGACTCCATCGAGGGCGCGTAGTAGGTCGTTGGTGTCCTGAAGGTAGGACACCAAACCCTCGACGTGGGGCCTAAGGAAGTCATCAATTAATTGACTGGCTGTCTTCGTGAGACTGCCATTACCGGAGACAATCGGGCGGCCGGGGGGGGGGTTTAGTCTAATTTTTGTGAATCTTCGGGAGTGCGTATAACGTAGGTGTTCGTGGAGAAGTGACATTTAGAAATTCCCAGGTGGACTCATTAATAAGACCACTGCAATAGGCTGAGCCAATTAAATATTGATAGCGGTTCATCGTTAGGGTTAAGTGAGTTGATGATACTCTACGGTACCATTCTCGGTTTTGGACAATGGCCAGCACCATAGATTCGTACTGGCCACTGTCCATCACCACCAGATTTCCGCCTTTATCTGAAGGCTTAATTATGATGTTTTTGTTCCGTTGTAAAGATTTTAATGCCATAACTTGGAAGGAGGTTAAATTAGATTCAGAAGTATTTCTCCATTTGGTTTCCATGATTTCTTTCGTTACTTGATTAGTAAATGCCCATACATTGGGATTCCCCTGTAGGGCAGGGAATTTACAGGACTTAGGTTTGTAGTTGCGAAGTGTAGCAGTAATGGGGGGGTGATCCAATGGGGGTGGGGGAGGAGGTGGGGGATCAACAGCCATCTCAAGGGTGTGGGCCTCGAGCAGGTCTGTTTCATCAATCCCTCCCTCCTCCCACAGCTCCATTAGGTCCTCCATGGCCTTGATATCGTTTATGGACATATCTTTCCAAAGAGGGTTGTCAAAAGAAGAGCCCTGAATAGATAAAGGTGGCCTATCATAAAGGATTTTAAACATACGTTTTCGGGAAAATAGATTAAGGTCTTTGATCAGTTCAAAACGGTCTACCCTCTGCGTAGGGCAGAAGGTCAGACCCAGTTTTAACACAGAAATTTCTTCAGCCGAGAGAGGGCAAGAGGAAAAATTAATCACCTCGAGTTGACTTTATGGGGTTTGGGATTCCCCAGATCTGAGCTCATAGCTTTCTTGGGGTCCGACATTATTTGTGAAAAAATCGGAGCTGGACGAAAATCCTGCTGTGAATAAATGGTATTAGTGTTACTTACCAAGGTGCTGGAGACCGTTAAAGGTGCGCAAGTGGTTGTGCAAGTGTTAAAGAGTGGTTCAGGATGTGCCGGTACGTTAGTGAGTGAACTTTTGTTCGCACCCGCTCGAGTGATCATGGGTGTCTTAGTATTAGGAGTGTGTCTAGTTGTGCCCACAGGTACATTTTCTTTTGAATGTTTAGGATTCGATGCACCCTGAGATCTGGCGAGTCGCGTAAATTCTTGTGCCTGTAGTGAAGAAACATAGGAGACAGATGAATCCCAATCGCTCGGTTCACCATTCACCTGTCTAGATTGACGTGTTTGATTATTACGTTTTTTTTCTTTTGTAACTGCTTTGTGACCAATTATAAGATTGTTAATTATCATACGCTAATTTATCCCTAATGTACTTTTTTTCTTTTGTTTTTAAAATTTCTGTTACATACACCTCTAGATTTGATTTGAGTTCATTTTCACGTGTGGAAAAGAGACCATCCGTAGTGATCGATGGGTTATCCTGATATAATTTTTCAATTTCCTTATCCACTAGGGACAACTCAACGGTGTAGTGTTTGCACAGCAGCTCCATCATCCTCTTGGAGCAACTCTGCAAAATATTTTCCCATTCGAGTTTAAATTCTGATTCCAACTGAGTAATAGTGGGGAAGATCTGAATCCTCAAACCCCAGGGGGAAATATTTTCTTCTGTGTATTTCAAAAAGTACCATTTATTCCAAAATAACCTTGATTTCTTCTCGAGCATGCGTTGCAGTCTCGAGAAGAATCGTTCCATAGATAGGCCACCACTAGAGGCATTTTGTGATTTGTGAATATGGTCCATCAGGCCTTCAAAGGCATTTCCACAATAACTGGCCATTATTTGGGGCTGATCTTCCTTAGAGGTCAGACCCAATAAATAGCAAAGGACGGGGGAAGAAACACTTCAAGCTTTTTTATGATGATGTCTCATCTTTTTGGGGCATAGATATTTTAATCTATGATTTAATAAAAATATAAATTTTATATAATATGATTGTACAGATTTATTGATTTTTGATCATTGTTTATTTAAATAGCACCTTAAAAGTCCCTGGGGAAAACCCCCCCTCCCCCTTTTGGCGAATTAGCCTTCACTCCTATTTACATTTAATTATGGGATGTGGTGCATTCTGGTGACTATCTCTGCCCTTTCTAGTTCATTTGTCTTAATTTGGGGTGTTACCCACCCTCCATCCACATAGGACAGATATAGTCACAGGATTATCCAGTTTATTGGATTTGATTAGCAATATTTATTCAGTGGAATATATTGTTTTTTTCCTTTTCAATTTTTTTCTCCTTTGTGTTCTTTTTTCTCCTATATATAAATAACAAAAAAATGTTTCTTTCTTTGGAATGGTTAGCATTATTTACAATTATTGTTTGTGCTATTTGGCGGTCAGTGGTGTAGCCTATGGTTGGTTTCCTAGTGTTTCTCCCCCGTCCTTTGCTATTTATTGGGTCTGACCTCTAAGGAAGATCAGCCCCAAATAATGGCCAGTTATTGTGGAAATGCCTTTGAAGGCCTGATGGACCATATTCACAAATCACAAAATGCCTCTAGTGGTGGCCTATCTATGGAACGATTCTTCTCGAGACTGCAACGCATGCTCGAGAAGAAATCAAGGTTATTTTGGAATAAATGGTACTTTTTGCAATACACAGAAGAAAATATTTCCCCCTGGGGTTTGAGGATTCAGATCTTCCCCACTATTACTCAGTTGGAATCAGAATTTAAACTCGAATGGGAAGATAATTTGCAGAGTTGCTCCAAGAGGATGATGGAGCTGCTGTGCAAACACTACACCGTTGAGTTGTCCCTAGTGGATAAGGAAATTGAAAAATTATATCAGGATAACCCATCGATCACTACGGATGGTCTCTTTTCCACACGTGAAAATGAACTCAAATCAAATCTAGAGGTGTATGTAACAGAAATTTTAAAAACAAAAGGAAAAAAGTACATTAGGCATAAATTAGCGTATGATAATAAACAAGCTTATAATTGGTCACAAAGCAGTTACAAAAGAAAAAAACGTAATAATCAAACACGTCAATCTAGACAGGTGAATGGTGAACCGAGCGATTCGGATTCATCTGTCTCCTCTGTTTCTTCACTACAGGCACAAGAATTTACGCGACTCGCCAGATCTCAGGGTGCATCGAATCCTAAACATTCAAAAGAAAATGCACCTGTGGACACAACTAGATGCACTCCTAATACTAAGACACCCATGGTCACTCGAGCGGGTGCGAACAAAAGTTCACTCACTAACGCACCGGCACATCCTGAACCGCACTTTAACACTTGCACAACCACTTGCGCACCTTTAACGGTCTCCAGCACCTTGGTAAGTAACACTAATACCATTTCTTCACAGCAGGATTTTCGTCCAGCTCCGATTTTTTCACAAATAATGTCGGACCCCAAGAAAGCTATGAGCTCAGATCTGGGGAATCCCAAACCCCAGAAAGTCAACTCGAGGTGATTAATATTTCCTCTTGCCCTCTCTCGGCTGAACAAATTTCTGTGTTAAAACTGGGTCTGACTTTCTGCCCTACGCAGAGGGTAGACCGTTTTGAACTGATCAAAGACCTTAATCTATTTCCCCGAAAACGTATGTTTAAAATCCCTTATGATAGGCCACCTTTATCTATTCAGGGCTCTTCTTTTGACAACCCTCTTTGGAAAGATATGTCCATAAACGATATCAAGGCCATGGAGGACCTAATGGAGCTTTGGGAGGAGGGAGGGATTGATGAAACAGACCTGCTCGTGGCCCACACCCTTGAGACGGCTGTTGATCCCCCACCTCCTCCCCCACCCCCATTGGATCACCCCCCCATTACTGCTACACTTCGCAACTACAAACCTAAGTCCTGTAAATTTCCTGCCCTACAGGGGAATCCCAATGTATGGGCATTTACTAATCAAGTAACGAAAGAAATCATGGAAACCAAATGGAGAAATACTTCTGAATCTAATTTAACCTCCTTCCAAGTTATGGCATTAAAATCTTTACAACGGAACAAAAACATCATAATTAAGCCTTTCAGATAAAGGCGGAAATCTGGTGGTGATGGACAGTGGCCAGTACGAATCTATGGTGCTGGCCATTGTCCAAAACCGAGAATGGTACCGTAGAGTATCATCAACTCACTTAACACTAACGATGAACCGCTATGAATATTTAATTGTCTCAGCCTATCGCAGTGGTCTTATTAATAAGTCCACCTGGGAATTTCTAAATGTCACTTCTCCACGAACACCTACGTTATACGCACTCCCGAAGATTCACAAAAATCAGACTAAACCCCCCGGCCGTCCGATTGTTTCCGGTAATGGCAGTCTCACGGAGACAGCCAGTCAATTAATTGATGACTTCCTTAGGCCCCACGTCGAGGGTTTGGTGTCCTACCTTCAGGACACCAACGACCTACTACGCGCCCTCGATGGAGTCTTTATTCCCGAGGGCGCGTGGTTGGTAGCCCTCGACGTGGAGGCCTTATACAATTCTATTCCCCACCAGCATGGGGTGGAGGTTGTCAAAGGCTTCATTTCTCAAAATCCAGAGGTATCTTCCCAGTACAATGGATTTATCTTGAATCTGCTGCTATTTATCCTCTCCAATAACATCTTTCTATTTGGAAGCTCCCACTACCTCCAGATACAGGGGGTGGCTATGGGGACCAAATGTGCCCCCTCTTATGCCAACCTGTATCTGGGGGGGGGGGGTGGGAGCGTGAATTATTCTCCAGAGATGACATGCAACAATATATGGAACAAATCCCCCTATGGAGAAGATTTATCGACGATATCTTCTTCATATGGGTGGGCACTAAGGACCTACTTTTGTCCTTTTTGGAGAGTTTAAAGATCAACAGTTTTAATCTAAAATTTACAGTTGAATTTAGCCAGTCAAATCTAACCTTTTTGGATACTCAAATTGTAGTTAATTCGGATGGCAGTGTTGGAACAACTTTATATTGTAAACCATCTGCAGGAAACTCCCTGCTGCATGCCACAAGCTCCCACCCAGTTCCCCTCATCACCAGTGTGCCCTATGGGCAATATTTGCGAGTGAGGCGCAACTGTAGTGATGATTCCGACTTTGAAAAGGAAGCCAAATGTTTACGTTTGCGCTTTCTTAACCGGGGATATAGCAAAAAATGCCTGAAAAAGGCATATCTTAGAGCAAAAAATCAGAATAGGGCTTCTCTCCTACATAACACTAGATCCAAGAAAGCTAACCCTGGAGTTAGACTCATCAATACTTTCTCTAGTCAACATAAACAAACATGAGAAATCCTTAAAAAATATTGGTACCTGCTGATGGGGGATGAGAAGGTGGCTAAACATTTAAACCCGTATCCGGTGATTACGTTTAGACGATCCCGCTCTTTGAGGGATTTGTTGGTTCATAGTCACTATGAAAGCCATACCAGAATAGTTAGAGAAGCTGACAAGGGCAGTAGACCGTGCCACCATTGTAATTACTGTAGATACATTCTGGCGACACGAAATCTACTGTTGCCCAATGGGCATCTATTTAAACCAAAATTTGCAGTAACATGTCAATCCATCGGCATAGTGTATATTATGTTATGTGAATGTAAAATGTTCTACATTGGGAAGACAAAGAGACCCTTTTTCTGTGGAATAAGGGATCATGTCTCCCTAATACAGAAAAAGAAAATGGAGACCCCTATTAGCCGCCATGTCAGCTTGCAGCATAACTTTGACAGCAACTGTCTACACGTTTTTGCCTTAGAACATATCCCTCCTGGAGATAGAAGAGGAAATTATGACAGGCTACTCCTTCAAAAGGAAGCACGCTGGATACATGAGCTGTCGGCCCTCAGATACCCAGGCATGAATGATGCATTTAGCTTTAAACCATTCCTTTAAGGACTAGGGCATTCCAGCTTTAGTCCTTCCTCTTTCCCCTTTTTTCTTCTTTTTGCTTTTTCTTTTACTTTAGGTCACTGAATATATTTATTATTTTCAGTGTTTAGATTAGTTGGCATTTTTCGGATGCATTAACTGTATATAATTGTTGTAACATGATTATTTGTTTTTGATATCGATATGTTTAATTTCCACTGATTTATTGCTACTCATCTTACAGGCTAATTATGTAACCACACATGCAAATTTACGTTCTAATTCCTAAATTCGGGTGTTTTCAGTTTTGGGCTACCCTTGTCAATTGTATAGTTGTATAAACCAATCGCTCTTAAGGTGGGGGCCCTAGAGGATTGAGTCCGGTTATGTCACATGGGGTTTTTTATGTGAAGTAATTGCTAATACTGAGCCTGTAATACAGCCCTCTAAAGATTGTCTGATTAGAACGTATGTATTTATAGTAAAGCATCTGAAGCTAGGCACGATGGTTCAAGGTGAACAATGATCTGTTTGCCTTCTCTTTTTCCCTTAGTCAAGATGGCGCCATCGGCGCCAATATGCTCTACAGGCTCTCAGTGGTGTAAGCATGCGCATTAAGCATTATGAACCCCGCTGACGTCGTAATGACATCGCTGCGTTCCCCCACGGTGCTGTGACGCAGGCATCCTCAATGAGCGTCCCCATCCCGGCGGTGAGATCAGACGCCGCCGCGATGGGGGATATATAAGGGCGGTTCACATACCGCACACTGCTCTGCTACCGACGCTTCTCTATTGAGGGGGCATGGAGTGTTCTTGAGCCCACATGCCGAATTGATGTTCTACAAGTAAGTGTTATACCTGCAGCCCTGTCACTCTTGACGGTCAGCTGCACTCACAAAGCTCTAATGGCTTTTTCTATTGTATTTTTATCTAGATAGTATTGCTGGAAAGGGATTGCTCCCTCTGCACAATCAACCATAGTTCTTACCAGTGACCAGCTCACTATACCATCGATGTATCCTGGTCTTTATGGTCTGCATGTGCTGTGAGACTTTTGTGTTTCAAGCCATTATCAAATTGGTTCTATCTAAGGTAATGATTTTTCACATAACTTAGGAACGAAGCTGGATGCACTTTGCATTCCTTTTTCTTGGCTAATTTTGAATTTATTTTGCTCTATTTAAAGGACTACTTTAAGACTACATTTTTTATGTTATTATTATTTTTCTGTACAATCTTCATTTCATTATTTGAATCAATTGATTGATTTTTGATCATATTGTTTATTTAAATAGCACCTTAAAAGTCCCTGGGGAACCCCCCCTCCTCCCCCTTTTGGCGAATTAGCCTTCACTCCTATTTATGTAACTATGTAACTTTGTGTATCCCCAAACAGGCTTTTCCAAGCTCCCTCTGAAACACACTGCTACTCAAAACAAAATTTATTATTATGCATGGGAAGGGAGCATAAAATAACAATTATAAAATTAAATACTTAAAAATCATATATTTTAAATCTAATCAATGAAAAGTAAAAAAACTATGTAGCACTAATTTAATTCCTAACCATTTGCAATAAAACTGTTTATGTCCAGATCTACATTTAATCCTACATGTTTCTTATCTGAATGGCCAGTTTGGTAGCCATGATGATACCACATCCTGGGGAGTAGATACAGAAAGGAGGTTTATGGAAGGGACTTTTGGAAAGGCACCACTATGACAAATATATATAAAAACACATATATAATTTTATTAAATACAATCTTAAAGTGGAGTTCCACCCAAAAGTGGAACTTCCACTCATCAGATTCCTCCCCCCCTCCGGTGACACAGTTGGCACCTTTCAGGGGGGAGGGGAGTACAGATACCTGTATATTACAGGTATCTGTACTCACTTCCGGCATAGATAGCCGCAGAATCTGCGGTCATTTACGCCACTTCCTGCTCCCTGCCTGCTGCCTGCTGGGAAACACACGGGTCCCAGAGGCAGCAGGGACCATCCGTATTGCGCTGCACGACTCGCGCATGCGCAATAGAGAACCGGGAAGTGAAGCCGCACGGCTTCACTTCCTGATTCCCTTACCGAAGATGGAGGCGGCAGCACCCGAGGACGGAGAGACGGTTCGGCCTCGGGTGCCGACATCGCGGGTGCCCTGGACAGGTAAGTGTCCATGTTTTAAAAGTCAGCAGCTGCAGTATTTGTAGCTGCTGACTTTAAAAAAAAAATTTTCGGCGGCGCTCCGCTTTAAGACACTAATAATAAAGGTGCAACAGTAAATGCAAAATTTGCACAGGATGATAGGACTTTCTTCATACAAGGAAAAGCTCAATTCAAAGGACATAACCCTAATGAATTATAAGGGTTCAATGAACAAATGGGGTAGAGTTGTATAAACTAGAGGTACTGTGCCTCCATTGTATATGGGTACAAACATTGCAAAAAAAGCTGAAGATACTTACTCAAATTTCAAATTTGTATGCCTGTAGTCACGTGGATAATGGAAATTACCACCATTGTGCAGCATAGAGTGGGGAGATGAATCAAGAGCACATAGCCATGGGGGTAACCCCTCACAACCTCCCTCCGTTTTGCAAGCCCAGCTATTACCCCATCAAACTGCTAATATCACATTTTAACCCATTTACTAAGTCCAGACTTATTATTATTATTATTATTATTATTATGAGATTAGATCAAAAATGTGTTTATTACAAACCCAGTTTCTACCGCATCAGACTACCAATATTCAATTATTTTGAATTGTATTACCAAAAAATAAGCCTGACAGGCGAAATGAAAGAAGAGAGAAAAGAAAATGTCTCAATGCACACAACAGGCCCAATGAAAAAGCCCAATAATAATGCACCATTATATAAATGTACAATAATCTAATTATATAGATTATGCTATCTTATTTCTTAATCCTGGGGCTCTTCTATATATAAATGTTGGTTTTGTTGGAAGAAGGGGCCCAAGATCTTTATCCTTCAAGAGGATAGGCCAGTGTTTTTTAAAAATATTCTCAACCTCTTTGTACTTTCTATGGAAGCCTGTAATAAAGGCCAACTCTCCCTTAAAATTCCTTGATTTACTATTGGTTAGAAGGGACTCTCTATCCATAGTAGATACTTTGTTCCTACACCATTCTAATTCTTGAGGGGTGTACCCTTTCTCCATAAACCTGGTTATGAGAATGTCTGATTGGGTATTAAAATCCTCCTAACTGTCACAGTTCCTCCTCATTCGCTTGAACTGGCTTTTGGGTCTACTAATCAAGACACATCATTGGAAATATGGACTTAGAAAATATGATTTGTTTAATGTTTTTTTCACTACCAATTTATATATGTTTTTTTCATTACACTTTATGTATATTTTTATTTCATGAATGATATCTGTTTGATAAAAGGAATACTTGCACTTTATGCATATATTCACTTTAGTTCATGGTAATGACATATAAGGAATAATCACTTAGTGCCCCCTATATCCTAATCTTGTTTCACTAGCACAGTGACAGGTTCATAGTTTTTTGGGGAGCAGCTTTGTACAAAAGGTATTAGTATATTTATTGCTTGGCGCAAGGTTTTTTTCTTTCACCTTTGCAATAATTGCATGAGCCACAGGGAAAAGTGCCTGCCATGGAGTGTGTAGCAGGCAATTCCGCCCCAGCCATGAAGCTGCTAGAAACCAACCTGTCGCAAAAGCGATAAGGCCCGCTTAAAAGTAATTTGAGGATGCGGAGAAACAATCTTGGCTATTTTTGGATCAGAGGTCAACAAGTGCCAATACTTACGGGTGTATTTGCGAAGAACATAATGTTGTTCACAATAAGGAGTTATAATACGTAAAGTGGCTTCCTCCTTTCGAGGAGGACGAGGCCCAAATAGCAGTTGCGATATCGTGGTCGCATAATTGCACGATTATATGCCCTCCGAAGACAAGATCTCCAGCAGGCGTGATTTAAGTTCACCTGCAGCCTTCTTGAACTTGGCCTCATTGCAGCAATTGCGTCGTAGGTGCAAATACTGTGAGTATGGTATGGATTGCACAAGAGGCTTAGGGTGAAAGCTCTGTGCTTGAAGAATAGTATTGCCAGCAGTTGGCTTAAAATATAGATTGCTGCTAAGAGTTCTATCTTCTTTAACCTTTATAGTTATTTGCATTCATGGCTGCTACACATTCCTCAATAGTTCAAGGGAGCCATGCCAAATCAAAAATACATCACCAATGTATCTTAACCATGTCAAGATACTCGTGGAATATCTAGATGTATTGTACAGCAGGTCCCCATCGCTACGCCTTGCACCTGGAGGAAGTGGGAACCATTAAAGATGAAAATATTGTGTCTTAGAATAAAATCCAAGACCCGCAGCACTAAGTAAAATAAAACCTTAGGGTGTGCAATGCTTTGATCAAAAAACCTTTACTACTTGGATGCCTCTGAAATGAGGAATGGAACAATACAGGGTTTCCACATCTATCGTGACTAGTAGGGATGAGCTTCGTGTTCGAGTCGAACCCATGTTCGACTCGAACATCGGCTGTTCGGTCGTTCGCCGAATTGCGAACGATATGGGCCGTTCGCGCCAAATTCGTGTGGCGCGTCACGGCCCATAATTCACTGCGGCATCGCAGTGCATTGCTTGCTGATGATTGGCCAAGCATGCACTATGACCCGCATGCTTGGCCAATCACAGCGCCGCCTGAACAGAGAGCCGTAATTGGCCATAGCCAAGGAGGCTTTGGCCAATTATGGCTCAGGGGATTTAGTACACGCCCCACACTATATAAGGCCGCCTGCACGGCGGCCCTGTGTAGTGTGTGTGTTCCGGCGTTGAAAGAGATAGACAGAGAGAGAGACAGTGTCATTTGATTTGAGTTAGATAGATTAGGCAGAACAGTCAGTCAGTTAGCTGCACTTACAGTGTATTGTGTATATATATGCATCCCAGGTGTTGCATATATATATATATATACACTGTATTCAGTTTAGCTAGATCCGTTCCTGTTATCTTCTAGACTATTTACATTTAGTGCAGTGCGTCCTGCTCACAGTGTTCAGCTAGATCCGTTCCTGTTATCTTCCTACTGACAGGCAGGCTTGTCTTGTTACAGTATTAACAGCTACCTAAAGAAAATTACTGGTGTTCTTTTGATCCTATTAGTACCACGGTCAGGCAGCTAGACTATTTACATTTAGTACAGTGCATCCTGCTCACAGTGTTCAGCTAGATCCGTTCCTGTTATCTTCTAGACTATTTACATTTAGTGCAGTGCGTCCTGCTCACAGTGTTCAGCTAGATCCGTTCCTGTTATCTTCCTACTGACAGGCAGGCTTGTCTTGTTACAGTATTAACAGCTACCTAAAGAAAATTACTGGTGTTCTTTTGATCCTATTAGTACCACGGTCAGGCAGCTAGACTATTTACATTTAGTACAGTGCGTCCTGCTCACAGTGTTCAGCTAGATCCGTTCCTGTTATCTTCCTACTGACAGGCAGGCTTGTCTTGTTACAGTATTAACAGCTACCTAAAGAAAATTACTGGTGTTCTTTTGATCCTATTAGTACCACGGTCAGGCAGCTAGACTATTTACATTTAGTACAGTGCATCCTGCTCACAGTGTTCAGCTAGATCCGTTCCTGTTATCTTCTAGACTATTTACATTTAGTGCAGTGCGTCCTGCTCACAGTGTTCAGCTAGATCCGTTCCTGTTATCTTCCTACTGACAGGCAGGCTTGTCTTGTTACAGTATTAACAGCTACCTAAAGAAAATTACTGGTGTTCTTTTGATCCTATTAGTACCACGGTCAGGCAGCTAGACTATTTACATTTAGTACAGTGCGTCCTGCTCACAGTGTTCAGCTAGATCCGTTCCTGTTTTCTTCCTACTGACAGGCAGGCTTGTCTTGTTACAGTATTAACAGCTACCTAAAGAAAATTACTGGTGTTCTTTTGATCCTATTAGTACCACGGTCAGGCAGCTAGACTATTTACATTTAGTACAGTGCGTCCTGCTCACAGTGTTCAGCTAGATCCTTTCCTGTTATCTTCCTACTGACAGGCAGGCTTGTCTTGTTACAGTATATAAAGCTACCTGAAGAAAATTACTGGTGTTCTTTTGATCCTATTAGTACCACGGTCAGGCAGCTAGACTATTTACAGTTAGTGCAGTGCGTCCTGCTCACAGTGTTCAGCTAAACCTACAAGTTAGTGGGGTGCGTCCACCTCACAGTGTTCAGCTAAAGCTACCTGTAGAAGGTTGGTGGTGTTCTCATACTACAGGCAAGCAGTTGATTTTGCTAGCTGCAGTATCAGTACATATATATATATATATATATAGATATATATATCCCAGCTTAGTGCAGCTACAGGCCATTAGTATGTCTGGAAGGCCAAGAAGGAGAGGCAGACAGTCACAAGCCAATAAGAGAGGGCAAGCAGGCTCTGTGTCTAGTGCTGGTCGTGGAGACGGTGCATCCTCATCAGCACGTGGCCATGGGACACGCTTGGCCTTTTTTTCGGCAGCTGGCCGTGTTGAGCCGCAACATGCGGAAGACTTGGTCAAGTGGATGACCAAGCCGTCCTCATCCTCCTCATCCTCTCTCACCCATGCCCAGGGTGCTTTGTCTGGCAAAGCAGCGGCCTCTTCCCTCGGCTCAATGTCATCAGTGACTCCTTCCCTAGCTCCACCATGTCCTCCTGAGGAGTCTGACCACAGTGTTGGGTACATGCTCCAGGAGGATGCCCAGCGTTTGGAAGGCTTTGATGATGATACTGAGCTCGATGAAGGCAGTAACATGAGCACGGACAGAGGGGGTGCCCAAGAAGGACAGCAATCTGGCAGTCATGCTCCCCCTGCTGCAGCATACTGCCAGGTTTGCTCCAGTGATGAGGAGGGAGGGGATGATGAGGTCACTGACTCAACGTGGGTGCCTGATAGGAGAGAGGAGGAGGAGGAGGAGGAGGAGGAGGCGGCACATCACCAACGAGGCAGGATGCCCTCCAGGGGCCAGCCTAAGGGCAGCACATTGACTGCATCACACCCCAAAGCTCCACATGTGCAGGGCGCTGCAGTCTCTGCGCGTTATTCAAAAAGTTCTTTGGTGTGGGCCTTTTTTGAGACGAGTGCATCAGATCACACCGCTGCTATTTGCAACATATGTCTCAAGCGTATCTCACGTGGCCAAAACATCTGCACTCTTGGGTACCACATGCTTGACCAGACATATGTTGACCTGCCATGCAGTTCGTTGGCAAGCGTATCTAAAAGACCCACACCAAAGAACAAAGAGGATCTCTCCTTGCTCCTCATCAGCTGAGATTTCCAACCCCACTAGACCTCCAGTCCTCTCTGAGACCTGCAGTGAGAGGAATGAAGGTGTAGAATTAGGTGTGTCACAGCCAAGTACTTGTGGGCAATCTGCTTTTGGTACGACGACGTCGGATTGTACCAGGCAAATTTCCCTGCCCCAGCTGCTGCACCGCCGAAAGAAGTTTGCTCCCAGCCATCCACATGCCCAGCGGTTGAATGCTAGCTTGGCAAAATTGCTAGCACTTCAACTGCTGCCTTTTCAGTTGGTAGACTCTGCCCCCTTCCGTGAGTTTGTGGAATGTGCGGTTCCTCAGTGGCAGGTACCCAAACGCCACTTTTTCTCACGGAAGGCGATTCCGGCTCTCTACCGGCATGTGGAAGGCAATGTCCATGCCTCGCTGGACAGGGCGGTCAGTGGTAAGGTGCATATTACCGCTGACTCATGGTCCAGCAGGCATGGACAGGGACGTTACCTAAGTTTCACGGCGCATTGGGTGACTCTGCTGGCAGCTGGGAAGGATGCAGGACAAGGTGCAGTAGTGTTGGAGGTTGTTCCGCCACCACGCCTCCAAAATGCTAATGATTGTGACACACCTCTCTCCCCCCCCCCTCCTCTTCTTCTTCCTCCATGGCCTCTTCCTCGGAACCAGCGGTGCTCCGTAGTCGTTCAAGGGGCTACGCAAGTATGCAGGCCAAAAGATGCCATGCGGTGCTTGAGCTGGTGTGCTTGGGGGACAGGAGCCACACTGGGGCAGAGGTTCTGTCAGCTCTGCAGGGGCAGGTTCAGAGGTGGTTGACGCCACGCCAACTTAAGGCAGGAATGGTGGTTTGCGACAATGGCACCAACCTCCTCTCTGCCCTCCGACAGGGACAAATGACCCATGTGCCCTGTTTGGCTCACGTCCTTAACTTGGTGGTGCAGCGGTTCTTGGGCAGGTACCCGGGCTTACAGGATGTCCTGAGGCAGGCCAGGAAAGTCTGTGTGCATTTCCGCCGGTCATATAATGCCAGTGCTCGGCTGACGGACCTCCAAAAGGAGTTTAACCTGCCCAAGAACCGCCTAATCTGTGACATGCCCACCAGGTGGAACTCAACGTTGGCCATGCTGCAGCGGCTGCACATGCAGCAGAGGGCCATCAATGAGTACCTGTGCGACTATGGCACCAGGACAGGGTCAGGGGACCTTGGTTTTTTTTCCCCACGCCAGTGGGCCATGATCAGGGATGCATGCACTGTCCTGTCACCATTCGAGGAGGCCACGAGGATGGTGAGCAGTGACAGTGCATGCATCAGTGACACTGTCCCCCTTGTCCACCTGTTGGAGCACACGCTGCGTGGAATAATGGACAGGGCACTTGAGGCAGAACAGAGGCAGGAAGAGGAGGACTTCCTTAGCTCTCAAGGCCCCCTTTATCCAGACAGTGTTCCTGCGTGCCCGCCGATCACACAGGAAGAGGACGAGGAGGAGGAGGAGGAAGATTGTGTCAGTATGGAGGTGGAGCCTGGCACTCAGCATCAGCAGCAGTCTTTAAGGGATCAGTCCCAAGAAACACATGGACTTGTACGTGGCTGGGAGGAGGTGGCTGCAGACGTTGTCGTCCTTAGTGACCCAGAGGACTCCGGACCGAATGCCTCAGCAAACCTAGGCTGCATGGCCTCCCTGATCCTGCAAAGCCTGCGTAAGGATCCTCCTATTCCTGGTATCATGGAGAAGGACCAATACTGGCTGGCAACCCTCCTTGATCCACGTTACAAGGGTAAGGTTGCGGACCTTATCTTGCCATCGCAGAGGGAGCAGAGGATGAAACATCTTCGGGAGGCCTTGCAGAAAGGTCTGTGCAACGCGTTCCCAGAGACTGGGAGGTTACAAACTCCTGTTTCTGGACAACGTGTTGCTGAGGCTTCGGTCAGTCAAAGAAGGAGCGGTGGAGAAGGTGGCCGTCTGACCGATGCGTTCAGACAATTTTTTGGTCCGCAGCCCCAAGGTATGATCGGTTCCAGCAACCATCGCCAGCGTCTGTTTTACATGGTGCAGGAATACCTAGGGGCAAGATCAGACTTGGACACCTTTCCCACCGAAAATCCTCTGGTTTACTGGGTCTTGAGGATGGATCACTGGCCAGAGCTTGCACAGTATGCAATTGAGCTACTGGCCTGTCCTGCATCCAGCGTTCTTTCGGAACGCACATTCAGTGCTGCTGGGGGCGTGGTAACCGATCACAGGGTGCGTCTGTCCATCGACTGATCTTCATAAAAATGAATCAGTCTTGGATCACCACCAGCTACCAAGCACCTGATGCTGATGTAACCGAATAATTTTTTTTGAAATCTCAGATCCCTTCAAAGACTGCCTATGCTGATGCTGAGTGACTATCCCTGAGTAATTATCCTCTTCCTCCTCAATCATCACGCTGATAGCTTGTAAGAACATTTTTGGTTCTGGGCGCCACCACCAGTGCCTAAGGCACAATTTTTCAGCCCCTGTTTAACAGGGGCGTGTAATTACAATTTTTGATGTAATACTTTGCAGCAGGGCTCGTTCCTGCATTCCAACTAGAGTGTCTGTGAGGGGTTGCAGTGTTGTGGCACCAGCACCAGTGCCTAAGGCCCAGTTTTTCTGCCCCTGTCTAACAGGGGCGTGTAATTACAATTTTTGATGCAATACTTTGCAGCAGGGCTCGTTCCTGCGTTCCAACTAGAGTGTCTGTGAGGGGTTGCAGTGTTGTGGCACCAGCACCAGTGCCTAAGGCCTAATTTTTCAGCTCCTGTTCAACAGGGGCATGTAATTACAATTCTTGATCTAATATTTCACAGCAGGGCCCTGTGAGGGCTTACAGTGTTGTGGCCACAGCAACACCTAAGGCCCAAATTTCTGCTGAGTATATAGGGCAGGACCCTACTTTCAAACATCTAACTTACAAACGACTCCTACTTGCAAACGGAAGGAGACAACAGGAAGTGAGATGAAATCTACCCCTAGGAAGGGAAATTCTCTCCTGTAAGAGTTAATATGGGAAAACAATTTCTCCTTTCCACTGATGCTTTCCAATCCTTGTTCCACAAAAAAACCCAAATTTTCAAAAAACATTTTTTATTGGGACAAAAAGTGAGGTGAAATCTTCTGAAGAGGAGGAAAGACAGCAAAACAAATGTCACAGGGGTGATAACCCTTCCCTATGTTTTCCAAAAAGCTTAAAAAAGATTTTTTGGCTGGAGCTAAACACGTTAAAAATGTACCCGTTCAAAATTACAAAGAGATTCTACTTAACAACAAACCTACAGTCCCTGTCTTGTTTGCACCGCCTGTATACTGCTGTTCAGAGTATATAGGGCCTGGTGGCCCCACACCTTTCCTTATTTTAATTTGGGTGCGGGGTTCCCCTTAATATCCATACAAGACCCAAAGGGCCTGGTAATGGACTGGGGGGTACCCATGCCATTTGTCTCACCGATTTTCATCCATATTGCCATGACCCGACATTACATTAAACCCACAAGCAGTTTTAAATGAGATTTTTTTCGTTTAAAAATGACATTTGGTGCAGGGACTGTTCTAAACACGGGAAACACGCGTCACTTTACAGGCATGCTATAGACACCCCCCAGGTACGATATTTAAAGGAATATTTCACTTTTTTTTTTTACTTTAAGCATCATTAAAATCACTGCTCCCGAAAAAACGGCCGTTTTTAAAAGTTTTTTTTGCATTGATACATGTCCCCTGGGGTAGGACCCGGGTCCCAAACCCTTTTTAGGACAATAACATGCAAATTAGCCTTTAAAATGAGCACTTTTGATTTCGAACGTTCGAGTCCCATAGACGTCAATGGGGTTCTAACGTTCGTGCGAACTTTCGGTCCGTTCGCAGGTTCTGGTGCGAACCGAATCGGGGGGTGTTCGGCTCATCCCTAGTGACTAGTACCGCATTCGGGGGACAATGAGAAAAAAGTGGATAGTATCCTTTTTCATATGATAATAAACTTAAAACCAAAGGTTGAAAAAAGGAGTCCACACATCTACTGGCATTTTCTGTAAGATTGCCGTTGCTGGAAATGATTGGTCTACCAGGAGGATGTGCATGGCACTTATGGATTTTAGGGAGTGCGTAAAACACAGGAACCCTAGGAAATATATTGTGTAGATAATCATGTGTCAGTGGAAATAATCCCAAAGCTGCACGCCTGTGCAATCATGGCCTAAAAGCTTTGATTGAACATCTCCACCTGTGTTTCAGGGACTGGACAATACCAATCTCTATTATCCAGAATGTTCATGCACATCCTAATATAATCACTCTGATCCATCACAACAGTGTTACCACCCTTGTCGGCAGGCTTAATGACGAGAAATGTGTTTTTTTGCAAATTGGAAAGAGCCTCAACATGCCTAGCAGACAGGATGGGAACAGAAGCTCCATGGCGGGGAATTCCCTGAATGGCTTTTGTGACGCATTTAATAAATGCTGACACATTGGGGTTAGAATGCACAGAAGGAAATTTTTAAAATGTATTTTTCAAAGGGGCAGGATCTACAGTGGCATCCCAGGTCCCAGTCTCAGGAGCGGTTCCAAATCAAAATGATCAATTAGATCCAAAGGGTCATCAGACTCTGAGGTGTCTGAAGATGGATTGGGGTGACTCTCTTCATATAAGAGTGTAAAATCCCTTAAGGCCCTACATTCCCACATGGACAATTTCTTTTTGGACTCAGGTTCAGAAGTTTTGTCAAACATTAGTCATAAGATAATCTTACGGACAAAAAAGATGAAAATCTTTCGTTGGACAGAAACTCAGGCCCAGAGACAGGACCCGGGCTTCATCCAAAGACAGAGTGTAGGAAGACAAATTGATAACCTTTAATCCTGCTTCACTGTCGAAGGTGGGCTGGTGTGGTGCACAACGGCCCCCTTGCCCGTTTTGAGACGATTGGGGTCTGGATGAGAGTGAGGTGCATGAGAAAAAGAAGTGATCAAATTGGAAGTTGAGATTTTAGCTGTGGCCCCCAACAAAGTGGGGGAAGGGGACGGTCGTGATCCCCCAGCCACAGGGGGTCCGCGAGGTATGGATAATCCCGCCACCTGTGATGTTACCTGACACCGTGTGAGAAGAATAAGAGGAAGAGTCTTAATCCAAAGTGCGCTTCTTATAGGTAAGGTCAGGATTGGTGCTTAAAGTGCGTTCACAACGTTTCCGGAATGCTCTGGACCTTGTGTTGCGAGAGGAGACCTGCGAAGTGGAAGAGGAATGGGACCAAGATTGAATATTAGAGTCCATGCGTTCTAAAGAAAATGAATTGAAGGGCTTTTGAGGACGTCTTTGGCGATTGGATTCCCAATTGTATGCATATTTGGCAGCAAAAGCTCCTCTATCTCTTTCAAATTTTTTATATTTAATACTGAGAATTTGTCTATTATAGGTCTCTAAATAGGATCTCAGTTTAGAACTGAGCTTCTCAAATTTCTTGTGAGACCTAAGGTGGATTTAAAAGAGTATTGGTGTGTTGGATTTCCGTATCCATAAGTTCCATCTGTTCCCTATAAGTCTTAATTAGGAGTACCATCATATTCCTTGAACAGGAGGTGAAATTGTCCTCCCAACTTTGCTTGAGTTCATCAGAAACCGTGGGGATATTAGGAAAAATCTGGATATGGAGATCTGCAGCTGCAGGCATCATCCCGGTACTGTTTTTTAGAGCGGGTGTTCGGTTTTCCAGGTATAACAACCAATGCGGTTAAAAGCCGCTCGGCTGTTATACCTGAGAAGCGGGAGGGCATGTCCCCCCCTCCCGCCGCCTCCCGCCGCTCTTACCGGGCCTCCCGTTCCATCGGGAGGCCCGGTGACCAATCGGCTGCCTCCGCGGCTGTTGAAAGAGCTAACATGCAGATACATTCATACTATCAAATCCATATATCAATGAATTAAAAAATCTTTCACCAAAATGCATTAATTCATAAAGAGCATACCATCTACATTCATAAACTTCAGAAATAGTGCAAACAGGCATGCTGTCCATGCAAAGAAAAAAATCTTTCCACTGATGCCAACGTTACTGCTGCATCTGTATATCAAAAATGTAATGTCAGTGCACATATCAGAAACCACTGTGCCCTGATATTTCATTTTTGATATGCAATTGCAGCTGTAATTTTGCCATCGCCTGAGTCAGCGCATTGCTGCCTTTGTTGGAGGGGTGTTGCTGTTTGTATATATAAGATGGGGACATTGTGCAATACGTCCAGTCCCCAGAAGATGTGGTATGCCATAAAACAGGTAGATCAGAGCCTATTTCCCCCAGTGGTCTTCCAGGACAGCCCTTGAGAGATGGAGCTCCTCCCCCGGATAGGAAACACATTGCCTCCAGCTCTTTAAAAGGCGGTCCCTCAGGCATCTGGTCAGTTTTTTGTGTTTCCTAAGTCGGAGGAGACATGTTGCCTGGAGGAACCATCTTTTAAGGGAAGATGGGGTTGGAGATAATCCATCAAGCAAGGGCTGTCCAATACCAGCGAGAAGTTCCCCTCACCTTTTTCCTCCATAGGCCACGGGTTCCCTCCGCAGAGGGAAGGACGTTGCGACCCGGAAAACTCAAGGCGTCACTTCCGGCGGATGGGACGTCATCACTGTGCACCAGAGGTTTGTGGTTCCGGCTTCCTGGCGCAGAGAGAGCTGAGCCGGTGTACAAAAGGCATGACAGCATGGGCTTTAAACGCTAGCAGCCAGAGCAAGAAGCAACATGGAGGCATCCCACGCTCCGGGGGAGTCAAACGCCAGCTCATCACAGGTAGGCTGGCCTGGCCAGAACCTTTTTTCTGTGCACCGATTTTTTGAAGGGGAGCTAGAAGACCCTGGGGGAACCATCTTATTAGCTCTGTGGGTATTTTAAGGGGCACTGGGAGGCCAGGACTAGCTACGAATTCTTTTTTTTGTAAACAGATTTTCTTTTCCCTTCTTGTCCCCCTCTCAGAAAGAATCATCCAGATCACAAAAAGCCAATACAAAGACAGACATGAAAAAAGTGTCCTTCCTGTAGTGCAAGGCTTTCATCTAGCTACACTAAAACCTTATGTCCCACATGAATCACAGCCGTATTAAAGAGCGAGGAAGATTCCCCTTTTTCAAAATGAAATGCAATCCACCTTTCAATCATTCAGGAAATTTATTTCAGATACACAAGTCCCAGGCACGACCATCAGCCAGTCCGATCAGGTGCCCACTTCCCCTACTCCGGTAGCTTCAGGTTCAGGAGAGCCTTCAGAGAGTAGAGAGAATACTCCTAAAAACACTGACCCAGATTCCTCCCAATCAGATTCAGGACAGGAGGAAGGAGGAAGGTCAGGAAGATTCAGGAAAACCCACAAGGTTCAAACTTTCCCAGGAGGAGGTTGATGAACTACTGGGGGCAATCTATGAAACCTTAGAGATGAAGGAGGTAAAAGTCCTACTCTCAAGGCATGATAAAATGTACCAAGGGTTGAATAAAAAGAAACCCAAGGTATTCCCGGTGCACAAAATCATGTCAGACTTGGTGCTCAGGGCGTGGTCGGAACCAGAAATAAGGGGCCCTTCTTTTTGAGTAGCCTGAAAAGAAAGTTTCCCTTCAACGAGGATCCAAACTCAGTCTGGAATCAATCCTCAAAATTAGATGCCCCCCTAGCAAAAGTGTCAAAACGCTCCGACCTGGTCTTTGAGGACATAGGGCACTTGGGGGACCCCATGGACAGAGGAGTTGACATAATCCTAAAGAGATCATGGGATACTGCTATGGCAAATCTCAGACCAGCACTGGCAACAACTTGTGTAGCTCAAAATCTAGAATTTTGGTTAAAGAACAGCAAGAACACTCGACGGCTGGTAACCCCCTGGGGGGTAGAGCTGTTAAAAACTTTTCCCATGCTGTTTAAAGCAGTAGGCTTTATTGCGGATGCCTCAGCTGAGTCTGTAAGGCTGTCAGCCAGAGTAGCTTCATTATCTGTAGCAGCCAGGAGAGCCCTTTGGCTCAAAACCTGGCCTGGGGACACAGCCTCTAAGTTACGCTTATGTAGCATTCCTTTTTCGGGCAAATTTCTCTTCGGCACTCAGCTAGATGAAGCCTTAGAGCATACAGCCAATAGGAAAGGGACCTTCCCAGTTAAGAAAAAATAGTTTCCTAGAAAAAAAATGTGTCCCTATAAAGGACAAGCGAGAACCCAGGATAAGGAAAAGCCAAAAAATCGCTGGTCTAGCCAGAAGGGGAGGCAAACATGCTCTTTAACCCTCCTGACAAAAATCTCAAACCAGAGTGATACCAGCTGCCAAGTGGGAGGAAGATTGGAGGAATTCCTTCCCCAGTGGAAAAAAACTAACCTCCAACAGTTTTGTCAGGGGAGTAATCGAGAGAAGATATGCCTTATGCCCTGTACACACGATCGGACATTGATCGGACATTCTGACAACAAAATCCATCGTTTTTTTCCGACAGATGTTGGCTCAAACTTGTCTTGCATACTCACGGTCGCACAAAGTTGTCGGAATTTCCGAACGTCAAGAACGCGGTGACGTACACCACGTACGACGAGACTATAAAAGGACAGTTCAATACCAAGCGCGCCGCCCTTTGGGCTCCTTTTGCTAATCTCGTGTTAGTAAAAGTTTGGTGAGAGACGATTCGTGCTTTTTCAGACTCGTGGTTTTCAGATCGTATTTCTGGTGTTCAGTTTGTGCTTGTGGGTTTGTACCTGTTCTTCAGTGCGTGCAGTGTGTTCTTGTCCGTTCTGCACTGATTTTCAGGTCGCTCTTCACAGGCCTTGCTGTTCTTCAGTGCCTTCTGTTACGTCGTTCTGACCAGCCAACCGTTTTCTAGCCATGTTGCATGTACATACTCATCGTAGAGTTCATGCTGTGTGGGGGCTTGGTGTTGGGGTTCTTACTTTGACACAAGCCCAGTCCATGAACAGGGCGAGGAGGAGTTCATGGACCAAGAATTGGTTGCTCCAGCATGACCAATTCTGTCACATGCATTTGCTCCGTGAGATCCATGAGAATAATCCTGACGATTTCAGGAACTTTCTCCGGATGACGGACCCCGTTTTTCACCGTTTGTTGGCTTTGCTGACCCCTTATATCAGCAGGCAGCATACCTGCATGAGGCAAGCCATCACTCCGGAGCAGAGGCTAGTTGCCACGTTGCGGTACTTGGTCACGGGTAGAAGCCTGCAGGACCTCAAATTCTCGACAGGCATCTCCCCCCAGGCTCTAGCCATTATTATCCCAGAGACCTGTTCTGCCATCATTCAGGTCCTGCAGAAGACTATATTAAGGTAAGATTTTTATCCTTTAACATCACATTTTATTGTATTTAATGTTTGATAATATATTGTATTTCTTTCCTCATTCTCTAATTACCATGATTGTAATATGCTGTGAATGTCCCCTTTGTCCTCATGCACGCTGTTTTTTTAAAAACATTTTTTGTCCTTCATGCATATTTGCCTTCACTTACCTCCCCAGCATGCTCTCCTGGGCCTATATCCACCTTGTCTAGTCACTTAAAGCGGAGCGCCACCAAAATTTTTTTTTTTAAAAGTCAGCAGCTACAAATACTGCAGCTGCTGACTTTTAAAACATGGACACTTACCTATCCAGGGCGCCCGCGATGTCGGCACCCGAGGCCGAAGCGTCTCTCCGTCCTCGCGTGCTGCCGCCTCCATCTTCGGTAAGGGAATCGGGAAGTGAAGCCGTGCGGCTTCACTTCCCAGTTCCCTACTGCGCATGCGCGAGTCGCGCAGCGCAATACGGATGGTCCCTGCTGCCTCTGGGACCCGTGTGTTTCCCAGCAGGCAGCGTGGAGGGAGCAGGAAGTGGCGTAAATACCCGCAGATTCTGCGGCTATCTATGCCGGAAGTGGGTACAGATACCTGTAATATACAGGTATCTGTACCCCCCTCCCCCCTGAAAGGTGCCAACTGTGTCACCGGAGGGGGGGAGGAATCTAATGAGTGGAAGTTCCACTTTTGGGTGGAACTCCACTTTAACAATGTATTTTGTCAGCTCCATAGTAGTGCTTTATCCTAAACAACCCCTAAAATGTGTAAAAATGTTATTTGTGCTTTAAATTCAGGCAGAGTGCCAGAGGCTTTTTTTGGGGGGTCCCAAAATCATTTGGAACCCTCCCTCACCCCCAACTGCTAATTCAGCTGATACCAATCATCTATCTGCTGACTTTGCCAAACCCATACACACTATACCCACCTCTTTTGTAGTCAGATTTATTGATGAATTCCCCAAAGCATGTAGTGCAAGGGCCTGCCTAAATACTTTCAAATGGTAATGTTAAAAGTTTTTGTATCCTATTATTATCTTGATAGGTAATATCAGAATGTAAAAATGTGCTAAAATGTGTACAGTGTGTATTTATATCTTTGTATTATGACACTTCTTACCTGTCCAGTGGGCTGCCAATAGTGTAAGTAAGAAGGGTCTGGCCAAAGTAATACACATTATTTAGGCTTTCTTCTCTCAATGAAGTGGAGAGGGTTACCTGTTCAAAACATCTCCTCCCCCCCCCTAAATTTTTTAAAATGGCCCAAGAGGGGGGGGAGGAATCTGATAGGTGGACCTTATACCCTAGTCTTTAAATACTACCTAAAATAAATGTTATACTGATGTTGGCCAAGAATGTTTGTATATAATCTGCTTTCAATGTTTATGTGCAAAATCAATATTTTTTTTTTCTTGTTTGACTCCACAGTTTCTTTCCAACCCACAGGAATGGCAGACTGTGGCCTCCCACTTTGCCCAGCGGTGGGACTTTCCCAACTGCATCGGGGCAATTGATGGGAAACACATCCACATCGTCCCACTCCCCAACTCGGGGTCATGCTATTACAACTACAAGGGGTAGTATTAGTATATAGTATTGTGATGTTGGCGGTGGTGTCGGCTACTTACGAGTTCCTGTATGTGGACGTGGGGAAGAATGGCTGGATGTCAGATGGTGGAGTCATCGCCCAGACGGACTTCTACAGGCGTCTCCAGAATGGCAGCTTGGGCTTGCCACCTCCAGAAGACAATGCGGAGGGACTCCCATTCGTCTTCGTTGCGGATGAAGCGTTTGCACTGGGGGACCATCTTATGCGGCCATTCCCTATGAGGACCCTCACCCCGGACCAGAGGGTTTTTAATTTTAAACTGAACAAATATTTGCTTTGATTTACTGCTTGGCTTTCTTTTAGCTGTCTCCTCGGTTATCTTTTATTAATGTTCTAATTTTTTGGCCTTTTTCTTCAACAGTGCAAACTAAATTTCGTTGACACATGAGGTGACAATCTCTTCTTCGGCTATTATTATTATGTTGTGGGTCTGCTACACACACACCTTGTTTTTTTTGTGAATGTATGTAATGCATTACTGACAAAAATATTAATAATTTTCAACACCATGACCGAAATTTGTGGAGTCCTGAAAATGGCGTGATTGTGTAAAATTAGAAAGCACTGTTGGGTGTTATTTACTAAAGGAAAATACACTTTGCACTACAAGTGCACTTGAGACTGCACTGAAACTGCACTTGTAGTGCAAAGTGGATTTGCCTTTTATTAAATAGCCCCCATTGTCACTGCAAACAACAACTTTAATCCAAAAACTGCTTTTGAGCATTGAAAGAAGAAGCCACACATTGTTGATTATCAATCTTTTTAATCAAAGCACAATCACATGTGCGTTTCTAAAAGGGTTTTTGAACAAACCAACATGTTTGTTGTATAACAATTTTCTAGGTCACATTAATAAGTAGAAATTGCCTTTTAAGGTAAAACAGGCATGTTTTAAACCAGTGGTCATCAACCCTGTCAGGTCCCACTAACAGGCCAGGTTTGCAAGATAACTGAAATACATCACAGGTGATATCATTTGCTGTTCAGTGATTACAGTATTCTAGTCTGCATCTCCTCAAGGTAATACATAAAACCTGGCCTGTTAGTGGGCCCTGAGGACAGGGTTGATGACCACTGTTTTAAACCATAAAAAATACACAACTCTGGAACTTACAAAGTTCAACTTTTATAGAAAGTGAAGGCAATATCAGACATGAGTATTTATAAACTGTGTTTGATATTGCGTTCAGCAGATGGGGTGATGTCACCCCTGGAAAAGCCAAATTTTGAAGATGCACACAAATTGCCTAATGTCAACATGTGCTAGCTGCCATCATGGGGGATCAATGGACGTGTTTTGTGGGTGCAACCCCTTCCTCTCAGCTACTTTATTATTGAGGAAGGGGTTGCACCCACAAAACGCGTGATCCCCCGTGATGGCAGATAGCACATGTTGACACATTGTGTGCATCTTCAAAATTTGGCTTTTCGATAATATGTCAAAAATTAGTCATAAAAACAACAATAAACCTGCAATAAGTTAGGGATTTCTGGGTGTTTTATAGTCTCCCGAAAACATCAATGATGTTCTTCATTTTGTTTTGAACATCATTGATGTTTTGCTTTATGTTTTCTAAATCCCTATTACACCCCATTATCTCCCCAATGAGGATCTGGGCACTTTCACTTGTGAAATTACATTCCTCTACCACAACATCGCTATCACCTAAAAAAAAACTAATAAATAAATAAAAACACACCATGTATTATAAATATGCAGGCATCCATCTCTTACCTGAAGCTGTGTTCATAGACACTCATCTGCTGTGGTGACAATTTCTATAACATCTCCCTCCTCCTCCTCTGTTTGGGTTTGGTGGATTTCCCCTTCTTCCTGAGGTGGGGGGTCCGTGGTCTCCTCTGATGAGTGGTGTCCTCCGAGGCTTTTCTCTCCAATGCGAAAAAAAATAGGTATACTTAGCACACAGATATTTGATGGCAGAAATAGGAATATGAAACATTGCTTGGAAGTGGGGTACAATTGTCTGTTTTGGCAGAGTTCCAAGATGAAAAAAATTTTTTCGTCCTTTGTCAAGCTTGAATACTTACCTGTTTTGTGCAAGCTTCACAGATGGAGACACCCCTATAGTATCCACTGGAGCACCTGTGTGGGCCCCTAATAAAAAGGGTGTTCTTGTGTCCCACACTAGTACTCCAGCGTCCAGATGTGTAAACAGCTGCTGAGTATCCTCTCCTCTCAGCACTCTCCTGATCCTTCTATACTGATCGTGCTCCCTGATTTTGAGGTCTGACCGCCGTTTCCTCAGTTGATCCTTGAATTGCCGTACCCCAAAATTCTTCTGCAGACTCTTCACAACTTTCACCATGATCTTGGCCTTTCTCACATTTGGGTTGGGGTAAGGTCCATACTTCCCGTCATAGTCGGCCCTCTTCAATATGTCCACCATCTCCACCATCTCAACAAAGGCTATATTTGAGGCCTTAAATCTTCTCCTTTGGGATCATGACGTTTCTGGCTCCGGCCTTTCTTCCTCCTCCTCGTTGCTGCTATTAACATGCACCTGTTGTGTCTCCGCCATGTGCTCTTTCCCACTGCGCTGAACGAGAAGGGGCGGGGAATAGACTAGAAAGAACATCAGGGGTGGAGAGAGGTTCACGCATGCGCAGTGTATATAAAGCGTAACACACGCGTGCATCGTACGTACGATCTGTGAGTGGAGGAAGGAGTATTTGATCGTTATAACGAAGGTACCATTTTAACTTGGGCCTTTACTGCTTATAGATTGAGACCTATATTGGGACAAGATTGTGTCTTGCAGAGAAAATGGATCTAGTCAATGATCATGACTTTATGCCAATATTCATTGATATGTTCAGGGAGCTGCCCTGTCTGTGGCAGGTAAACCACCCACATTATAACAATAAACCAAAGAGGAAGGCAGCGCTGGATCAATTGCTGGAATTTGTGAAGCCGGTGATCCCCATGGCAGACATCCCCTATTTGAAGGCCCTAATTGGTGGCATGAGGAGCACTTATCTAAGGGAGCACAAGAAGGTCCAGGATTTCCAGAGATCAGGAGCTGCAGATGACATTTATGTCCCCAGGCTGTGGTACTATGAGAGACTGCATTTTCTGGCGGGCCAGACTGAACACAGGCCAGCACTTTCCACTCTTCCTTCCACGCTTCCTTCCACCTCAGCTGAGGCTTCTGACACCCAACCTGGGCCTTCCAGGCAGCAACATGTGGAGGAGCCCAGCTTGAGCCAGGTATAACATTCTTCTAAATATTTCTGTTGGTCAACTGAATGATGTTAAATCTATGTTAGTTTTGATTACTAATTTCTGATTTCACAAAGTATTTTACATATCAATAGACAGTAGTGGCCACAAATGATTGTGACAAGAATGAAAAATGCTGGACTCAGAATGATAGCCTTTTCTATTTATTAACATTCAGGTTGCAACAGTCATGAGCTGAAAATTGTGTGTGATTGATGAACAAAAAACTAAAACGGTGTCCCTTTTTCATACACAAGAAAGTCTCAGCTAGGAGGTGGCCGGGCCCAGTAGCCTGCTCGATACCCAGGTCCCTCCCCTCCGCCTTCAACCAAAAAGTGGCAGGAAGAGGAGTAACATGAAGGAGGCATCAATTTGCCTATTTTGGAAGGCTACTGGGGCCCTCAGAACCCCCCACAGTGTTCAAGAGGACTTTGCATACATTACAGCCTGCAACATGCTGCAAATGGAGGAGGGCCAATGCCTAATATGTGGGTATCTCATCTTACAAGCCCTAAATAAGGATTTGAGGGGCCATCTCACAAGCCAAAGCCACGTTTGTGAGTTCAACCATGGTCCTCCTCCTCCTCCAGGTCCTCCTCCTCCTGCCACACCTCCAACACCAGAGCCACAGCCTGGAAGGAAGCATCTAAGGAAGACCAGAGAGTGATGACCTGGGTTCAGTCTGGTCTGACTAAAGATGCAGGCTCTTGTATGACCACAGCCTGAGGACATATATGTCATCTGCTGCTGTTTATGATCTCTTGGACTTCTGGACCAGATTGTACTCCCTTATATATGGACTCCTCAGGCCAACCAATTTTGCATTAAAATAGTCGATGTGTGCCCTGGGGGCCAAAGGCTTCGCCAATTTCTGCAGTTTCTCCAGCGTTACCTTCCCTCTTTCTTTGGTTATGTCCCCTTAATAAAGGTATTTTTTTTTTCAATTATACTCACCTATGTGTTTTCCTTCAAAAAGGACAGTTTGTTTGTAAGGAGGCAGGTACATTTCAAAAATACAATGTGAAATTAACAAGAGACACCAAACAATCTCCTTGAGATTAAATAATACAAGATAATAATGGTGTTGTGGTAACTTGACACACAAAACACACACAAAACTATTCTGGAGTTAAAAATAAAAATAAAAAAATAACATGAGATCAGGATTTAAAAAACGAAAAAAAAAATAATCTAAAAACTTAAAGAAAAAAAAAAAATTCGGGAGATGTGACAAATCAAAATATTATATTCATGAAATCACGATAAATAATAAAGAAAGAAGTTTGTGAAAAGTCTGTGTGAATATGAGCAGCAAAACAACTTCATTCTTCTAGCATTATAAAGAAGAAGAGAGTGCGCTGCATTAAACAATTTAAAACATTGCAGCGTGACGAAAGTGCTATATCCATTACGAACGCTAATTTTACCAGACCGAGCAGTTCCGTCTCGGAATTTATTCTGAGCATACGTGGCACTTTGTGCATCGGAATTGTCCACACACGGTCGGAATTTACGTGAACGGATTTTGTTGTTGGAAAATTTTATAGCCTGCTCTCAAACTCTGCGTGTTGGAAATTCCGATGGAAAAAGTCCGATGGACCCCACACACGGTCGGAATTTCCGTCAACAAGCTCCGATCGCACATTTTCCGTCAGAAAATCCGACCAGGTGTACAGGGCACTAGAGTTCAACGAAAGGCCTCCCGTGAGAGTATTATTTACACAATTATCCAGGGACCCGGCAAAAGCCCAGGCACTGCCGCAACTCATAGGGGAATTGGTAGACCAAAGGGTCCTAATACCAGTCCCAAAACAGAAAGAAAGAAAGGGTTTATACTCGCATGTGCTTTTGATGCAGTAACCTTCCGGCAAATACTGCCCGGTCTTCAATCTAAAGCCATTGAACACAGCCATACGGTACAAAAAATTTAAAATGAAGACAATCTACTCTGTCAGGAATCTGCTCCAAAGCGATTGTTTCATGGCAAAGATGGACCTAAAGGATGCCTATATGCACATCCCAATCAGGGAAAGCTCCCAAAAATTTCTCTGCATAGCAGTATGAATAGGGGAAAGGGTCTATCGCTTTCAAAGCCGAGCCTTACCCTTCGGCCTCTCCTTGGCCCTGAGGATCTTTACCAAGATCCTGGTAGAATCCCTTGCACTACTAAGGCTGCAATCCATAACAATTATCCCATACTTAAACGACTTGCTGTTCATAGCACCAACAAAAGAGAAACTACTAAGACCTAATAGTGGCACAACAGTGGTTATCCCAATTGGAAAGGATTATCAATATGGAGAAGTCGAATCTCTCCCTCTCAAGAAATCTTGTTCCTAGGTTACACTATCCATTCCAAGGAACAGAAAATTGTACTCCTACAAGAAAAGGTCGATCTCATTGAACAACGAATGACAGAGATGCAGACAAGTCTCCCAGTTACAATAAGATAAATAATGTCAGTTTTAGGACTTATGACGGCCTCCATCCCGGCAGTCAGATGGGCCAGGTTTCACCAGAGACCACTCCAGTCCTTCCTCCTTCAAAATTTGGGGAGAAAGGGCTTAGAGGACAAGGTGTACCTTCCAGACAAAATAAAGCAACCCCTATGGTGGTGGAGAAACCAAGCCAACCTAGGAGAAGGACTGCTGTGAACCTTCCCAATTTCATGCATATTGACTACAGATGCCAGCAGTCAGGGATGGGGGGCCCATTTAGAGGGACAATGGGCGTAGGGTGTCTGGGCTCAACTAGAGAGACAACACTCATCCAACTACAAAGAACTCAAAGCTGTAGCCAGAGGAATCTCAGCATTCAGAATCCTTTGGCCTTCAGATGTGAGCGCTTGGCTTGCTGCCGCCATGTTGGTTTGTCGTGCTGATTACTTCCTCCCCTTCCCTCCGTTGATGTGGTGATGACATCTGACCAGACAATACATCTAGACCAATTGGTCATCAAGCCTTTTTGACCTGTTTTGGCATATGCTATTTCAGGCCACTACTTCTGGTAAGCCTCCATATTTTCTGGTGATGGTCCTGGCACCGTTTTCAAATTTCTGTGCACCTCTGGTCGTTTATGGTCCATTCATCTACCAGGCTACCGGGTTTAATTGATCTTCCTGCACGTACAAGAAAAACACCTGCATACTATTTATACACTGTTATCACAGACTTTTTTTCTTGGTGTTATGGACTCTATATCTGATTTTGTCCTTTGATGTTGTATTCATCTAAACACATTTATGTATTATTTTTTCACCAGTCACTATCACAAGTGCTCACGTGAGATTTTCATTATTTGATGTTATTCAATGTTTAGTTTTATTTATACTGTACTCACTCAACAGCGCCACACAGTGAATCTTTAGTTGTTATTTTTCCCTGAGTCTACGAGTGTGTTGGCTGCTTCCTTAGTTTAGTTTTTTTAGCGCAGCGCTGTATCATACTTTTTTAATTTTTTTGAATCTCAGCATTCCAAAGTCAACTCAGAGTCCAACACATACAGATCAGGTTGGACAATATAACCAATGTAGCGTACCTAAACAAACAAGGAGGGACTAGGAGTCCCATCTTGATGAGTATAGCACAGGAAATATTTTCCTGGGTGGAGGAGAATCTGGAATCTCTCTCAGCAATCCACCTCAAGGGAGTGCAGAACAACCTATCAGACTTTTTAAGCAGATAGTTAATCTCACAAGAAGAATGGTCACTAGATCCAACAGTGTTTACAGAAATAGTTTTCAAGTTGGGCCTCCCAGAGATCGACTTTTTTGCCAATAAGGCAAACACCAAACTACAAAGTTTTTTTCTCACGAAACCCAAGAGATCAGCCGGTGGCAGTTGACGCCCTCCAGAATGCATGGACCTTCAGGCTATGTTACGCCTTCCCACCTCTATATCTGATTCCAAGAGTCCTTTCCAAATTCAGGACAGAACAGACATCTCTAATCCTAATAGCCCCATTTTGGCCAAAGAGGGCAGGGTTTTCACTTCTGCTATCATTAGTGGATCGACCACACTGGATGTTACCTTCCAGTCGGAACCTACTATCCCAGGGCCCAGTCCTGCAACCCAGTCCAGCCATGCTAAACTTAGCGGCATGGTATCTGAAACAGAGATCCTGAAGTCTAAGGGTCTATCAAACAGAGTGCTAAAAACTCTGCTACAAAGTCGCAAACCAGTTACAAGAGCCATATACCTGAAAGTCTGGAGGAAGTTTAACCTCTGGCTAACAGAGAAGGGGAAAAGGGAATATGATTCTCCAACGATTCTAGAGTTCCTGCAGGAAGGTATTGATAAAGGCCTATCCTTAAGCACAATTAAGGTACAGATTGCAGCCCTATCAGTCTACTTGCAGCGTTCCCTACAACAGGATCCACTCATAAACAGATTCAGTAAAGCAGTTTCAAGACTACGACCGGTGCCTTGTCGTAAGATTCCGACATGGGACTTGTCTATCGTGTTAAAAGCAGTCATTAGAGAGCCCTTTGAGCCGTTATCAAAGGCCTTCTTAAGACTGATTACCCTCAAAAGTGTATTTCTCATCTCAATGACGTCTGATCGCAGGGTCAGCGAACTACAGGCTCTGTCAGTTAGAGTGTGCTTTATGCAGATATTGGAAGATAGGGTCATTCTTAAGACTGACCAAGCATGTATCTCCAAGCTTGCTTCTAACTTTCATAGAAGTCAGGATATAGTGTTACCCTCCTTCTGTAGTAAACCATCAAATAGCAAGGAGGAGCAACTACATCTGCTGGATGTCAGGAGATGTCTCATAGGCTATTTGGAAGCTACCAAAAGCTTTAGAACATCAGAGACCCTGTTTATCCTCTTCTCAAGGAATTGGAAAGGTAGACAAGCTTCTAAAGGGACAATAGCTAGATGGATAAAGATGGCCATCTCAGAGGGGTACAAAACTTTACACTTGGACCCTCCACAACAGTTGAATGCACAATCAACAAGGGCATTAGTCACGTTCTGGGCAGAAAGAGCCGGCGCTACCCCAGAGCAAATATGTAAGGCTGCCATGTGGTCAAGCATGTCTATGTTCATTCGAAACTATTGATTAAACGTTTTGGGTAGTCAAGATCAAGCATTTGAAAGGAAAGTCCTCCAAGCAGTGGTCCCCCGCTAAAATTGTACTTGTTCATCCTCTCAAGGGCTGTCCTGGAAGACGACTGGGGAAAAACCAGAGTTGGACTTACTGGTAACTCTGCTTCCAGGAGTCTTCCAGGACAGCATGTTCCCACCCTTTGTATGTATAAGATGATTTGTATGTAAGGTTTAACTATATTTCAGCTCTGTCCTTTGGTTCTTGGATAAACTGACCAGATGCCTGAGGGACCATCTTTTAAAGAGCTGGAGGCAGTGTGTTTCCTAACCGGGGGAGGAGTTCCATCTCTCAAGGGCTGTCTTGAAAGACTCCTGGAAACAGTTACTGGTAAGGGCTCTTTCACACGGGGCAGATCAGTGATGATCCGCCCCGTGAACACCCGCTTGCTCAGCGGGGATCGCTCCGCCGATCCCCGCTGAGCAGGAAGATGACAGGTCCATTGCTGCACACTGTGCAGCGACGGACCTGTCAGAGTGCTGCTCTCCCCTATGGGGGATCGGATGATGACGGACCGTAGTGTCCATCGTCACTCAATCCGATCTGGGGATCGGAGCGGGTCGGATGTCAGCGGACATGTCAGCGCTGACATCCGACGCTCCATAGGGATACATGTATGTCCGTTTTTCATCCGAAAACGGAAGGATGAAAAATGGACATACGGATCCCTCGTGTGAAAGAGGCCTAAGTCTAACTCCGGTTTTCATGATATCATCACTCACAACGCTGTCGGGCAGGTGTTGTCATTTTACATACCGTAATTACAATATATTTGTAAGTATCGCATCAAGCAATAAAACTTTGTTGTGGTAAGACATTGGGCCATGGTTTTTTGTTCTTTCATTTTATGAGCACACTGGCACTTACCTGGGAGCTGTATTTCTGAAAGAGGTGACTCTCATTGCTGTTTATACGGGATCCATTCAATGTAGACCTGCTCCCCTGTTATTTACCATGCTATGGTAGCCTCTTATGATGTGGAGGCATACCTTCTGGTAAGCAGCTTTTTCTGACGGTGGTAGTCTCTCACTCGGAGGTGCAGTGTTTGATAATAGAGTATCGGTGGAATTACAGTAAAGTGGAAAGATTTTTTTCTTTGCATCATGTATGGACAGCATGCTTGTTTGCACTATTTCTGAAGTTTATTCTATCTGGACGTTATGCATTTAAGGAAATTATGCACTATAGCACTTTGCTGAAAGAGTCTTTAATTAATTGGTATATGAAATGTTTATAGTTGTTTAGATTTGGTAGTATAAAAATATCTGCATGTTAGCACTTTCTGTTTCAATGTATTTATTGGCTAAAGCCACAATGTAAGAAATCAAAAGCAAGCATATAGATCGCCCTCACAGGGGCTGAGGAATAATCAGGAATTACAGAGGAATCCAAAAGGAATACAAACATAACAATCATAGTTAAACCTTTTTGTGATTAGAATGATATTGAAGGATAATTAAGGTGAAATGGAAAGGGAATAGAAAAAGGCCATACACCACAACCTACTCAGTCCTCCCAGTGGTGGTCCCATTCCTGAGACCAACCCCAAAGGATGGAGTCTGTAAGAACAAGAAGAAATGTAGGATGGAGTAAGAAAAGACAGAGTCTAGAGAAGGAAGGAGAAAAAGGAAGGAAAAAGAACCCAGACTCAGATATGCCGCCGGAAGCAGTCAGAGAAGGCCCGAACAAGCCGATTGGAGTGAGGGAAACTCATAGGAAATCCAAGGTTGCCAGACTTTGAGATATTTGGGGTGTGAGTCGTTCATGATGCTAGACATCTGCTCATGGAGCATCAAGGCAGTCATACTTGAAAGGCAACGCGTGGGGTCTTCCAGGCCTGTGCTATGGTCCATTTCAGCAGAAATAAAAAGATAAGTAGCCAGCTTCTGCTGGGATGCTTGTAGGCCTGGAATCTGGCAATGCAATAGGGCCAACTTTGCGTCTCTGTGAAACGTTTATATGGAAGAGGGTCTGGAGCAGGCCGAAAACCCTGGACCAGAACCCCACCAGTCTCGGGCAGGACCACCAGGTATGGAGGACATCTCCCTTTGCCCACAGTTACAAAAGCATGCCTTGCTGATTCCACTGTTACTGTCCTCTTATACGCCCTTGTTTTACCATGGAAATGTGAGTGTATTTTTTTTGTTTACATATTAAATATCCAATATTCGTTACGGAATTACGCTATGTTGCCCTCCTTCTTCTCTTTTATCCAAATGGTTGGGCTGATTCGCCCATTTTTATTCAACCTGCTGATACCCACCGTCCCGAACATCCCTGTGGAGGTTGTGTCCATACAGTGAGCCTGAATCATTCCGGGTACTTCACAAAGCTTGATTGACTCATGAGGTGTACACCTATATGAGTTCAATCCCCCTGGTAAGCGACTGGGGTTTTTCTCCAATGTTGATCATGCACCCAGCTATTCATGTCTCACAAACAGGCAGATGAAGCCTTGGGTGCTGGCACAATATTACATCTTCTGTGCTGCTGAGGTATTGTCAGTGGTACTCCCCTGTCGGGGAAGTTGTTTTGCCAGTGGAACTACCCGGCTGGGAAGTTGTTTTTAACATTCTGGTTTTCTGGCCAGCTCTTTTATGCTCCCTTTGCCTTTTGTCATGTGACATCAGGCTTTTTAGTCTCCAGTGAGGCTGAACAACATCACAGTGGTGTCCTACATCAGGGGGGCAGGTCAGAACCTGCAGGGTCAGTCCACTGAGAAGAGGTAGAGATGACTGCGATATGGGTGAAGTAGAAGTTCTCTATCATCTCATTTGAGTCTACATCCAGAACTTCTGGGAAGAATCCATATTCTGTGGCCCAATTGGGCAATAAGTGGTTCCTACATCCAGGTTCCTCCAAGTGGATTTCATCTCTGGACAAGATTTCAGAGTTAGCTAGCATCTTCTTACTGTTACAATCTGGAAAGCTTTTCCCTAGAGGCCTGTGTGACGAACAGGTGTAGCAGATCCCTGCCCTCCTCACTAACTCATGACAAAGGACTAAATCTCACACCATGCTGTCACTTACGTAACAATGCCACTCTCAGTTGCACCCGGCACAAAGATTTTCCAGTTTGTGGGACCACAATCTAGGTGCCAGCAGCTTGAGAGCGATTGTCACTGGGCTAATCAAGCAAATAACTCTTTAACTGCCACCACTCCCTCTTTTGGACCGAGCAGGAGGAGACTCGTAATTTTAGCAATACCAATTATGATTTTGGAATAATCGTCTGTCACCACAGACAGGTATGTTCATAGGATTTATCCTGTACAGTAGCACTCTTCAAGAGACAGGTTCTTTGCATTAAGAGCTTAAGGACAAGGTTAACACTTTTCAAAATAAGGTTTTAATGATGAAAAGGTCAAAATTGGTGCAAATAAAATATTTACAGAAAAAGGTGTTTCAAAGAAATAAAGACAATATACAGCAACAGAGAAATAAGGTGGAATTGAGGAGGAAGAATACTTGCAATCAATGTCCTTGGATTGAACAGGGTTCGGTCAATGAGACAGGTGTTAATCTGTTCTCAAACTTGGCAGATGTTCCTGATTTGATAGTAAAGGAGAACTCTCCCCACTGTCCTGGCATTCCTTTTTTATTTTATTTGGGACCAAAGGGGTGTCGACAGATGGCCTCTTGACCATTTAAGCATCGGGGGTTGGTCACTGGGAAGTCACCACTTTCATGACCATGTCCCAGGTACAGTTTGTGATAAGTGTTCATATCTTGGAATATTTCCAGTTTACAGACTGCTAACATTTATATTATGGTCCAGTGTGAAATTAGCTTAAAAACAAATATAAATATGGCAGGTTTCTGATGTTTATTTTACCTAGGAAGAATAAGGGGTACCAGTGGTTTCCCATATGATCTGACATAGGGGTGTCTGGACTTCAAATGCTACAAATTTTCTGAGGAAAGTAAATATGTCCATAATAGGGCTGTGCTATTAATATTTTAGGAGTTATAAAACATCCAAGTTTCTAATACACTGTCAGCAATTTATGTGGATTGAGCTATTTACGACATCTGTTGGTTCTCTGTATTTGGGAGCGTGACAGCCACTCTAATGCCCTGTACACACGGTCGGAAAAAATGCGATCGGAGCTTGTTGCCGGAAATTCCTTTGGACTTGTTCTATCGGAATTTCCGACACACAAAGTTTGAGAGAAGGCTATAAAATTTTCCGACAACAAAATCCGTTCGCGTAAATTCCAACCGTGTGTGGACAATTCCGACGCACAAAGTGCCACGCATGCTCAGAATAAATTCCGAGACGGAACTGCTCGGTCTGGTAAAATTAGCGTTCGTAATGGATATAGCACTTTCGTAACGCTGCAATGTTTTAAATTGTTTAATGTAGCGCATTCTCTTCTGCTTTATAATGCTAGAAGAATGAAGTTGTTTTGTTGCTCATATTCACACAGAGTTCTCACAAACTTCTTTCTTTATTATTTATCATGATTTCATGAATATAATATTTTGATTAGTCACATCTCCTGAAAAAAAAATTGTTTTTATGTTTTTAGGGTTTGTAATTTTTTTTTTTAGTTTTTTAAATCCTGATCTGTTATTTTTTTAATTATTTTTTTTTTAACTCCAGAATAGTTTTGGGTGTGTTTTGAGTGTCAAGTTACCACAAAGCCATTATTATCTTGTATTATTTAATCTCAAGGAGATTGTTTGGTGTTGGTGTCTCTTGTTAATTTCAAATTGTATTTTTGACATTGTATTTTTGAAATGTACCTGCCTCCTCACAAACAAACCTTTTTAAAGGAAAACTTACATAGGCGAGTATTATTTAAAAAAAAAAAAAACATTTATTAAGGGGTCCTAACCAAAGAAGGAGGGAAGGCAACGCTGGAGAAACTGCAGAAATTGGTGAAGCCTTTGGCCCCCAGGGCACACATTAATTATTTTCAGGCAAAATTGGTGGCCTGAGGAGTCCATATATAAGGGAGTACAATCTGGTCCAGAAGTCCAAGAGATCATGAACAGCAGCAGATGACATGTATGTCCCCAGGCTGTGGTCATACAAGTGCCTGCATCTTTCAGTCTGTCAGACCAGACTGAACCAAGGCCATCACTTTCTTGTCTTCCTTCCACTCTTCCTTCCACGCTGTGTCTGTGGTGTTGGAGTTGTGGCAGGAGGAGGAGGATGATGTAACTCACACAGGTGGGTATTGCGTGTGATTTCGCCCCTCACCCCCTTATTTAATGTTTTATAAATGATTTCCTCCCACATGAGGCGTTGGCCCTCCTGTATGTCCTGCAATTTTGTGGCAGCCATGCAGGCAAAGACCTCTTCACGAGTGGGGGTGGCTCTGAGGGACGCAGAAACCTCCTGAATCAGCCTGAGCGCTGACTCTTCCACGTTACTCCCCTTCCTGGGCCTTTTGTTTTGAAGGCGGAGGGGAGGAACCTGGGATTTTGTGAGGCTCTACTGGGCCTGGCCTCCTCCTGGCTGCCACTAACCCCTGCCTCCTCCTGGCTGCCCCTAACCCCCGCCTCCTCCTGGCTGCCACATTCCACAGCCTCCTCCTGGCTGAGGTCTTCCTGTGTATGAAAAAGGGACATAGTTTTAGTTTTTTCTTCATCAATCACACTTAAATTTCATTTCATGACTGTTGCAAATTGAATGTTAACAAATATAAAAGACTATCATTCTGAGCCCAGCATTTTTCATTCTTGTCCCAATTATTTTTGCTCACTACTGTCTATTGATATGTAAAACACTTTATTAAATCAGAAATTAGTGATCAATAATAACATCTAGTAAACATCATTTATTTTTTGAACAGAAATCTGTAGAACAATGCTATACCTGGCTCAAGCTGGGCTCCTCCACTTCTTCCTGGCTGGAAGTCCCAGGTTGGACATCAGAAGCCTCAGCTGGGGTGGAAGATAGGGTGGAAGGAAGAGTGGAAGGAAGGGTTGAGCGGGATTCCCTGACTTCAGTTTGGTCTGTCAGAAATCGCAGTCTCTCATAGTACCAGAGCCTGGGGACATAAACGTCATCTGCTGCAGCTCCGGATCTCTGGGAATCCTGGACCTTCTTGTGCTCCCTAAGATAAGTGCTCCTCAGGCCACCAATTTTGGCTTTTAAATAGGGGATGGTTGCCGTGGGGACCACCGGCTTCACTAACTCCAGCAGTTTCTCCAGGGCTGCCTGCCTCTTTTGTTTATGATTATATTGTGGGTGTTTGACCTGCCACAGACAGGGCCAATCCCTGTACTGTCTATGAACAGGGGGAGGAGGTTGTGGTCATTGAAGCCATCCATTTTATCTGCAATACACAAGACAAACCCTAATGTGGATGCTAAAGTCTCCTAATCTTGTCCCAATATAGGCCTCAATCTATAAGCAGTATAGGCCCAAGTTTAAATGTTACCTTCGTTATCACGATCGGCGCTTCCGATACTCCTTCCTCCGCTCACAGATCGTACGTACGACGCACACGTGTTATGCTTTATATACACTGCGCATGCATGAAACTCCACCCGCCCCTGACGTTCTTTCTAGTTTATCCCTCGCCCCTTCTCTTTCGGCGCAGTGGGGGAGAGCACATGGCGGAGACACAACAGGTGCGTGATAATTACAGCAAGGAGGAGGAAAGCCCGGAGCCAGAAACGTCACAATCCCGGAGGAGAAGATTTAAGGCCTCAAATATGGCCTTTGTTGAGAGGGTGGAGATGGTGGACATATTGAAAAGGGCCGACTATGACGGGAAGCATGGACCTTACCCCAACCCAAATGTCAGAAAGGCCAAGATCATGGCTAAAGTTGTGAAGAGTCTGCACAGGAATTTTGGGGTACAGCGATCCAAGGATCAACTGAGGAAGTGGTGGTCGGACCTCAAATTAAGGGAGCACGATCAGTATAGAAGGATCAGGAGAGTGCTTCAAAAAAGTAAGTAATTGTCCTGTGTTCCTATTCTTTATTTTTATTACGTTCGTGCTGCTCCATGTGCTTTTCTTTACTGTTGTACAGTTTAAAATGGCAACTTTTATGTTCATGGACACATTATTTGTTCGTGGGAAACATTGTTCTTTCGGCCACTAAAACACCATATTTTGTCCAGATGCAGTTCAATACATTTTTTATGCCCTACTTCTCTTAAAATAAGTTTGTTGTCTAGATGGGTTTGTAACTAGAATGAAATGCAAACTAAATTCTGTATAAGGAGAGGACACTCAGCAGCTGTTTACACATCTGGACGCTGGAGCACTAGTGTGGGACACAAGAACACCCTTTTTATTAGGGGGCCCACACAGGTGCTCAAGTGTATACTATAGGGGTGTCTCCATCTGTGAAGCTTGCACAAAACAGGTAAGTATTCAAGCTTGACAAAGGAACTCTGTGAAAACAGATAATTGTACCCCACTTCCAAACAATGTTTCATATTCCTATTTCTGGCCTCAAATATCTGTGCTAAGTATACCTATTTTTTTCACATAGGAGAGAAAAAACTCGAAGGACACCATTGATCAGAGGAGACCATGGACCCACCACCTCAGGAAGAAGGGGAAAACCCCCAAACCCAACCAGAGGAGGAGGAGGGAGATGTTATAGAAATTGTCACCACAACAGGAGTGTCTGCGACCACAGACTCAGGTAAGAGATGGATGCCTGCATATTTATAATACATGGTGTTTTTTTTTTTTGTTTTTTTTTTAGGTGATCGTGATGTTGTGGAAGAGGAATGTCATTTCACAAGTGAAAGTGCCCAGATCCTCATCGGAGAGATACTGGGGTGTAATAGGGATTTAGAAAACATAAAGCAAAACATCAATGATGTTCAAAACAAAATGAAGAACATCATTGATGTTTTAGGGAGAATATAAAACACCCAGAAATCCCTAACTTATTGCAGGTTTATTTTTGTTTTTATGACTAATTTATGACATATTATAGAAAAGCCAAATTTCGAAGATGCACACACTGTGTCAACACGTGCTATCTGCCATCATGAGAGATCAATGTACGTGTTTTGTGGGTGCAACCCCTTCCTCAATAATAAAGTAGCTGAGAGGAAGGGGTTGCACCCACAAAAAACGTCCATTGCTCCCCCATGATGGCAGCTAGCACATGTTGACATTAAGTCATTTGTGTGCATTTTCAAAATTTGCCTCTTCCAGGGGTGACATCACCCCATCTGCTGAACACAATATCAAACACAGTTTATAAATACTCATGTCTGATATTGCCTTCACTTTCTATAAAAGTTGAACTTTGTAAGTTCCAGAGTTGTGTATTTTTATTGTTTAAAACATACCTGTTTTACCTTAAAAGGAAATTTCTACTTATTATTAATGTGACCTCAAAAATTGTTATACAACAAACATGTTGGTTTGTTCAAAAACCCTTTTAGAAACGCACATGTGATTGTGCTTTGATTAAAAAGATTTTGAAGATGCACACACTGTGTTAACATGTGCTATCTGCCATCACGGGAGATCAATGTACGTGTTTTGAGGGTGCAACCCCTTCCTCAATAATAAAGTAGCTGAGAGGAAGGGGTTGCACCCACAAAACACGTCCATTGCTCCCCCATGATGGCAGCTAGCACATGTTGACATTAGGTAATTTGTGTGCATCTTCAAAATTTGGCTTTTCCAGGGGTGACATCACCCCATCTGCTGAACGCAATATCAAACACAGTTTATAAATACTCATGTCTGATATTGCCTTCACTTTCTATAAAAGTTGAACTTTGTAAGTTCCAGAGTTGTGTATTTTTATTGTTTAAAACATGCTTGTTTTACCTTAAAAGGAAATTTCTACTTATTATTAATGTGACCTCAAAAATTGTTATACAACAAACATGTTGGTTTGTTCAAAAACCCTTTTAGAAACGCACATGTGATTGTGCTTTGAGTAAAAAGATTGATAATCAACAATGTGTGGCTTCTTCTTTCCAAATAACAATTTCTTATTGTAGATTGTAGTAATACAATATAAAGGAACATGGACATTCACAAACATTGTACAGTATATCCATTTGTGGTATTAAACATGTGTTTTTTATGGCTTAGCTGATATTAGTTCCTATGGTAAAACAAGTAAGCAAATATAAACGCTCATTCAGTTACTGAATAGGATAGGAGGAAAGAAAGGAAAGAAGGGAAAGAAGAGGATAAGCCTTCTAATTGGTGTTGTTACCTGGTCATGGTGGGTCCTCCCGGAGGTGCCACAGCTCCCAGACCCTGTTATGTGCCTCCAGTTTGTCCTGAATTCTAGCTGTCATTTTCTCCATCAGCTCTACATCTTTAATTCTAGAGTAAAGATCTTCAGCTGAGGGTGGAGTGGTACGTTTCCAGTTTAGGGCTATAAGACAGCGTGCTGCTGTGAGTATATGTCTTACTAATTTCTTATATGGTCTGCAAATTTTTAATGGTGATAAACCCAGTAGAAAAAATTTTGGAGTCGCTTGGACTTCGACTTCTAGGAGGCGGGAGAGGAGATGGCGAACCATCTCCCAGTATTGAGCCAATATTGGACAAGTCCAATATATGTGTATAAGAGTGCCTTTAGCGTCCTGGCATCGCCAGCATTTATCTGAGCTATCCGGGAAAATTGTATGAAGTACATCTGGGGTCATGTACCAGAAGTAGAGAACTTTGTACGAGTTTTCTTTATATAGTGTACACATTGAACTCTTCGCTGTCTGATTCCATATTGCCTGCCACTGCGCTAATGGAAGTTCTTCCCCAAGGATCTTCTCCCATCTGAGCATGTAATGGTGTTTACCCTGCTCTTCCAGAGCGATGGTATTCAAAATCTTATATATTTCTGATATTAGCCCTTTCTGTGAGCTACCTGCTAAGATGGTAGTTTCAAACGGGGATGGAGGTGAAAATTGTAGATTCGGGGCTATAGTTAGTGCGTAATGTCGTATTTGTAAATACCCATAAAAAGCTTGTTTTGGCAATTTGTGTTTGGCCTGCAGGTCCGAAAAAGATAGGAGCCTACGGGTTCTGGGATCTACTATGTTTCCAAAGTGGAACAAGCTCCTAGAGGACCAAGGGTGTGACATCTGATGCGTGAGGCTATCTGGCACCTTGGGGTTACAGACAAAGGATGTCAGGGTCGATCTTTCTGAGATTAATTTGTGAGGGTGGGCTAATGTACGCCAAATCCGCTTTAACATGGACATGGGACCCAGAAGGCGTTCTGGAGCTACCTCTGCATTTGCATTCCATAATAAGTTGTTCGGGTGTATCGGGGCTAGCCATAATTTCTCGATCTCTGTCCACTTATTATATGATTTTTGAGTAAACCATGATGCCACCGCTCTCAGCTGTGTAGCTTGGTAGTATTTAACGATATTGGGGAAGGCTAGGCCCCCCTCACTGCGTGATGCCATTAACACTGTTTTAGAGATCCTATGCTTTTTGTAGTTCCATACGAAGTGAAGTAAGTCTGATTGAAGCTTTTTCAGTTGCTTAAGTGGTATAGGTATAGGAAGTGTTTGGAAAAGGTACAGAAGCTTCGGGAGAATGGTCATTTTAATAGATGCAATTCGTCCTAGTAGGGAGATATGGTGTTTTTTCCAGTGATGTAATAGGGATCTAATTGTGCCAAAAAGAGGGGGAAAGTTTTCCTGGTACAGGGTATTAAATTTTGGAGTGATATAAATCCCTAAGTATTTCAGGGCAGTTGTTTTCCACTTGTAGTTATAGTTAGATTTTAAAAGTGCGATATCAGCCTCAGGGATGTTGTGGCTTCTTCTTTCAATACTCAAAAGAATTTTTTGGAGTATAAAGTTGTTATTTTCAGTGACAATGGGGGTTATTTACTAAAGGCAAATCCACTTTGCACTACAAGTTCAGTTTCAGTGCAGTCTCAAGTGCACTTGTAGTGCAAAGTGTATTTTCCTTTAGTAAATAATACCCAACAGTGCTTTCTAATTTTACACAATCACGCCATTTTCAGGACTCCCCAAATTTCGGTCATGGTCAGCTAAAAGAAAGCCAAGCAGTAAATCAAAGCAAATATTTGTTCAGTTTAAAATATATTTTTATTTAAAAAATGTCTCGGACATTGTCTGGCATATCGATGGCCCCCCTACTCGCAAAGTATTCCATGTATCTTAGTCGGACCTCACAGGCACTCTAGGGGGGTAAGCCAGGACGGCCAGTTTCAAGCGCCGTCAGGATTGGTTCATTCTGAATTCTGGCCTCAGGCCCAACTGAGGCAGCATAGTTCACAGAATTTCTCCTTAAAAAGTTGTGGAGAACACAGCAAGCCAGGATGATGTGATTGAGTTTATATTCCGCCATGTGTATCGGTGTAAGAAATAGGCGGAACTGGCTGGCCATTATTCCAAATGTGTTCTCCACCACTCTTCTGGCTCTGGCCAGCCGGTAATTAAAAACCCCCTGGTCCGGGGTGAGGGTACTCATAGGGAATGGCCGCATAAGATGGTCTCCCAGTGAAAACGCTTTATCTGCAATGAAGACAAATGGGAGTCCTTCCGCATTGTCTTCTGGAGGTGGCAAGCCCAAGCTTGGTGACGCCTGTATAAGTCCGTGTGGGCGATGACTCCACCATTTGACATCTGGCCATTCTTCCCCACGTACACATACAGGAACTCGTAAGTAGCCGACACCACCGCCAACATCACAATACTATTGAACCCCTTGTAGTTGTAATAGTATGACCCCGAGTTGGGGGGTGGGATGATGTGGACGTGTTTCCCATCAATTGTCCCGATGCAAATATTGTATTTCTTTCCTCATTCCCTAATTACCATGATTGTAAAATCATGGTAATTAGGGAAAGAGGAAAGAAATACTATATATTATCAAACATTAAATACAATAAAATGTGATGTTAAAGGATAAAAATCTTACCTTAATATACTCCTTCTGCAGGACCTGAATGATGGCAGAACAGGTCTCTGGGATAATGATCCCCAGAGCCTGTCGAGAACTTGAGGTCCTGCAGGCTTCTCCCCGTCGCCAAGTACCGCAGGGTGGCGACTAGCCTCAGCTCCGGAGTGATGGCTTGCCTCATGCAGGTATCCTGCCTGCTGATATAAGGGGCCAACAAACGGTGAAAAACGGGGTCCATCATCCAGAGAAAGTTCCTGAAATCCCCAGGATTATTCTCACCGATCTCACGGAGCAAAGGCATGTGACAGAATTTGTCATGCTGGAGCAACCAATTCTTGGTCCATGAACTCCTCCTCACCCTGTTCATGGACTAGGCTTGTGTCAAAGTAAGAACCCCACAGCACCAACTCTACGATGAGTACGTACACGCAACATGGCTATAAAACGGTCGGCTGGTCAGAACGAAGTAACAGAACGCACTGAAGAACAGCAAGGCCTGTGAAGAGCGACCTAAAAATCAGTAATGAACGAACAAGAACACAATGATAAATAAATGGGAACTCACTGCACGCACTGAAGAACAGATACTAACCCACAAACACAAACTGAACACCAGAAATACGATCTGAAAACCACGAGCCTGAAAAAGCACGAATCGTCTCTCACCAAACTTTTACTGACACGAGATTAGCAAAAGGAGCCCAAAGGGTGCCGCGCTTGGTATTGAACTGCCCTTTTATAGTCCCGTCGTACGTGGTGTACGTCACCGCGTTCTTGACGTTCGGAAATTCCGACAGCTTTGTGCGACCGTGTGTATACAAGACAAGTTTGAGCCAACATCCGTCAGAAAAAAACGATGGATTTTGTTGTTGGAATGTCCGATCAATGCCCGACCGTGTGTACAGGGCATAAGGGTTCTTTTTGTCTCAGTCAGGAGGTTTGCCGGATCTGGGCCTTTTTGCCATGAGGAATCCTTGTTGGCATTCTGTCTAGTATGAGTGTTTATATCCATACTGGGTTGCAATCTGAGGTGGCTTTGGCATATATGAGAACAAAAGTTTTGTTCCTCCCATATGCAGGACCACTAAGGATAACTGGTTCCATGCCATGGATATTGGGATACTTTGAGCATGCTCTCCAACTATAGCTTTGCTCAGAGTTTTAGGACATATTTGTCACTCTCTCTAGCAGAACCAGTGGTATGGATATATCATCCAGAATCACAGCTGGCTGGGTGATTCCAGCTAGCCAGCAAGCTTATAAAGCTTAGGGTTTGATGCCTACGTAAGCAGTGACAACACACCCAACCAGGAGTGTGTAGGTTTTTTGGGCTTCCTGTGAAAGGGCACCAGGAATATTTGTGGGGGGATGGCATGTCTTCTATTATGGTTTGTAATATGGGGGATGTCTAGCTCAGTTGTAGATGAGTGAGTTCACAGCCAACAGGAACTTCAGTTTAAGGGCATGGTAGCCCACTTTTATTGAAAGTAACAAAAATGAAAGTTCATACACACATGGATTGCCCCCACAGGGGTTCTTCTCCAGCAAAAATACACTAAATGAATAATGCCAATCCACTTGTCTCTTAAGGCCACTTCTCTTTGTTTTCTAACAATATGTGATTGTTTTAAAGGGAGGGGGTGGATTCTTTTCTATACCCACTGTATGTGATATTCTAGATGAGGTCTTACTAATGATTTATATTGGGGCAAAATGATCTTTGTCTCTTTGGAGTCTATACCTTTTTTAGTACAAGAAAATATTTTGCTAGCTAAAGGCTCAGAATGTTAATTTTTCCTTCTATTATCCTTTTTCCCATTAGAATATTTCAAAACACCTGGTAGTCCATGGTCACCAATGTCTATGGCAACAAAATGAAAATTGCTAACCACAATGGCCATCAGCACAATTGAGAATTATACTGTATGTTATAATAGAAATATAAAATAGAAAATCTCCTAACATTAGTTCCAACAAATACTTTTAACGACTTGCTTACTGGGCACTAGGGATGAGCCGAACACCCCCCGGTTCGGTTCGCACCAGAACCCGCGAACGGACCGCAAGTTCGCACGAACGTTAGAACCCCATTGACGTCTATGGGACTCGAACGTTCGAAATCAAAAGTGCTCATTTTAAAGGCTAATTTGCATGGTATTGTCCTAAAAAGGGTGTGGGGACCCGGGTCCTACCCCAGGGGACATGTATCAATGCAAAAAAAACTTTTAAAAACGGCCGTTTTTTCGGGAGCAGTGATTTTAATGATGCTTAAAGTAAAAAAAAAAAAGTGAAATATTCCTTTAAATATCGTACCTGGGGGGTGTCTATAGTATGCCTGTAAAGTGACGCGTGTTTCCCATGTTTAGAACAGTCCCTGCACCAAATGTCATTTTTAAAGGAAAAAATCTCATTTAAAACTGCTTGCGGGTTTAATGTCATGTCGGGTCCTGGCAATATGGATGAAAATCAGTGAGACAAACGGCATGGGTACCCCCCAGTCCATTACCAGGCCCTTTGGGTCTTGTATGGATATTAAGGGGAACCCCGCACCCAAATTAAAATAAGGAAAGGTCCCTATATACTATGAACAGCAGTATACAGGCGGTGCAAACAAGACAGGGACTGTAGGTTTGTTGTTAAGTAGAATCTGTTTGTAATTTTGAACATTTTTAACGTGTTTAGCTCCAGCCAAAAAATCTTTTCTAAGCTTTTTGGAAAACATAGGGAAGGGTTATCACCCCTGTGACATTTGTTTTGCGTCTTTCCTCCTCTTCAGAAGATTTCACCTCACTTTTTTGTCCCAATGAAAAATGTTTTTTGAAAATTTGGGTTTTTTTGTGGAACAAGGATTGGAAAGCATCAGTGGAAAGGAGAAATTGTTTTCCCATATTAACTCTTACATGAGAGAATTTCCCTTCCTAGGGGTAGATTTCATCTCACTTCCTGTTGTCTCCTTCCGTTTGCAAGTAGGAGTCGTTTGTAAGTTAGATGTTTGAAAGTAGGGTCCTGCCCTATATACTCAGCAGATATTTGGGCCTTAGGTGTTGCTGTGGCCAAAACACTGTAAGCCCTCACAGGGCCCTGCTGTGAAATATTAGATCAAGAATTGTAATTACATGCCCCTGTTGAACAGGAGCTGAAAAATTAGGCCTTAGGCACTGGTGCTGGTGCCACAACACTGCAACCCCTCACAGACACTCTAGTTGGAACGCAGGAACGAGCCCTGCTGCAAAGTATTGCATCAAAAATTGTAATTACACGCCCCTGTTAGACAGGGGCAGAAAAATTGGGCCTTAGGCACTGGTGCTGGTGCCACAACACTGCAACCCCTCACAGACACTCTAGTTGGAACGCAGGAACGAGCCCTGCTGCAAAGTATTGCATCAAAAATTGTAATTACACGCCCCTGTTAGACAGGGGCAGAAAAATTGGGCCTTAGGCACTGGTGCTGGTGCCACAACACTGCAACCCCTCACAGACACTCTAGTTGGAACGCAGGAACGAGCCCTGCTGCAAAGTATTGCATCAAAAATTGTAATTACACGCCCCTGTTAGACAGGGGCAGAAAAATTGGGCCTTAGGCACTGGTGCTGGTGCCACAACACTGCAACCCCTCACAGACACTCTAGTTGGAATGCAGGAACGAGCCCTGCTGCAAAGTATTACATCAAAAATTGTAATTACACGCCCCTGTTATACAGGGGCTGAAAAATTGTGCCTTAGGCACTGGTGGTGGCGCCCAGAACCAAAAATGTTCTTACAAGCTATCAGCGTGATGATTGAGGAGGAAGAGGATAATTACTCAGGGATAGTCACTCAGCATCAGCATAGGCAGTCTTTGAAGGGATCTGAAAAAAATTATTCAGTTACATCAGCATCAGGTGCTTGGTAGCTGGTGGTGATCCAAGACTGATTCATTTTTATGAAGGTCAGCCGATCGACCGAGTCAGTGGACAGACGCACCCTGTGATCGGTTACCACGCCTCCAGCAGCACTGAATGTGCGTTCCGAAAGAACGCTGGATGCAGGACAGGCCAGTAGCTCAATTGCATACTGTGCAAGCTCTGGCCAGTGATCCATCCTCAAGACCCAGTAACCCAGAGGATTTTCGGTGGGAAAGGTGTCCAAGTCTGATCTTGCCCCTAGGTATTCCTGCACCATGTAAAACAGACGCTGGCGATGGTTGCTGGAACCGATCATACCTTGGGGCTGCGGACCAAAAAATTGTCTGAACGCATCGGTCAGACGGCCACCTTCTCCACCGCTCCTTCTTTGACTGACCGAAGCCTCAGCAACACGTTGTCCAGAAACAGGAGTTTGTAACCTCCCAGTCTCTGGGAACGCGTTGCACAGACCTTTCTGCAAGGCCTCCCGAAGATGTTTCATCCTCTGCTCCCTCTGCGATGGCAAGATAAGGTCCGCAACCTTACCCTTGTAACGTGGATCAAGGAGGGTTGCCAGCCAGTATTGGTCCTTCTCCTTGATACCACGAATACGAGGATCCTTACGCAGGCTTTGCAGGATCAGGGAGGCCATGCAGCGTAGGTTTGCTGAGGCATTCGGTCCGGAGTCCTCTGGGTCACTAAGGACAACAACGTCCGCAGCCACCTCCTCCCAGCCACGTACAAGTCCATGTGTTCCTTGGGACTGATCCCTTAAAGACTGCTGATGCTGAGTGCCAGGCTCCACCTCCATACTGACACAATCTTCCTCCTCCTCCTCCTCCTCCTCCTCGTCCTCTTCCTGTGTGATCGGCGGGCACGCAGGAACACTGTCTGGATAAAGGGGGCCTTGAGAGCTAAGGAAGTCCTCCTCTTCCTGCCTCTGTTCTGCCTCAAGTGCCCTGTCCATTATTCCACGCAGCGTGTGCTCCAACAGGTGGACAAGGGGGACAGTGTCACTGATGCATGCACTGTCAGTGCTCACCATCCTCGTGGCCTCCTCGAATGGTGACAGGACAGTGCATGCATCCCTGATCATGGCCCACTGGCGTGGGGAAAAAAAACCAAGGTCCCCTGACCCTGTCCTGGTGCCATAGTCGCACAGGTACTCATTGATGGCCCTCTGCTGCGTGTGCAGCCGCTGCAGCATGGCCAATGTCGAGTTCCACCTGGTGGGCATGTCACAGATTAGGCGGTTCTTGGGCAGGTTAAACTCCTTTTGGAGGTCCGTCAGCCGAGCACTGGCATTATATGACCGGCGGAAATGCACACAGACTTTCCTGGCCTGCCTCAGGACATCCTGTAAGCCCGGGTACCTGCCCAAGAACCGCTGCACCACCAAGTTAAGGACGTGAGCCAAACAGGGCACATGGGTCAGTTGTCCCTGTCGGAGGGCAGAGAGGAGGTTGGTGCCATTGTCGCAAACCACCATTCCTGCCTTAAGTTGGCGTGGCGTCAACCACCTCTGAACCTGCCCCTGCAGAGCTGACAGAACCTCTGCCCCAGTGTGGCTCCTGTCCCCCAAGCACACCAGCTCAAGCACCGCATGGCATCTTTTGGCCTGCGTACTTGCGTAGCCCCTTGAACGCCTATGGAGCACCGCTGGTTCCGAGGAAGAGGCCATGGAGGAAGAAGAAGAGGAGGGGGTGGAGGAGAGAGGTGTGTCACAATCAGCATTTTGGAGGCGTGGTGGCGGAACAACCTCCAACACTACTGCACCTTGTCCTGCATCCTTCCCAGCTGCCAGCAGAGTCACCCAATGCGCCGTGAAACTTAAGTAACATCCCTGTCCATGCCTGCTGGACCATGAGTCAGCGGTAATATGCACCTTACCGCTGACCGCCCTGTCCAGCGAGGCATGGACATTGCCTTCCACATGCCGGTAGAGAGCTGGAATCGCCTTCCGTGAGAAAAAGTGGCGTTTGGGTACCTGCCACTGAGGAACCGCACATTCCACAAACTCACGGAAGGGGGCAGAGTCTACCAACTGAAAAGGCAGCAGTTGAAGTGCTAGCAATTTTGCCAAGCTAGCATTCAACCGCTGGGCATGTGGATGGCTGGGAGCAAACTTCTTTCGGCGGTGCAGCAGCTGGGGCAGGGAAATTTGCCTGGTACAATCTGGCGTCGGTGTACCAAAAGCAGATTGCCCACAAGTACTTGGCTGTGACACACCTAATTCTACACCTTCATTCCTCTCACTGCAGGTCTCAGAGAGGACTGAAGGTCTAGTGGGGTTGGAAATCTCAGCTGATGAGGAGCAAGGAGAGATCCTCTTTGTTCTTTGGTGTGGGTCTTTTAGATATGCTTGCCAACGAACTGCATGGCAGGTCAACATATGTCTGGTCAAGCATGTGGTACCCAAGCGGGAGATGTTTTGGCCACGCGAGATACGCTTGAGACATATGTTGCAAATAGCAGCGGTGCGATCTGATGCACTCGTCTCAAAAAAGGCCCACACCAAAGAACTTTTTGAATAACGCGCAGAGACTGCAGCGCCCTGCACATGTGGAGCTTTGGGGTGTGATGCAGTCAATGTGCTGCCCTTAGGCTGGCCCCTGGAGGGCATCCTGCCTCGTTGGTGATGTGCCGCCTCCTCCTCCTCCTCCTCCTCCTCTCTCCTATCAGGCACCCACGTTGAGTCAGTGACCTCATCATCCCCTCCCTCCTCATCACTGGAGCAAACCTGGCAGTATGCTGCAGCAGGGGGAGCATGACTGCCAGATTGCTGTCCTTCTTGGGCACCCCCTCTGTCCGTGCTCATGTTACTGCCTTCATCGAGCTCAGTATCATCATCAGAGCCTTCCAAACGCTGGGCATCCTCCTGGAGCATGTACCCAACACTGTGGTCAAACAGTTCGAGGGAATCCTCATGAGGACATGGTGGAGCTAGGGAAGGAGTCACTGATGACATTGAGCTGAGGGAAGAGGCCGCTGCTTTGCCAGACAAAGCACCCTGGGCATGGGTGAGAGAGGATGAGGAGGATGAGGACGGCTTGGTCATCCACTCGACCAAGTTTTCTGCATGTTGCGGCTCAACACGGCCAGCTGCCGAAAAAAAGGCCAAGCGTGTCCCATGGCCACGGGCTGATGAGGATGCACCGTCTCCACGACCAGCACTAGACACAGAGCCTGCTTGCCCTCTCTTATTGGCTTGTGACTGTCTGCCTCTCCTTCTTGGCCTTCCAGACATACTAATGGCCTGTAGCTGCACTAAGCTGGGATAGAACACCTGTAATTTTCTTCAGGTAGCTTTATATACTGTAACCAGACAAGCCTGCCTGTCAGTAGGAAGATAACAGGAACGGATCTAGCTGAACACTGTGAGCAGGACGCACTGCACTAAATGTAAATAGCAGGAACGGATCTAGCTGAACACTGTGAGCAGGACGCACTGACTGCACTAAATGTAAATAGCAGGAACGGATCTAGCTGAACACTGTGAGCAGGATGCACTGACTGCACTAAATGTAAATAGCAGGAATGGATCTAGCTGAACACTGTGAGCAGGACGCACTGCACTAAATGTAAATAGCAGGAACAGATCTAGCTGAACACTGTGAGCAGGACGCACTGACTGCACTAAATGTAAATAGCAGGAACGGATCTAGCTGAACACTGTGAGCAGGACGCACTGACTGCACTAAATGTAAATAGCAGGAACAGATCTAGCTGAACACTGTGAGCAGGACGCACTGCACTAAATGTAAATAGCAGGAACGGATCTAGCTGAACACTGTGAGCAGGACGCACTGCACTAAATGTAAATAGCAGGAACGGATCTAGCTGAACACTGTGAGCAGGACGCACTGCACTAAATGTAAATAGCAGGAACGGATCTAGCTGAACACTGTGAGCAGGACGCACTGCACTAAATGTAAATAGCAGGAACGGATCTAGCTGAACACTGTGAGCAGGACGCACTGACTGCACTAAATGTAAATAGCAGGAACAGATCTAGCTGAACACTGTGAGCAGGACGCACTGCACTAAATGTAAATAGCAGGAACGGATCTAGCTGAACACTGTGAGCAGGACGCACTGCACTAAATGTAAATAGCAGGAACGGATCTAGCTGAACACTGTGAGCAGGACGCACTGCACTAAATGTAAATAGCAGGAACGGATCTAGCTGAACACTGTGAGCAGGACGCACTGCACTAAATGTAAATAGCAGGAACAGATCTAGCTGAACACTGTGAGCAGGACGCACTGACTGCACTAAATGTAAATAGCAGGAACAGATCTAGCTGAACACTGTGAGCAGGACGCACTGACTGCACTAAATGTAAATAGCAGGAACGGATCTAGCTGAACACTGTGAGCAGGACGCACTGACTGCACTAAATGTAAATAGCAGGAACGGATCTAGCTGAACACTGTGAGCAGGACGCACTGCACTAAATGTAAATAGCAGGAACAGATCTAGCTGAACACTGTGAGCAGGACGCACTGCACTAAATGTAAATAGCAGGAACGGATCTAGCTGAACACTGTGAGCAGGACGCACTGACTGCACTAAATGTAAATAGCAGGAACGGATCTAGCTGAACACTGTGAGCAGGACGCACTGCACTAAATGTAAATAGCAGGAACAGATCTAGCTGAACACTGTGAGCAGGACGCACTGACTGCACTAAATGTAAATAGCAGGAACAGATCTAGCTGAACACTGTGAGCAGGACGCACTGCACTAAATGTAAATAGCAGGAACGGATCTAGCTGAACACTGTGAGCAGGACGCACTGCACTAAATGTAAATAGCAGGAACGGATCTAGCTGAACACTGTGAGCAGGACGCACTGCACTAAATGTAAATAGCAGGAACAGATCTAGCTGAACACTGTGAGCAGGACGCACTGACTGCACTAAATGTAAATAGCAGGAACAGATCTAGCTGAACACTGTGAGCAGGACGCACTGACTGCACTAAATGTAAATAGCAGGAACGGATCTAGCTGAACACTGTGAGCAGGACGCACTGACTGCACTAAATGTAAATAGCAGGAACGGATCTAGCTGAACACTGTGAGCAGGACGCACTGCACTAAATGTAAATAGCAGGAACAGATCTAGCTGAACACTGTGAGCAGGACGCACTGCACTAAATGTAAATAGCAGGAACGGATCTAGCTGAACACTGTGAGCAGGACGCACTGACTGCACTAAATGTAAATAGCAGGAACGGATCTAGCTGAACACTGTGAGCAGGACGCACTGCACTAAATGTAAATAGCAGGAACGGATCTAGCTGAACACTGTGAGCAGGACGCACTGACTGCACTAAATGTAAATAGCAGGAACAGATCTAGCTGAACACTGTGAGCAGGACGCACTGACTGCACTAAATGTAAATAGCAGGAACAGATCTAGCTGAACACTGTGAGCAGGACGCACTGACTGCACTAAATGTAAATAGCAGGAACGGATCTAGCTGAACACTGTGAGCAGGACGCACTGCACTAAATGTAAATAGCAGGAACGGATCTAGCTGAACACTGTGAGCAGGACGCACTGCACTAAATGTAAATAGCAGGAACAGATCTAGCCTAATCTAGCTAACTCAAATCAAATGACACTGTCTGTCTCTCTCTCTATCAGCACACCGGAACACACTACACAGGGCCGCCGTGCAGGCGGCCTTATATAGTGTGGGGCGTGTACTAAATCCCCTGAGCCATAATTGGCCAAAGCCACCCTGGCTTTGGCCAATTACAGCTCTCTCTACTGACGGCGCTGTGATTGGCCAAGCATGCGGGTCATAGTGCATGCTTGGCCAATCATCAGCCAGCAATGCACTGCGATGCCGCAGTGAATTATGGGCCGTGACGCGCCACACGAATTTGGCGCGAACGGCCCATAACGTTCGCAATTCGACGGACGGTCGAACAGCCGATGTTCGAGTCGAACATGGGTTCGACTCGAACACGAAGCTCATCCCTACTGGGCACTTAAACCCCCCTCCTGCCCAGACCAATTTTCAGCTTTCAACGCTGACGCACTTTGAATGACAATTGCCCGGTCATACAACACTGTACCCAAATTAAATTTTTATCATTTTTTTCCCACAAATAGAGCTTTCTTTTGGTGGTATTTAATCACAGCTGGGATTTTTATTTTTTGCTAAACAAACAAAAAAAGATGGAAAATTTTGAAAAAAAAAAATCACGTTTCATAGTTTGTTATAAAATTTTGCAAACAGGTAATTTTTCTCCTTCATTGATATGTGCTGATGAGGCAGCACTGGTGGACACTGATAGGCTTCACTGATGGGCACGGATAGGCACAGTTAAGGCGGCACTGATAGGCACAGTTAAGGCGGCACTGATAGGCACAGATAAAGTGGCATAAAGTGGCACTGATGGGGACAGATAAGGCGGTACTGATGGGCACAGATAAGGCGGCACTGATGGGCACTGATGGGTGGCACGGATAGGTGGCTCTGATGGGCACTGATAGGTACCACTGATGGGGGCACTGATGGGCAGCACTGATGGGGGCACTGATGGGTGGCACTGATGGGCAGTGATGGGCACTGGTAGGTGACACTGATGGGCACTGATAGGTGGCACTGATGTGCAGCACTGTTGTGGCACTGATTGTGGGCGCTGATGGGTGGCACTGTGGGCGCTGATGGGTGGCATTGTGGGCACTGATGGGTGGCACTGTGGGCACTAATGAGTGACGCTGGTGGGCACTGGTAGGCGGCACTGCTGCCTATTGCTAGGTGTCACTGGCAGGGGGCACAGATGATCACCGTGATCGGGACTGATGTCCCTCTCAGGGCCGCCGGTGAACGGCTTTTTTTCTCCTCCTCACGCTGTCAGCACGAGGAGAAAAAATAGCCCATTACCGGCTCTGTTTACATCACATGGCTGACAGCTGATCATGTGGTAAGGGGTCGGGACCGACCCCTTACTTCGATCTGTGATCAGGCGAGTCTCATAGACTCGTGTAATAAAATTATGTAGCGCTATCTCAGTCCCGGTGTAACAACGCCAACCAAATCGTGAAGAAAATATATATATAATAATGATGATCTAAAACCTCAATAAGATATCAAAAATATTCTAAAAAGATATGTGCAAAAATGATATATGAATATACCAACAAAGTGCAGTGTGCACACAATGAAAAAAATATAATGTTATGCAGCAGGTAAATGGAATCAAACAATGTGAACAATGTCACGTAGTGTAATCAGTGTCCAATCAAATGTGAACTATTAGCGTACAATGACATCAAATGAAATAATATTACATGTGGAAATAGTAAGGTGCAATTCAGAAACATGCAATGCGATTTACAATGCGACTCAGAATGTCAACACAAAGAAAAAATATTCCAACAAAGTGCAGTGTGCATACAATGAAAAAATATTATGCAGGCAGGCAAACAATGTCAGTATTGCCACATAGTATATCATAGACTCGCTGATCACCGAGCGCGCCGCGCGCCCTGCAGGGGGCGCGCAGGCCGCTCATGCACGGGACGACGTCCATAGATGTAGTCCCGGCAATGTAGGTCCACGCTGTTGCCATCATTCAGCAATAGCGGGATCCGAAGAGGTTAAAGTGCCTACTTTACAATGATGAGAAAAATATTGATAATAATAAAAAAACGTGATAAACTAACAAAAATTATAATATATTCCAAAACTGTATATAGAGATTTTTGATTGCTGTGATGATAAATTCTGTGTTAAGTGTCACATTCCACAGACAAAATAAAAATAATAAGCAAACGAATAAAAGTTAAATATATGGTGCCACAAACGTGAATCATAAAGTGCTATAGTGCATATAACAGTGGCGTTCTAATCAACTGCAGATCAGTCCAACATAATTGGTATATAGTCCTTATTAAAGGTATAATGGTGACTTAAAAACGTGAAAATAATGTGTTGCGGTGTCCACACTCAGGTGCTCCCCACCCTCAAGCAATGGCCACTCACCTTAGAGCATGTGACCTTGCAATTAAGTTCGGTCAAACGCATATGAATCACCTCGAGGTTTCTAAGTTAGCTGTATGGATCCAGAATGCTCACTGATGCTGTATCCTCATATACAAACAGTAGAAAGAGACTCCACAGCCTGATACCATTTAACACAATTTTATTGTACAAACAAAATAGCCCCAGTACAGGGTGCTCACATGGGTTAGGTGCATTAAGTACACCAATCTGTAATGTGCCTTAAAACGCTGGGTTTTGGTTGAGGTCGTATGTCTGTTCTCTGTGGAGCAGACCAGCTGCTTCCTGCACTGTCCTGTCCCCTGCCAGGCAACTTGGATCCACTGATTGTGGAATTTGAATGTGAATGTGTCAATTAAATGCTTCAATACAGTGAGGAAAGTTGCTGTTCTCAAATGCTTTGCTGATTTTCATCCGCTCCTCTGTTGGCTCTGGCTTTACAATACATTTAGGCTCCATATACATATTCCACGGGCATTATGCACCATTTTGACCAACAGAAAATGGAATTGCAAGGAAGAGAAGGATTTGCATATTGTCAAAAACCTACAAAAAAAATAAAACTAAAGTATCAATTCAAATCTTGTCATCATCACCATCATTTTGCTATGTGCATGTTCCATTGTGCTAAAATAGGCACAGCTATTTTTCATTTTATAACATGAAATCTTGTACTTGACAACACTAATTTTCTTTTTGGCATTGTCCCTAAAACTGTAGCATGTACTGTACAGTATGAATGATATTATCAGATTTTTCAATTATTTTTTGCTTCACTGAAAATGTGTTTTTGTTTTTGCCTGTGTGCCATTTGGAAAGATATTCATTTGTTTCTTGTCCTGATGGAAAGTAAAAGGAAATATCCTCAATAGCATCACAGACAGTAATAAAACCTAGCATATACATTTCTTTACTCTTTCCCAAATGAAAGTATGTTGTCTAGCACTAATTATAAAAATAGTTAACAAAATGATGTCAAATGACTGATGCCGCGTACACACGAGCGGACTTTACGGCAGACTTTGCCCGGCGGACTTTTCGCCAGACTTTGTTGGCTCCTTGCGCCGGACTTAAAAACGGACGGACTTGGCCACACACGCTCACTGCAAAAGTCCGCTGGTTTGGAACGCGGTGACGTATAGCACGTATGACGGGACTATAAAAAGGAAGTTCAAGCCCCACTATGGCACCCTTTGGGCTCCTTCTGCTAATCTCGTGTTTATCTCGTGTTAGTAGAAGTTTGGTTAGAGACGATTCGCGCTTTTCACACTTCAGCTTATTTCAATCATTTTCTGCGGTTCAGTTTGTGCTTGTGAGGTTTGTATCTGCTTTTCAGTGCGTGTTGGTCAGTTCGTACCCTGCCTTGCAGGCCGTTCTGGTCCGCTCGTTCCTGATTTTCAGGTCGTTCTTCATAGGCCTTGCTGTTCTTCAGTGCGTTTGTTATAAGTTTGTTTGTTTGACCAGCCGACCGTTTTGAAGCCATGTCGCGTGGACGTTCTCGTTCTCGAGTTTGTACTGCGTGGGGACTTGGTGTTGGGGTTAATACTTTGACCCGAGTCCAGTCCATGAACAGGGCGAGGAGAAGTTCATGGATGAAGAATTGGTTGCGCCAGCGTGACCAAATCTCTCATATGCCTTTGCTCCGTGAGCTCCGTGAGAATAATCCTGAGGATTTCAGGAATTTTCTCAGGATGACGGACCCCGTCTTTGAGCGTCTGCTGGCTATGCTGACCCCCTATATCAGCAGGCAGGATACCTGCATGAGGCAAGCCATCAGTGCGGAGCAGAGGCTAGTTGCCACGTTATGTTACTTGGCGACAGGGAGAAGTCTTCAGGACTTGAAGTTCTCGACAGGCATCTCCCCCCAGGCTCTGGGGATCATAATCCCAGAGACCTGTTCTGCTATTATTCAGGTCCTGCAGAAGGACTATATGAAAGTAAGTTTTATCCTTTAACATTACATGATATGTATTAAATGTTTTTTGATGTATTGTATAACTGTCCTCCTTACCTAATTGCCATGCTTTCAATATGCTGTGAATGTCCCCTTTATTTTCAAGCATGACTGTTTTTGGACATTAATCATTTATTGACCTACATGCATATTTTCCTTCATTAACCTCCCCACCATGCAATCCTGGGTCCTTTTATATCTCTAGCCTATAGTCCCTTGAACAATGTATATTGTCTGCTCCATTGTCTTGTTTGACCCTCCCCCACCCCACAAATGTTTGAACCAGTCAGGTGTGTTTGTTAACCTAATTAGAACCCCTCCTCCACCCCACAAATGTTTCAACCAGTCAGGTGTGTTTGTTAACCTAATTAGAACCCCTCCCCCACCCCACAAATGTTTGAACCAGTCAGGTGTGTTTGTTAACCTAATTAGAACCCCTCCCCCACCCCACAAATGTTTCAACCAGTCAGGTGTGTTTGTTAACCTAATTAGAACCCCTCCCCCACCCCACAAATGTTTCAACCAGTCAGGTGTGTTTATTAACCTAATTAGAACCCCTCCCCCACCCCACAAATGTTTCAACCAGTCAGGTGTGTTTGTTAACCTAATTAGAACCCCTCCCCCACCCCACAAATGTTTCAACCAGTCAGGTGTGTTTGTTAACCTAATTAGAACCCCTCCCCCACCCCACAAATGTTTCAACCAGTCAGGTGTGTTTGTTAACCTAATTAGAACCCCTCCCCCACCCCACAAAGGTTTCAACCAGTCAGGTGTGTTTGTTAACCTAATTAGAACCCCTCCCCCACCCCACAAATGTTTCAACCAGTCAGGTGTGTTTCGGGCCCTAATTAGAACCCCTCCCCCTACATTCAAATGTATCAATGGGCCATCAGAGGGAGTGATTAATCTTATAAGTGTGCCTTATGTTTTTGAACATTTCAATTACAAACACACATATTAATAATGTTTGACTGCTGTTGTTCACTAATGTTTTGGTGTAATCTGATATACAATTTAGGTTTTAAAGTCCTTATCTTATTTTTTTTCTTTTTTGCACTCCACAGTTTCCTTCAAGTACACAGGAATGGCAGACTGTGGCCTCCCAGTTCGCTGACCGTTGGGACTTTCCCAACTGTGTCGGGGCGATTGACGGGAAGCATGTCCGGATTGTGCCACCACCGCATTCGGGGTCTTATTTCTATAACTACAAGGGGTTCCATAGTGTAGTTTTGATGGCGGTGGTCTCGGCACATTTGGACTTTCTGTTTGTGGATGTGGGGAAGAACGGCCGGATGTCTGATGGAAGAGTCTTTGCACAGACCGAGCTGTGCCATCGTCTCCAGACCGGTGGCCTGGAATTGCCACCTGATGACGAGAATGTGGATGGACCCCCTCAGTTTTTATTGCTGATGAAGCGTTTGCTCTCGGTGAGCACTTGATGAGGCCGTTCCCCGAAAGGACACTCACCCCTGAGAGGAGGGTAATTAATTACCGGCTGGCCAGAGCAAGAGTTGTGTAGAATGCCTTTGGGATTCTGGCCAGCCGGTTCCGTTTATTCCTTTCTTCAATTCATTTGGCGGACTATAAACTAAACAACGTCATCCTTGCTTGCTGCATCTTGCATAACTTTTTAAGGAGACATTCAGCAACATATATATCCTCTGTTGGGCCTGAGGCCGGACTGGAACAGGATACCACTTTGACAGGCCTAGAAATTGGCCGTATTGGCTTGGCCCCCCGAACCGCACGTCAAGTGCGTGACCGTTATGTCAATTATTTTAATGGTCGGGGGGCCATTGCTATTCAGCAACAGCTGTAATTTTCGGAAAAAAATAAAATAAATTTTTTTTTCTAAAATATCTTGTTTTTATTCTTGTTTGCATTTAGTTATGTCTGTCTCCTAGTGCACTTGTAGTAGTGGCAAGTGCATTTAGCTTTATTTAATCAGGCCCCCAAAAAATAAAAAAATTAATTGTCTTCAATAATCAGCCACACACATTGTATTATGAACAAAATTTTACTTTGTGCACATTGAAAGGTGCATTTTTTTTTTGTTTAAAATATTTTATGTTGTGTAATAAAAATTTTTGTTTACAAAATTATTAAAGGCATATTTTAGCAAAAATAGACCTTTCTAAAAAGATTTACATACACAACAGTGTTTTTAGAAACAGAACAAAACATTAAAGAACTTACAAAGTTCAAGATTTATAGAACGGTGCATGTGATGTCACCCTTGGAAATCGTTCATTTAGAATATGCTCAAAATTGAGATTTACAAAAGGGTCAAGTCAACATGTGCTATCTCCCATCATGGGTGAGCAATGTACGTGTTTTGTGTGTGCAATCCCTTTTTTGGTTCCTATCACCACCAAAGAATTTTCAGGATGAAGGGGTTGCAAACACAAAACAAGTACATTGATAACCCATGATGGAAGATAGCACATGATGAAACACCGTGTGCATCAGAATGTAAATTTTGGGATCCCAAAAAAATTCTAAAAACATTTTTGAAAAAAAACAAACTTCACAAGGAAATGAAAAACATGATTGATGTTTTTAGGCCAAACGTTATTATATTCTGCCCAAAACATCAATCATGTTCTTCATTTCCTGTTGCATGGAGTCCAGGTGAAGTTGCATGCTGTGAATTTGGTCACGCATTTTATCGATTTGGCCATTCCACAGCATTATCTGGCCAATCAGTCTTTGCGCACTGTCTGTGGAGAAGGGCTCTGCCGCTTGGCCTTCCACAACCAGAAACTCACTTAAAATGAGTGAATAAAAACAAGGTTTACAATATGCACGCCAAAATACATTAACTCAAGCTGGGGTGTCAGTCACTCACTTGGTGGGCTTGAAACCTCACACACTTCCTCCACCTCTCCTTCCTCCAGGTCGTCAGGTGGGCGTGGTCTTGGGCTGGGGCTTGGGGTATCTTCTGCCTCAGGCTGGTGACTTGGGGGGGTCCTGGGATCCTTGGACTGTTGTCTGAGTCTTTTCTCCCCTATGAGAATTGAACAAAAGGTATAGTTAAAACACAGTGATATTTTAGATTTTAATAAATAAACTTAAACGTTGGTTATGAGTTGTGGCCAATTGCCTTTTTTTTGATCATAAAAAAATTTGAAGACAGGATGAACATTCCCTCTGAACAACAATTATAAACAATGCACATTTTCTGGCAAGTTTCACAGATGCAGACACCTCAATGCTCTCCTATGTGTATTACCCCTCTAAAATTTATTTATGGTCACATAGTACACTATAGTGCTCGTGAGTCCAGATGTGGAAACAGCTGCTGTGTCCTGTCCCTACATTACACTGAATCATTTTGGAAGAAGCATTATATTTTCAAACACATCTACACCACATCAACAAATTGTGGGAATTTGACAAATTATCAAGACATAAATGTATGTCCAACCCTGTCCCATCGTATTTGGCGAAAAAATAACATCATTTTCTAAAGTATCATATGTATTTTACAAAGAACGGTCTTTACGAACGATGCTGTATAAAGTCCAAAAATAAGGATCAGCATGCAAGTTAAGTATCTCAATAGTAAAACACAACAAGTACTTACTTTTTTTAAGCAGCTTCTTTATTCGCCAATATTGTTCTGGCTCCCGACTTTTGATGTCAGACCACCGCTTTCTCAATTGTTCTTTCGACCGTTTTGTGCCAAATTTTGCTTCTAGAGCGGTGACAACTGAGGACATTATTTTGTCCTTCCGCATATTCGGTCATGTGTACGGTCCTTTCTTGCCATCGTAGTCCTCCCTTCTCAATATGGACACCATCTCCACCATCTCCTCAAAAGCCATGTTGGTGGCCTTATATCTCCTCCGGGATGTGGGTGTTTGGAGCCCTGGGCTTTCCTCCACGCTACTTCCACTGATTCTCTCCGCCATCTTTTGCTATCTACTCCCACTGCGCAATGAAGAGTGAAGGGGCGGGGCCAAATCGTACTAAAGAACGTCAACGTGGGCGACGCAGGCGGAGCATGACACATGCGCAGTGTATATAAAGCTGTTACGATGGCCTACGTATGTCCATGCGGAAGTAGCGAGCGTCAGAAACGAAGGTAAGATTAAAGTGGGGGTGTGTGTGTGTGTATGTGTGTATGTATGTATGTGTCCCCTAGATTACAACAAAAAATAATCCTGTGATTTGTGACTGACATTAGTTTGGATCTTGTGTCTTGTCTTTCAGAAAAAATGAATCCCTTTAAAGAGGAAGAATTTTTGTGCCAATTTATTGAGCTCTATCAGGACAAGAAAAACCTGTGGGAGGTCAAACACCCCCTATATTATAATAGGGATGTTAGGAAGGCAACACTGGGCACACTTTTAGAGTTTGTGAAGACTCGAGTCCCCCAGGCAGACCTCAAGTTTGTGGACAGGAAAATTGGTATCTTGCGAAACATGTACAAGCGGGAACACAATAAAATCCAGGAGTCGCTCAGATCCGGTGCAGCAGCTGACCAAGTATATGTACCCAAGTTGTGGTACTACAACAAAATGCGATTCCTGGATGACCAGACCGAAGCCAGGCAATCACTTTCCACCCTTCCCCCCACCCTTCCCTCCAGACTTCCCTCCACTCTTCCCTCCAGCCTTCCATCCACCTCCACCCCAGCTGAGGAGTCCCAGGATGAACTGGGCCTTTTCAGCATTGATGGAGTTGATGCACCCAGCTTCAGCCAGGTATCCTTTTTTTTTGTAATTTGTGATTGTGTAAATGTTATTAATGATGTTAACGTGTTAATTTTTAAAGTGCTTACAAAAAAATGACTTCTGCACAAAGATTAATATGTAGACATATCACTAGACAGTAGTGGCCAAAAATATACTTAACTTCAGATATTGTTGATCAGCTGAAATAATGGTGGTGTCAAATAGATAGCCTTTACTATTTTGTGTAATTATATTTGAAAGTCATGAGCTGAAAATTGTGTGTGATTGCATAACACAAAATTACAACTATGTCCCTTTTTTTGACACAGGATGACCTCAGCCAGGAGGAGGCCTTGCCCAGTGGGAGAGAGGAGGAGGCTGTGGCTGGACCAAGTCGAAGCCGCAGAGATTGTCAGGTGCCTCCCCTCCGCATTCTCCACAAAAGGACCAGGAGAATGACACCAACTGAGCAGGAATCCCTAGCCCTCATACGGGAAGCAAGCCTCATCCTCAGCAAACCACCCAATGAAGAGGAGGCGTATGGCACCTATATAGCCAGCAGATTGCTGGAGTTGGAAAAGGGCCAACGCCTCCTCTGTGAGGGTCTGATTTTTGAGGCTTACCAGAAGGGCTTAAGAGGGGAGCTTACTGCTACCACATATCTGGCAGATGAAGTCACTCCTCCTCCTCCTCCTCCTCCTCCTCCTGCCCCAAGTACACCACCAGAGGCACAACCTCCAAGGAAGGCTGCAGAGAAGCGTGGAGGGAAGGCTGCAGAGAAGTGTGGAGGGAAGGCTGCAGAGAAGCGTGGAGGGAAGGCTCCACGGAAGAGTCGAAAGTAATTGCCTGGCTTCTGTCTGGTCTGACTGTGCTCCCTGTGCTCCCTATAGTCGCAAGATACCAATTTTCTTTTCCTCAAACTTGATGTGTGTCCTGGGGGACGAAAGGCTTCCCAGATTCTAAAAGTGTCTCCAGTGTTGCCTTCCTAATTTTTTTTAGCAAAAAAATAAATTTAGTTTTTGGTTACCTTACATTATTGCCTATGTGTTTTGATTAAAAAACGCCATTTTGTTTGGGAGTAGGCAGGTACAGGTCAAAAAGACTATGGGGTTGATTTGAGAAAAGCAAATAGACTGTGCACTTTGCAGAGGGCAGTTGTAAATCTGAGGGGAAGAGCTGAAATTAGGGGAAGCTCTGCTGATTTATTCATAAAATCATGTGAAATAAAAATTAATTTCATTTTTTGGGCTTCCTTGCATGTGCCCCTCGGATCCACAGCGAAGGCACTTCAAAATGCTCTTTCTGTGGAATTCAAAGTAGAATTAGCACTTGTAGTGAAAAATGATTTTGCCTTTGTTAAATACACCCCCCTATGTCTAATGAACAAGGGACACCAACCTCATTAAGGTTCATTAAAACAACACAAAATATGAAGGTTATTGTGGTAACTTGAAAATACACACAAAAAATACCAAAAAAATGTGGTTATCATTTAACACACATTGTAAAATAGATAAGTGTTGAAATAAAAAAAAAATAAAAAAGATGAGTCCAAAATCGAATTTAATTTTTAGAATTTATGGAGATCTGGCTTTTTCAAAATATTATATTAGTCATGGCAGGAGGATAAATCATGAAGAAAGTAGTTTGTGAGAACTCTGTGTGAATATAAAGCAGAAAAACAACTTCATTCCTCTCGCATTATCAATCCTAAAAAAAGCGCTGTATTAAAAGACCACAGAAGAGGAATGTGCTAGCTTCAAGACGAAGGCTAGTTTTACCAGACCGAGCGCTTCCGTCTTGTAATTGCTTCAGAGCATGCGTCAGTTTGAGTTCGTCGGACTAGCACACAGATGACCGGTTTGTCCGCTAGAAAGAAGAGTCCGTCGGATAAATTTAAAACATGTTTCAAATCTAAGTCCGTCCAACTTTTGAGCAAACAAAGTCCGCTGGAACCCACACACGATCGAATTGTCCGACGAAATCCATTACGCCGGACCAAGTCTGCCGTAAAGTCCGCTCGTGTGTACGCGGCATAACTGCAGTATTACCATGAGACATTCTTTGGGAGAAACTGGACACCTTATATTGGTTCTGGGTCACTTCAGCCAGGGTCTAAGGGTCTCCAGCAAGGCTTCAAAAGTTAGCACTCTCCTGTGGACATAAAGTAAAAAAAAAAACTGTAAAAAAAAAATTCTGGGTGTAAAGGCACAACTCAACTGGTACATAGTGCGAAAGTGCTCTTTGGAAAATCTCAATCACAATAGGATGCATCCAATACCCTCATCTTCTTCCTCTGAGCTATTCGCTCCAAAATATTTAGCTGGATTGGTCCATATAACATCAAATAGAAATGATGGTATTCTCTTAAAAAAGACAGTTGGGTCCATAGCACCAAAGAACTCACAAAAAAAAAAAAAACATATTAACTTGCTTTGAAGCTGTTCAACTCTACAATATTACTTCTTTAAATTGTATAATTTAAATAAAAGCATAAAAATAACTTTGGAGAGTTTCTTAATGCAAATTGAATACCTCTAAAACATGTCTGAAATGCATGTTAACACTATAGGCAGATTATTTAGCTTTCATCATTTACTTTCATTGACACCACTGTGAGCTTAGCTTTCACACAATCATAACTTTTCAAGTTCAAAAATTCAACTTTTGAAATAGATGCACAATATTTTTATCACTGAACATCTATTCTTAAAATAGTCTATATTTTAACTGCCCAGGGATCAACTGACACACCTAGCAGTGGATACTTCTTGTGGAATATTTGGGAATGAAACCATTCTATTCCTCGGTTCAAACTCGGGAGTTGTCCTAAAATATCGTCTTAATCCCAATGTTGATGGAACAGATGTAGACCACTCTGAAAAAAGTACCTTACTTGAGGAGATACAGACATACCCTGCAGACAGGTATGCAGAAAATTCCTACTTGATGTAAACCATGTATTTTCTAGGTATAACTGTCATATCTTCCTCATTCCTCACCACCCAGATGTGGTAAGAGAGATGAACAACCATGGATTCTTGGTCTGGAAGTTGATAAAGAGTCGGGTTCTCTCTTAGTAGCGTACACCAGATGTGTGGTGAAAGTGCCCCTTGCACGCTGTCAGAGACATAATGGCTGCATAAAGTGAGTAATGTTGCATTTTCAACCTTTAAACGTATTTACTTTATTTTCATACAAACCTGAAGTGTATTCAGTGGGAATAAATGAGAAGCATCACCATATGTGGGTGGCCAGGAAAATGCAACTGTATTCAGTTAATTTTTTTCAAACCTTATGCAGTTACATAGGTAGAATATATTATTATACTTTAAATTATTCACAGCAATTTAATTTTAGTAACTTAATGAAAATCAATACAAGGTAAGGTCTTCCATTACCATTATTACAGCAACTTTTTCTTGTATTGAAACTGAATAAAAATGTTTGCTGGCTCTTTCAGAAATGCAGTTTTCAGCCTGTATTATTTAAATACTACATTTCTAAATATTTTAGGCTTTTCGGGCATAAGCTCTGACAATACAGTAGTGTTTCTCATTCTTGCTTTCTTCACAGGAGTTGCCTGGACACACGTGACCCTTACTGTGCATGGGATCCAGAGAATAATCTTTGCATTTTTACACCACTTAGAACATGGTATGCTCTTTAATCAATAACAAAGTTTCCCTTAAAATACATTGGCTACATGCAAACATTACTTATTTCAACCTGGATATATATTGAAGTATTGAAGTGCTCATATAACAAGCAACTGCGATGTGGAGCAAGTTTAGCTTTACAACTACTGTTATAAGTTGGAGTCTTCCATCAAATTAGTAGTGTAACTTAAGTTAATTCTCTGTGTGTTTTTAAGAATAATATACAGTAGATGGAACAATTGCTCCCTTAGTTCATGTTTTTCAAATTTAGCCTCTCAAGTATTCAATTGGGTTGTGTTTTTGTAGGAGAGATAAGGAGAAATTTAAATCTGTGACAGGGACCCATTGCTGTGACAGGGACCTCTGGCTAGTGAACAATATCCAAATACAAAAAAATATATATCAATCTATGTAGATATAAAATGTAATTTGGAAAGCATGCAAACCAAAATAAACATGAATGGGGATCAGTGTACAAAAAAAAATTCTGTCCCCGCTCTTAAATAAAGAAAGTTGTCAATCTATGTTAATTAGTAAGGGCAAGATTTAGGCTAGCTTCACATTTGTGCATTTCAGGAACACATGAAAAATTGCACACATCCGGCAACACATAAATAAGCACAACCTTTTTTCAGGTGCAGGACGGTGCTATAAATTCGCACCCCAACACACTTGATAACACATGCAATTTTATGTATGCCATAACACATGGTAACAAAGTACCATGCAATTCGGAGAAGCACAATTAAAGGGGTTGTAAACCCTCAGGGTTTTTCACCTTAATGCATTCTATGCATTAAGGTGAAACACCTCCTGTAATGCAGCTGCCCCCCAGAGCCCCCCTTTTACTTACCTGAACCTAGTCTTTCCCGCAAAGAGGACAAGCACACCAGCTCCAGCCGATGTCTTGGGTCCTGATTGGATTGATTGATAGCAGCGCAGCCATTGGCTGTAGCTGCTGACAATCAAATCCAATAATGCGGGAGCTGGGGGCGAAGCTGAGTCCTGCTGTCTGTGTCAATAGACGCAGCAGCAGGACACGGGAGCATGCCCGCATGAGTGCCCCGAGGGAGAGTGCTTCTCCAACGGGGCACACGAGAAGAGAAGGAGCCAGGAGCAGTGCTCAGGGACCCCAGAAGAGGAGGATCGGGGCCACTCTGTGCAAAACCAACTGCACAGAGGAGGTAAGTATGACATGTTTGTTTTTGTTTTTTTTTTAATCTACAAACCTTTACATATCCTTAAAAAAAAAAAAAAACAATGCACTTCCTTTGTGCAATTTTCATGTAGGGCAGCCCATTGAAATAAATGGGCTGCCCTAAATGAAATGCGCGAATAACATGCGTGCTCTGTAGGTGTGAATGGTGCCAAAGTTTTTATGTCATATGTGAAATACTTGCAGCTCCAGTAAAAGTGTTTTCTTGTTTTGTATACAGCAAAGAATGGTTATGCTGGAGGTTTTTTTCATTCACCCCTGTGGGCTGAACGAGATAAAACTGATTGCCATACCAACACAAGCGATGTTGGTGAGGCGATCTCCCCCGCTGTGCTATTGTATTCTGACAGGGGGACTGCCAGTGCTGATCGGATGCTGGTCGGATGCAGGTGTTTCCAGCAAGACAGTTCTCATGACCGGCTTTTGTCATACAGCTGTAAACATTATCCGAGTATTGGCTGGTTCAGCAGAATTTTTGGATCATGTGTAGGGATGGGCTGACTGTTCCAGGGTGCCTTTGGCCAATTATGGCTCAGGGGGTTAAGTACACGCCCCACACTATATAAGGCCGCCTGCGTGTCGGCCCTGTGTAGTGTGTTGCTGGCGTTATAGAGAGATAGAGAGAGCGAGAGTGTGTGTGTCATTGCATTTACTTTAAGCAGGCAGTTTATTTAGTTAGCTAGACTGCAGACCGTTCCTGCTGTACTATTTCTAATCTACTTCAGGTAGGCAGTTGATCCAGTTTAGCTAGATCTCACTGCAGACTGTTCATGCTGTACTGTTTCTAATCTACTTCAGGCAGGCAGTTGATCAAGTTTAGCTAGATCTCACTGCAGACCATTCATGCTGTATTATTTTTCAGCTACTTCAGGCAGGCAGTTGATTCAGTTAGCTGCAGTATATTTCATATATATATATATATATATATATATATATATATATATATATATACACACATATATATATATATATATATACACAGTCAGACTGATATATATATATATATCCACTGTATCCAGTTTAGCTAGATCTTACTGCAGACTGTTCCTGCTGTACCATTTCTAATCTACTTCAGGCAGGCAGTTGATTCAATTAGCTGCAGTGTATTTCATATATATATATATATATATATACAGTCAGACTTCTATATATATATATCCACTGTATCCAGTTTAGTTAGATCTCACTGCAGACCGTTCCTGATGTACTGTTTTTAATATACTTCAGGCAGTCAGTTGATTCAGTTAGCTGCAGTGTATTTCATATATATATATATACAGTCAGACTGCTATATATATACAGTGGGGACGGAAAGTATTCAGACCCCCTTAAATTTTTCACTCTTTGTTATATTGCAGCCATTTGCTAAAATCATTTAAGTTCATTTTTTTCCTCATGAATGTACACACAGCACCCCATATTGACAGAAAAACACAGAATTGTTGACATTTTTGCAGATTTATTAAAAAAGAAAAACTGAAATATCACATGGTCTTAAGTATTCAGACCCTTTGCTCAGTATTTAGTAGAAGCACCCTTTTGATCTAATACAGCCATGAGTCTTTTTGGGAAAGATGCAACAAGTTTTTCATACCTGGATTTGGGGATACTCTGCCATTCCTCCTTGCAGATCCTCTCCAGTTCTGTCAGGTTGGATGGTAAATGTTGATGGACAGCCATTTTTAGGTCTCTCCAGAGATGCTCAATTGGGTTTAAGTCAGGGCTCTGCCTGAGCCATTCAAGAACAGTCACGGAGTTGTTGCGAAGCCATTCCTTCGTTATTTTAGCTGTGTGCTTAGGGTCATTGTCTTGTTGGAAGGTAAACCTTTTGTCTGAGGTCCTGAGCACTCTGGAGAAGGTTTTCGTCCAGGATATCCCTGTACTTGGCCGCATTCATCTTTCCCTTGATTGCAACCAGTCGTCCTGTCCCTGCAGCTGAAAAACACCCCCACAGCATGATGCTGCCACCACCATGCTTCACTGTTAGTACTGTATTGGACAGGTGATGAGTGGTGCCTGGTTTTCTCCATACATACCACTTAGAATTAAGGCCAAAAAGTTCTATCTTGGTCTCATCAGACCAGAGAATCTTATTTCTCACCATCTTGGAGTCCTTCAGGTGTTTTTTAGCAAACTCCATGCAGGCTTTCATGTGTCTTGCACTGAGGAGAGGCTTCTGTCGGGCCACTCTACCATAAAGCCCCGACTGGTGGAGGGCTGCAACTTTCTCCCGTCTCCCGACTGTATCTATGGAGCACAGCCACAGTGATCTTTGGATTCTTCTTTACCTCTCTCACCAAGGCTCTTCTCCCTCGATAGCTCAGTTTGGCCGGACGGCCAGCTCTAGGAAGGGTTCTGGTAGTCCAAAACGTCATTTAAGGATTATGGAGGCTTCTGTGCTCTTAGGAACCTTAAGTGCAGCAGAATTTTTTTGTAACCTTGGCCAGATCTGTGCCCTGCCACAATTCTGTCTCTGAGCTCTTCAGGCAGTTCCTTGGACCTAATGATTCTTATTTGCTCTGACATGCACTGTGAGCTGTAAGGTCTTATATAGACAGGTGTGTGGCTTTCCTAATCAAGTCCAATCAGTATAATCAAACACAGCTGGACTCAAATGAAGGTGTAGAACAGGGATATGCAATTAGCGGACCTCCAGCTGTTGCAAAACTACAAGTCCCATCATGCCTCTGCCTCTGGGTGTCATGCTTGTAGCTGTCAGAGTCTTGCTATGCCTCATGGGACTTGTAGTTATACAACAGCTGGAGGTCCGCTAAATGCATATCCCTTGTGTAGAACCATCTCAAGGATGATCAGATGAAATGGACAGAACCTGAGTTAAATATATGCGTGTCACAGCAAAGGGTCTGAATACTTAGGACCATGTGATATTTAAGTTTTTCTTTTTAAATAAATCTGCAAAAATGTCAACAATTCTGTGTTTTCTTTTTTTTTTTTTTAAATTGTTTATTTATTAAGTATATTCAAGTATACAGAAACAGAGTATTCATTCTCATAGAAAAGACATTGATAGCAGCATATTTTCAATGAGGTAAAACATTTTTTTTAGCTTATTATATATCAAGAAGAAATAACATTAAGTGTCAAATGATTTTCAGACAATACATATACATAAGCAATGATAACTGGATGTCCTAAATAAAGCGCCCTTCCAACAAAAGACACCCCCACCGCGCCAATGACTCTAAATACCTAATCCAAAAAATTAGTGCTGACCAGTGTTAAATGGTGAGCTCAACATAAACGTGAAAATATGAATATTAGAAATGTTGAGAAAAGCTGCCCCTTAAAAATATATAACATGCATACCAAATATTTAATCCTAAATGCCACTGATTGCCCAAATATCCCCTAAAGGCACATAGGATAAATATGGGGCGCTGAAAATATAATGTGTGACCAAAAATCTGTGTTAGCACAATAGTGGTGAGACCCTCTTATTGTGTTTGTATAACACGTGACAAAAGAATAGTGCTATCAATCTCAGAGTAGCATATAAAATAAATAAATAAATATATGTGACATACAAGTAGAACACTAAGTGCAATCACTACACTCCATGCTGTGACATATCAAAACATCACATAACAGTCCATATAAAATGAATCCATCCAAGAGGAACTGCTAGTGACCACATCTAGTGTAATATCAGATGCATACACTCAGGTGTCTTCGTGTGTCTTCCACCTCACCCCTGTGTTCAGTGAATCACACCCTCCAGAAATGCACTCACCGAATTACAATGCCAGCACTTTCATGCAAGGCAATACATGCTTGTTTTATCACACTCAGGGGTAAATGGAACAATCGGTGTCCAGGAGGATAGTTGTTAAATAGATCCACATGAAAGAAAATAAAGTGCTCCAATAGTGTGAACCAGCAAACAACATTTATTAAAACCACTGCAATCTACAACTGATGCACTCACATTATACCAAAGATAAAACAGCAGAAATTGTGTGTGGATCACATCAATCTTCAAGCAATAGTGGATAAAAACAAAACAACTGTTGGTCACGGCGGACCCGAGGTGTACTTGCACTGGGCTGCAATCTCACTGCAATCTCACCCCTCCCTTCAGCTGTCCTCCGCTCCTCCGTGCACTCAAACTTCCTGCCTCCTGTGTAGTTAACCGCGCTGTGTGTCACGTCTCAAAGCCACGCCCCCGACATGTTTCGTCATAGGTAGACTTAATCATGGGATTGGTTGTGTATGCTGTCATTCACACCTTATATTTGCTCTTAATTGACGCCCATTCGGCAGCGCGTTGCGCATGCGCACACCTCGCGTCCCCGTTCTGCTGATTCTACATGGGATATCACATTAAACCAACTAACAAGCGGGATCGAGCACATATAAAAACATTGTACATAAATCACATAAATTTAATCACTTTATCTATCACTACCAATGGTTGTATTAAAACTTGGATCCATTATGATAAGCTGGATGAAGGATTCCTGTACAGATTCCCCCACTGGTCAATAGTGGTAACTGCACGCATCATCACATCCAGCCTTATTGCATGTTGGCTGTTGTTCAAACAGCAAGCATCCACCTAGTGACCAGTATCCATATTGCAGAATGCATAACTTCCATAAATGTATTCATGGTGAGAACCTCTCTTATTTTAATATATCATTCCCTTCGGGTATAACTTTAAAATTAAACAAATAAAAATATATGTTGTATATTAAAAATTAATCTAAAGAAAAATAAATAATACCTCTAGCGGGATTTTTAAGGCAATGAAAACAAGAATATTGCTAAAATCAATTTATTTATTATTATACAACATTAAAAATCTATGGGTAAATAGTTTATCCAGATGATAATAAATGGTCATGAAACAAAGAGTAAAATAATTGGCTCAAGCATATGGCAATTCTACAAAAACATCCAATATGAAAAAATGATGAATATAGAAAATTGGCTGAAATATCTTGAGAAGAAGTGTGATGTATCCCACTACCCAGTGTGGTCACCCTAGATGGCCACCCTGGTGTGTGGTAGTGGAATTCCAACGCGTTTCAACGTTTAGATCATAGTGATACAAGTCTTCTTCAGGGAAAATACATCACAATCTAAAGAAATCAGAAAACAAGACTATTATGAACTGTACAAGTGACTACCATACATATCCCCTGCAACAGTTGTATTCTTATGCGACTCACGTTCTCCCAAGGCAGCTCGATAGAGGGCTATATGCCAGAGGGCCGGGAACCCCCCACATCAGAAAGGCCCGGTCTGTCCTAATACTCTACAAGGCGGCTGGATATAGGTAAATGATCCAACAGTTCGGCGTCCTTGGCCTCCAAAAAAGTTTTGAAGGCTATCTATAATGGGGCAGAAAAAATATAAATAAATATAAATAAAAAATATATATATAAGTAAGTGGGTAGTGAGTATGGGCAAACCCCCGTTAAGTCTCATAGGGGAAAGAGTATCCCCTAGATCCTGAGTGTGGGGCGCCCATACCACCCAGGAATGGGGAGTCCCGGGTATACAGAGTGAAACACACTTACTTTGAGGTGAATAGCTGGTCACTTAAGTGAAAACCGGGTGGGGGTATTTCGTGGTGTCCAGGATTTGTGGCCTGCCCCATGTGCCTGGATGTGTGTCCAGGAAAGAATGGCGCCATATGCCGTCTTTGGCGTCCTATTTGTGGTGTATGTCAGTAGGTGGGCGGAGACCCGACACCGCGCTGGCCAATGGCGCGGCCTATGGGGTGGGGACCCGACGCCGCGCTGGCCAATAGCGCGGCTCCTGGGGGTCATTGCTGTCAGGAGCCTACCCTTGTGGAGCATGTGCCCAATGTGGAGTCATAGGCAGAAGAACCACAATTACACTACCAAATGGGGAAGACTTCCAATTACGACACTTCGCGAACTGCAAAACGCGTGGAGTAGTTTATCTGATGCAATGTCAGTGTGGGGCTTTTTATGTGGGGAAAACTCGACAGGAATTCGCCAAAAGGGTTGAGAAGCATGTCCTTAGCATGAGTATCGGCAACCTGTACCTGTCGCTGGGCAGGCATGTAGCACAGCAGCATGGGTACAGGATGCCTAGAGTCAACTTTACTGTGATAGATAGACTACATATACCCACCAGGGGGGGTGACTGGAACAAGACCCTGCTCCAGCGCGAGATGCGCTGGATCAGGCGCCTTAGGGCCACCACCCCCCCAGGACTTAATGAGACAGAGAGCTATAGGCCCTTTTTAGAGGGCTTCAGATCAGGTAAAACTGATTAGGGGCATGTTTTCCCCTTTATATCTTGTACATCTAATTTATCCTCTCTTCCCTTCACTTTTGTCCCCTCCCTCCCATGGACTCCATTACCCCCTACACATTTGTTTACATCCCTTCCCATTCCCTTCCCCTCCCCTTCCTTCCTCTTTCCACCACACACTTGACTCATGAGAGAGTGGTCGGACATGATCTGAAGATTGTTCAGCCTTCTGGGGGTTTTCCACATTTTTTTTCATTAATGTTAGCTTTGCAGAGCTCACTTAGTTGAAGGATTACTGTAGTAGGGCTGGGGCCTGCAGATACTACAATCCCCCGCCCTTTGGAATTATCTGTTTATGAATTTATTGTTTATGGTTTATATTGTTTATATAATTTTTACTATATGTACGTTTTGGACTGAAATGTTCTACCATTTTTTTTCCATCCACTATCACTGCAGTGGCCCCTTGTCTTCTCCTGCGATTAACCGTTCCCACGAATGTTGCTCTTCTAATGGGGGGACTTAGTGTGCGGAGACCTAGAACTCATTACCCACCATTCGGATGTACCCTGCTGGTCCTATACCTACCCGACACAGGGGGGGCCCCACGGCTTCACTAAGCTAGGGGGCCTTTCTGCCCTGCCATGCATTTTTGCTAGGCAGGAACCCCTGTGTCGGTGGTTATTAGCCCTTCTTTCCCTATCCCCTGAAATAGATCTTCTTTTCCGGGGGGGAATTTTTGTGGTATCTACTTAAGCCTTGGAGGGACCTACGGTTTAATATCATGTATCATCATCATTATATTTTTTTTTATTTTTTATTCCTTTTTTCCCCCCTTTTTTTCTCTCCCTTTTCCCCCCCCACCGGCTCTCTCCGACCCGGTCAAATTGACCATGGGGGGAGATGCCACTGGGGTATCATCAGAGGATCCTCCGGAGTGGCTGCATCCACTTTTTATGTAGCCTTACCCCTCTACTCCTAGCTACAACGATAATTTTCTCCAATGTGGGCACAGCCCACTTCAAAGATGGCTGCGGGTGTCCGTCAGCATCATCCCCCACCCTCCCAGTCTGACGCATAGCGTGCCGATACGTCGCGCATGCGCAGACCCGTCTAACGGAGCGGGCTGCCTAGGTAACACTCGGCGTATTTACGCTGAGTGCTCCTGACAGCAATGACCCCCAGGAGCCGCGCTATTGGCCAGCGCGGCGTCGGGTCCCCGCCCCATAGGCCGCGCCATTGGCCAGCGCGGTGTCGGGTCTCCGCCCACCTACTGACATACACCACAAATAGGACGCCAAAGACGGCATATGGCGCCATTCTTTCCTGGACACACATCCAGGCACATGGGGCAGGCCACAAATCCTGGACACCACGAAATACCCCCACCCGGTTTTCACTTAAGTGACCAGCTATTCACCTCAAAGTAAGTGTGTTTCACTCTGTATACCCGGGACTCCCCATTCCTGGGTGGTATGGGCGCCCCACACTCAGGATCTAGGGGATACTCTTTCCCCTATGAGACTTAACGGGGGTTTGCCCATACTCACTACCCACTTACTTATATATATATTTTTTATTTATATTTATTTATATTTTTTCTGCCCCATTATAGATAGCCTTCAAAACTTTTTTGGAGGCCAAGGACGCCGAACTGTTGGATCATTTACCTATATCCAGCCGCCTTGTAGAGTATTAGGACAGACCGGGTCTTTCTGATGTGGGGGGTTCCCGGCCCTCTGGCATATAGCCCTCTATCGAGCTGCCTTGGGAGAACGTGAGTCGCATAAGAATACAACTGTTGCAGGGGATATGTATGGTAGTCACTTGTACAGTTCATAATAGTCTTGTTTTCTGATTTCTTTAGATTGTGATGTATTTTCCCTGAAGAAGACTTGTATCACTATGATCTAAACGTTGAAACGCGTTGGAATTCCACTACCACACACCAGGGTGGCCATCTAGGGTGACCACACTGGGTAGTGGGATACATCACACTTCTTCTCAAGATATTTCAGCTAATTTTCTATATTCATCATTTTTTCATATTGGATGTTTTTGTAGAATTGCCATATGCTTGAGCCAATTATTTTACTCTTTGTTTCATGACCATTTATTATCATCTGGATAAACTATTTACCCATAGATTTTTAATGTTGTATAATAATAAATAAATTGATTTTAGCAATATTCTTGTTTTCATTGCCTTAAAAATCCCGCTAGAGGTATTATTTATTTTTCTTTAGACTTACATGGGATGATGGCAATGACACATCCATACCACCAAGGTCATATTTATTCAAATTAAAAATTAATCTAATATAAAACCTAAGCACTTTATGTTGCTGACAATCTATACATACTTCATAAAAACTGTCTCATAAATAAATCATCCCGCTCCAAACATATCCCTACGGGTTGATTTACTGTGCAGTGTATAGGGGGGGGTTTGTCTATTTTAGTAATGATTACCTCATTCCCCATCCCTTTACGGCACATTCTGATTACACCAGTGGATGCATACCCCTTCGAAATTGCCATATAGATGGAGTGAACAGGGCCGGGGATTGATGAAAATATAGATTCCCCAACTTCCCCTCACTCTCACCCAAATGGGGGTATCATCTTAAATAATTATAATATTTATTCATAAAAATAGTACCTCCTATGTTAGAACCCTAAAAAGAACACTAAAAAGGACACAAATGTAAAACTGAGATAGCCTCCTATTAAAAATCGTTGATAAAACAATTTAGATCTAGTTCTATCTTTAACCCCTTAGGGGCCAGACACTTCAAAAGATATATCCATCTAGTTTCTCTTCGGGATAAGTCCCTGACTCTATTGGACCCCCTCCAAGAGGGGTGGACTACATGTATCCCACAAAACTGTAATAGGGAGGGATCCTTTTGATGTTTTTCCTTAAAATGTAGGGAGACACTATGGAACCTATACCCATTTTTTATGTTAGCCATATGCTCTGAGATCCTGATCCTCAAGAGTCTCTTAGTTCTCCCTACATATAATAGGCCACACGGGCACCACATTAAATACACAACATGTGTGGAGTTACATGTGCTGAATTCCTTTATTTCAAAGGATTCTCCCTCCCTATTGGTTACACTTGTAACTCCTCTGTGATTCACTCTTGTTGTCCGGCAACAAATGCACCTCCTGCAACAGTAGAAACCTTTGAAATCAAAACCGAACACATTCCGCCTTGGTGGATCTAATATTTTCTTCACTACATGGTCTCCGAAGTTTGGAGCCCTCCTATATATGAACCTCGGTTGATTCGGCAGTACCTCACCTAAGTGTCTATCCTTACACAGAATGTGCCAGTGTTTTTTAAAGATATTCTCGATCTCTCTATACTGGCAGTAAAACCCTGAAATGAATCTGAATTGATGTCGAGTGTCCTCTGACACAGATGAGGGCTTTTTTAGACAATGTTCCCTGGATACTGAAGCCACCTCTTGGGTGATCTTACTCAGTTCCTCCACTTCATAACCCTTTTGTACAAATTTATTCTTAAGGACCTCAGCCTGCTCATAGTAGTCATCTAATTTTGTACAATTACGACGAACACGTAACATCTGACCTTTAGGGATGTTTTTTATCCATGCCGGGTGGTGGCCACTTCTTATTGATAGAAAACTATTCCGATCAGTTGGCTTGAAAAACACCTTTGTTCTTAATGTATCTCCCTCTCTTATAATCGTAACATCAAGAAAATTGACAGAGGTCCTACTAATTTAGCTCCCATAGCCACGCCAACCTGTTGGGAATAGAACTCACCGTCACACCAAAAATAATTATGGGACATGCAAAAATCTAATACATGTCCCAAAAATCTTTTCTGTACAGGTGGAATGTCATCTCTTTTACTTAATGCCCAATTAAGGGCCAAAGACGCATCCTCATGTTGAATAATGGTGTAGAGGGAGGCTACATCAGCCGTTACCATGTATACCATTGATGAGGTGTCCAATTTAACGTCATTTAGTAAAGTCAATAGATCACCTGTGTCCTTTAAATATGCCTTGGTGGCCCTAACACTCGGTTGGAGAAACTTATCTAAAAATTCCCCCAATCTGGCTGTTACAGAACCGATCCCATTCACAATCAGCCTCGGTGGCGGGCATTGAATATTCTTGTGTACCTTAGGTAAGGTGTAGATCACTGGGATCCTACAAGAACTGGGGATCAGATATCTTTTCTCTCTAGAATTTATTGCATCTAATCTATATCCCCAATCCACTAGAGCTGACAGTTGAGTTTTGTATGCCTCTGTGGGGTCAGATGATAATTTCTTATAAGTGAATCTATCACCCACCAACTTCAACAATTGATCCAGATAGAACGTTTTATCCAGTAGAACCACCCCCCCCCCCCCCTTATCAGCGGGTCGTATTATTAGATCTTTCTTTTTCTCTAAAGAACTGATCCCTTCCCTGATGTAGTGGGGGTTAACACCCTTACGTGAGGGAAGTTTATCAATGTCATTTAATACCAAGCTTTTAAATACTTCTATGAAATGATTACCTGGATTCTGGGGGTTAAAGATAGACTTATTTTTTAAACCTGAATGTGCCCCAAAAAAGGAAATGAATAAGTTCGATGTCTATATACACACACACAAATTCATTAGAACTATGAATATTAAGAAACATTTCCTAAGTCATCCGGTGGAAGCCTCAGTTAAAGCTAAGGTGCCACTGAATAGGATAGATTCAGGTTTAAAAAATAAATAATATTTATTCATAAAAATAGGAGGTACTATTTTTATGAATAAATATTATAATTATTTAAGATGATACCCCCATTTGGGTGAGAGTGAGGGGAAGTTGGTGAATCTATATTTTCATCAATCCCCGGCCCTGTTCACTCCATCTATATGGCAATTTAGAAGGGGTATGCATCCACTGGTGTAATCAGAATGTGCCGTAAAGGGATGGGGAATGAGGTAATCATTACTAAGATAGACAAACCCCCCCCCCCCATACACTGCACAGTAAATCAACCCGTAGGGATATGTTTGGAGCGGGATGATTTATTTATGAGACAGTTTTTATGAAGTATGTATAGATTGTCAGCAACATAAAGTGCTTAGGTTTTATATTAGATTAATTTTTAATGTATATTTATATATAAATATATATTATATATTTTAATATATATATATATATATATATATATATACATATATATATATATATATATATATATATATATATATATATATATATATATATATATACATATATATATACATATATATATATACATACATATATATATATACATATATATATATATATATATATATATATATATATATATATATATATATATATATATATATATATATATATATATATATATATACATACAGGCTTGTATATATATATATATATATATAGTCTAGCCAAGCCTATACCTGACTGTAGGCCATTCCTGGTGTACTGTTTTTAGTAAACTTCAGGCGTTGTTTTGCTAATCTAATTGTACAGTATGTCTGGAAGGCCACCAAGGAGAGGCAGATGCTCACCGGCCTCTAAAAGAGGGCAATCAGGCTCTGTGTCTACAGCCAACAGTGTTGGTCATGGACACGGTGCATCCTCAGCACGTGGCCGTGGGGCACACTTTTTTCGGCAGCTGGCCGTGTTGAGCCACAACATGCAGAAGAGTTGGTAGAGTGGATGACCAAGCCGTCCTCAATGTTCTCATCCTCTGTCACCCAGGCTCAGGGTACTTTGTCTGCCAATGCAGCTGCCAAAGCGGCCTCTTCCATCGGCTCAATGTCATCAGTCACTCCTTCCCTAGCCTCACCATGCCCTGAGGAATCCCCCAAACTGTTCGACCACAGTGTAGGGTACATGCTGCTAGAGGATGCGCAGCATTTTGAAGGCTCTGATGATGGTACCCAGGTTGAGGATGAAGGCAGTAACGTGAGCCCAGAGAGAGGGGGTGCCCAAGAAGGACAAGAAACTGGCAGTCATGTCCCCCCAGCTGCAGCATACTGCCAGGTTTGCTCCAGTGGCGAGGAGGGAGGGGATGATGAGGTCACTGACTCTACGTGGGTGCCAGATAGAAAAGAGGAGGGGGAGGAGGAGGAGGCACATCTCCAATGAGGCAGGATGCCCTCCAGGGGCCAGCTTAAGGGCAGGCAACCAACTGCATCACACCGCAGAGCTCCGCATGCGCAGGGTGCATTTTTCCAAAAGTTCTTTGGTGTGGGCCTTTTTTAGATGTGTGCAGCAGATCACACCATTGCTGTTTGCAACATATGTCTGAAGCGTATCAAGCGTACCAAAACAGCAGCCACTTGGGCACCACATACTTGACCAGACATATGTTGAGCTCCCATGCAGTCCGTTGGCAACAGTACTTAAAAGACCCACACCAAAGAACAAGGCGGACCTCTCCTTGCTCCTCATCAGCTGGGATCTCCAGCCCCACTATAACTTCAGTCCTATCATGTACCTGGTAGAAGAGCCTGAATGGACGAGCAAGGCCTCCCTTACACCTTTGACTTGGGACCTCTGATAGTGGGAACAGAAGGCGCCAAGGTACAGAGTCGCATGAGTGCCAAGAGTCTTTAACTGGTAGCTGGACGAACAGTCCTGCAAGGGCTGGAGAAGACAGTGGCGGACTTCAGCAGGAAGACCGACAGGCAGGCAGCTGGTGCAGATGGCAGTAATGAAGAAGCAAGGTCAGGCAGGCTGGGTCATATATGGCTAGGACAATCGGATGCAGGGTGCAGGCAGGATCGTAGTCAGGAGGCAAGCCAAGGTCAAAAGCCGGATCAGCAAACAGGAGCCAAGGAGAAGACAGGCGGATGGTCACAGAACAAGCCGGGGTCGGTGCAGGTGGAGATCAAGGGATGGTCAAGACAAGCTGGATAGGTAACAGGGATCAAGATACAGGTTTTCAGGAAACAGGATGCACAGAGCTGAAGACGAAGCAGCACTGGGGCTGGGTACTGGCTGTGCCTAAATAGACTCACTGGCGCCAGCGTCGCTCACGTGTGCGCGCGAGCGTCGACGTGCACACAGGTGCGCGGCGGCTTCTGTTTGCGCACCAGTTCGTGCATGCGCACTTCTATGCGCCAAGGCCCGATTCCTATGGGCAACAGGAATGCGTGTATTTCTGCACCTCAAAGCTCTTGTAGGGAGGCGGATCTCTCTGCTGGTATGTGCATCCTGACAAGTCCTTTCAGAGACCAGCACTGAGAGGAATGAAGGTGTAGAATTAGGTGTTCCAAGCACTTGCGGGCAATCTGCTAGTGGTACACCAACATCCGATTGTAGCAGGCAAATTACCCTACCCCAGTTGCTAAACCGGCGAAAGAATTTCCTTCTCAGCCATCCACATGCTCAGCGGCTGAATGCTAGTTTGGCTAAATTGCTAGCACTCCAACTGCTGCCTTTTCATCTGGTAGACTCTGCCCCCTTTCGAGAATTTGTGGAATGTGTGGTACCTCAGTGGCAGGTTCCTAAATGCCAATTTTTTTCTCGGAAGGCCATTCCGGCTCGCTACTGACATGTGGAAGGCAATGTCTTGGCCTTGTTGGACAGGGAGGTCAGCGGTAAGGTGCATATTACCGCTGACTCATGGTCCAGCAGGCATGGACAGGGACGTTACCTTTCTTTCACGGCGCACTGGGTAACCCTGCTGGCAGCTGGGAAGGAGGCAGGACAGGTTGCAGTATTGTTGGAGCTTGTTCCGCCACCACGCCTCTAAAATGCTGGTAGTGGTGATTCTGCCACACCTCTCTCCTCCAGTCCCCCCTCTTCTTCTTCCTCTATGGCCTATTCCTGTGCAGATTTGTCCTTGGAACCAGCGGTGCTCCGTAGGCATTCTAGGGGCTATGCAAGCACTCAGGCAAAAAGTTGGTCTGCTTAGGGGACAGGAGCCACACTGGGGCAGAGATTCTGGCAGCTCTTCAGGGGCAGGCTCCAAGGAGGTTGACGCCACACCAGCTTCAGCCAGGAATGGTGGTTTGCGACAATGGCGCCAACCTCCTCCTTGCCCTCCGACAGGGACACTTCACCCATGTTCCCTGTTTGGCTCACATCCTTAATTTGGTGGTGCAGCGGTTCTTGTGCAGGTACCCGGGCTTACAGGATCTCCTGAGGCAGGCCAGGAAAGTCTGTGGGCATTTCCGCCGGTCATATAATGCCAGTGCTCGGCTGGCGGACCTCCAAAATGAATGCAACCTGCCCAAGAACCACCTCATCTGTGACATGCCCACCAGGTGGAACTCAACGTTGGCAATGCTGCAGCGGCTGCACATGCAGCAGAGGGCCATCAATGAATACCTGTGCGAGTATGGCACCAAGACAGGGTCAGGGTAGCTTGGCTTTTTTTGCCACGCCAGTGGCTCATGATCAAGGATGTATGAACTGTCCTGTCACCATTTGAGGAGGACACGAGGATGGTGAGCAATGACAGTGCATGCATCAGTGATACTTTCCCTCTTGTCTACCTGTTGGAGGACACGCTGCGTGGAATAATGGACAGGGCACTTGAGGCAGAACAGAGGGAGGAAGAGGAGGACTTCCTTACCTCTCAAGGCCCCCTTTATCCAGACAGTATTTCTGCAGGCCCGCCTATCACACAGGAGGATTGTGTCAGCATGGAGGTCGAGCCTGGCACTCAGCATCAGCAGCAGTCTTCAAGGGATCGTTTTCAGACCCCAGAAACCCATGGACTTGTACGTGGCTGGCAGGAGGTGGCTGCGGATCAGGTCATCCTTAGTGACCCAGAGGACTCTGAACCAAACCAAGCCTCAGCAAACCTACGCTGCATGGCCTCCCTGATCCTGCAATTCCTGCGAAAGGACCCTCGGATTTGTGGTATCAAGGAGAGGGATCAGTATTGGCTGGCAACCCTTCTTGATCCATGTTACAAGGGTAAGGTGGCGGAACTTATCCAGCCATCGCAGAGGTAACAGAAGATGAAACATCTTCGGGAGGCCTTGCAGAAAGGTTTGTGCAATGCGTTTCCAGAGCCTGGGAGGTTACAATTTCCTGGTCCTCCTGGACAACATGTTGCTGAGGCTTCGGTCAGTCACAGAAGGAGCGGTGGAGAAGGTGGCCGTCTGACCGATGCGTTCAGACAATTTTTTACTCTGCAGCCCAAAGGTCTAATCGGTTCCAGCAACCATTCACAGCGTCTGTTGTACATGGTGCAGGAATACCTAGGGGCAAGATCAGACTTGGAGACCTTTCCAACCAAAAATCCACTGGGTTACTGGGTCTTGAGGATCGATCACTTGCACAGAGCTTGCACAGTATGCAATTGAGCTACTGGCCTGTCCTGCATCCAGTGTTCTTTCGAAACGCACATTCGGTGCCACTGGAGGCTTTGTAACTGATCACAGAGGGTGCCTGTCCACCGAATTGGTTGATCGGCTCACCTTCATAAAAATGAATCAGTCTTGGATCACCAGCTACCAAGCATCTGATGCTGATGTAACCGACTCATTTTTTTATGAATGTGAGATCCCTTGAAGACTGCCTATGCTGATGCTGAGTGACTATCCTGTTATGCTGAGTGACTATCCTATCCTATTCCTCCTCAGTGTTCATGTTGAGAGCTTCTAAGAACATTTTTGGTTCTGGGCACCACCACCAGTGGCTAATGCCCAATTTTTCTGCCCCTGTTTAACAGGAGTGTGTAATTACAACTTTTGCTGTAATATTTTGAAGCAGGGCTCGTTCCTACGCTCAACAAGAGTATGTGTGAGAGGTTGCAGTGTTGTGGCACCACCACCACTGCCTAACCCCCAATTTTTCTGCCCCTGTTTAACAGGGGCATGTAATTACACTTTTTGCTGTAATATTTTGCAGCAGGGCTCGTTCCTGCGCTCAACAAGAGTATTTGTGAGGGGTTGCAGTGTTGTGGCACCACCACCAGTGGCTAAGGCCCAATTTTTCTGCCCCTGTTTAACAGGGGCATGTAATTACAATTTTTGCTGTAATATTTTGCAGCAGGGCTCGTTCCTGCGCTCAACAAGAGTATCTGTGAGGGGTTGCAGTGTTGTGGCAACACCACCAGTAGCTAAGGCCCAATTTTTCTGCCCCTGTTTAACAGGGGCGTGTAATTACAATTTTTGCTGTAATATTTTGCAGCAGGGCTCGTTCCTGTGCTCAACAAGAGTGTCTGTGAGGGGTTGCAGTGTTGTGGCACCACCACCAGTGGCTAAGGCCCAATTTTTCTGCCCCTGTTTAACAGGGGCGTGTAATTACAATTTTTGCTGTAATATTTTGCAGCAGGGCTTGTTCCTGCGCTCAACAAGAGTATCTGTGAGGGGTTCCAGTGTTGTGGCACCACCACCACTGCCTAAGGCCCAATTTTTCTGCCCCTGTTCAACAGGGGCATGTAATTACAATTTTTGATCAAATATTTAACAGCAGGGCTCGTTCCTGCGCTCAACAAGAGTATCTGTGAGGGGTTGCAGTGTTGTGGCACCACCACCACTGCCTAAGACCCAATTTTTCTGCCCCTGTTTAACAGGGGCATGTAATTACAATTTTTGATCTACTATTTCACAGCAGGGCTCATTCCTGCGCCCACCAAGAGTAACTGTGAGGGCTTACAGTGTTGTGGCACCACCATCACACCACCATCAAAGGCCCAATTTTTCTGCCCCTGTTCAACAGGGGCATGTAATTACAATTCTTGACATAATATTTCACAGCAGGGCCCATTCCTGCGCTCAACAAGAGTATCTGTGAGGGGTTGCAGTGTTGTGGCACCACCACCACTGCCTAACCCCCAATTTTTCTGCCCCTGTTAAACAGGGGCGTGTGATTACAATTTTTGATCAAATATTTCACAGCAGCACCTGTTCCTGCGCTCAACAAAAGTATCTGTGAGGCTTTACAGTGTTGTGCCACCACCACCGCCTAAGGCCCAATTTTTCTGCCCCTGTTTAACAGGGGCATGTAATTACAATTCTTGATATAATATTTCACAGCAGGGCCCGTTCCAGCGCCCAGCAAGAGTAATGCCCCGTACACACGATCGGACATTGATCGGACATTCCGACAACAAAATCCATGGATTTTTTCTGACGGATGTTGGCTCAAACTTGTTTTGCATACACACGGTCGCACAAAGTTGTCGGAATTTCCGATCACCAAGAACACGGTTACGTACACCATGTACAATGAGACTATAAAAGGGCAGTTAAAAACCAAGCGCGTCACCCTTTTGTGCTCCTTTTGCTAATCTCGTGTTAGTAAAAGTTTGGTGAGAGATGATTCGCGCTTTTTCAGACTCGTGGCTTTCAGATCGTTTTCTGCTGTTCAGTTTGTGCTTGTGGGTTTGTATCTGGTCTTTAGTGCGTGCAGCGAGTAAAATTGACTTGTCATTGTGTTCGTGTTCCTTCGTTACTGATTTTCAGGTTGCTCTTCACAGGCCTTGCTGTTCTTCTATGCGTTCTGTTACTCTGTTCTGAGCAGCCGACCGTTTTCTAGCCATGTTGCGTATACGTACTCCTCGTAGAGTTCGTGCTGTGCGGGGGCTTGGTGTTGGGGTCCTTACCTTGACACAAGTCCAGTCCATGAACAGGATGGGGAGGAGTTCATGGACCAAGATTTGGTTGCTCCAGCGTGACCAGTTCTGTCATATGCCTTTGCTCCATAAGATCCGTGAGAATAATCCTGGTGATTTCAGGAACTTTCTGCAGATGATGGACTCCGTATTTCACCGTTTGTTGGCTTTGCTGACCCCTTATATTAGCAGGCAGGATACCTGCATGAGGCAAGCCATCACTCCAGAGCAGAGGCTAGTCGCCACCCTTGCGGTACTTGGCAAAGGGGAGAAGCCTGCAGGACCTCAAGTTCTCGACAGGCATCTCCCCCCAGGCTCTGGGGATCATTATCTCAGAGACCTGTTCTGACATCATCCAGGTCCTGCAGAAGGAGTATATTAAGGTAAGATTTTTATCCTTTAACATCACATTTTATTGTATTTAATGTTTGCTAATGTATTGTATTTCTTTCCTCATTCCCTAATTACCATGATTGTAATATGCTGTGAATGTCCCCTTTGTCCTCATGCATGCTAGATTTTTATGTAATTTTTTTTTCATTCTTCATACATATTTGCCTTCACTTACCTCCCCAGCATGCTCTCCTGGGCCTATATTCACTTCGTGCAGTCATTTAACAATGTATTTTGCCAGCTCCATAGTAGTGCTTTACCCTAAACACCCCCTAAAATGTGTAAAAATTAGATTTGTGCTTTAAATTGTGGCAGAGTGCCAGAGGTTTTTTTTTTGTGTCCCAAAATCATTTGGAACCCTCCCCCCCAACTGCTAACTCAGCTGATACCAATCCTCTATCTGCTGACTTTGCCAAACCCATACACACTATACCCACCTCTTTTGTGGTCATATTTACGGATGAATTCCCCAAAGCATGTAGTGCAAGGGCCTGCCTGAATACTTTCAAATGTTAATGTTTAAAGTTTTTGTATCCTATTATTATCTTGATAGGTAATATCACAACGTAAAAATGTACTAAAATGTGTACAGTGTGTATTTATCTCTTTGTATTATGACACTTCTTACCTGTCCAGTGGGCTGCCAATAGTGTAAAGTAAGGAGGGGCTGACCAAAGTAATCCACATATTTTAGGCATTCATCTCTCAATGAAGTGGAGAGTGTTACCTGTCCAAAACATCTCCCCAAATTTTACAAATGGCCCATGAGAGGGGGGGAGGAGGAATCTGATAGGTGGACCTTATACCTTTGTCTTTAAATACTCCCTAAAATAAATGTTATACTGATGTTGGCCAAGAATGTTTGTGTCTAATCTGTTTTCCATGTTGATATGCAAAATGATTAATTTATTTTTCTGGTTTGACTCCACAGTTTCCTTCCACACCACAGGAATGGCAGACTGTGGCCTCCCACTTTGCCCAGCGGTGGGACTTTCCTAACTGCGGAGGGTCAATTGATGGGAAACATGTCCACATCGTCCCACCACCCAACTCGGGGTCATACTATTAAAACTATAAGGGGTTCAATAGTATTGTGATGTTGGCGGTGGTGTCGGCTACTTACAAGTTCCTGTATGTGGAAGTGGGGAAGAATGGCCGGATGTCAGATGGTGGAGTCATCGCCCAGACGAAATTCTAAAGGTGTCTCCAGATTGGCAGCTTGGACTTGCCACCTCCAGAAGACAATGTGGAAGGACTCCCATTCGTCTTTGTTGTGGATGAAGCGTTTGCGCTGGGGGACCATCTTATGCGGCCATTCCCTATGAGGATCCTCACCCCGGACCAGAGGGTTTTTAATTACCGGCTGGCCAGAGCCAGAAGAGTGGAGGAGAACACGTTTGGAATCATGGCTAGCCAGTTCCGCCTATTTCTTACACCCATACATATGGCGGAGTATAAACTCAATCATATCATCCTGGCTTGCTGTGTTCTACACAACTTTTTAAGGAGAAATTCTGAAAACTATGCTGGCTCAGTTGGGCCTGAATCCGTAATTCATGTAAATGAACCAACCCTGACGGCGCTTGAAGCTGGCCGTCCTGGCTTGCCCCCTCTGAGTGCCCGCGAGGTCTGTCTAAGATACCTTCAATACTTTGTGGGTAGGGGGGCCATCAATATGCCAGACAATGTCTGAGACATTTTTTAAATAAAAAATAATTTTAACTACTAAAATATTTGCTGACAGTTACTGCTTGTGTTTCTTTTAGCTGACCCTGACATAAATTTGGGGAGTCCTGAAAATGACGTGATTGTGTAACATTAGAAAGCACTGTTGGGTGTTATTTATTAAAGGCAAAGACACTTTGCACTACAAGTGCACTTGAGACTGCACTGAAACGGCACTTGTAGTGCAAAGTGCATTTGCCCTTAGGAAATAACCCCCATTGTCACAGAACACCACAATTTTACCACAACAAAAGTTTTGGAGCATTGAAAGAAGAAGCCACACATTCTTGATTATCAATCTTTTTAATACCAGCACAATCACATGTGCATTTCTAAAAGGTTTTTAAAACAAACATTAAAGTGGAGTTCCACCCAAAAATGGAACTTCCACGTTTTGGATTCCTCCCCCCCTCTGGTGTCACATTTGGCACCTTTCAGGGGGGAGGAGGGAGCAGATACCTGTCTAATACAGGTATTTGCTCCCACTTCCTGGCATAGATCATCGAGGTGATTGCGGTGACCTACGCCACTTCCGCCGCCTACCCCGTCCTCCCCCGCTGTGTTCTGTGAGACACAGAATACAGCAGGGACCTGAGAGGACGTGCAGCGCGACTGAGCATGCGCAGTAGGGAACCAGTAAGTGAATCCGCACGGCTTCACTTCCTTATTCCCTCACCGAGGATGGCGGCGGCAGCAGCCGAGAGCTGAAGGACAGATCGGCTTCAGCTGCCGACACCGCGGGCTCCCTGGACAGGTAAGTGTCCATGTATTAAAAGTCATCAGCTGCAGTATTTGTAGCTGCTGGCTTTTAATATATTTTTTTCAGCAAACCTCCGCTTTAATAAAAGTAGAAATGTCCATTTAAGGTAAAACAGCCATGTTTAAAAGCAACAAGAAATACACAAATCTGGAACTTACAAAGTTCAACATTGTTTGAAATTGAAGGTAATATCAGACATGAGTATTTATAAACTGTGTTTGATATTGCGTTCAGATGGGGTGAAGTCACCCCTGGAAAAGCCAAATTTTGAAGATGCACACAAATTGCCGAATGTCAACATGTGCTAGCTGCCATCACGGGGGATCAATGGACGTGTTTTGGGGGTGCAACCCCTTCCTCTCAGCTACTTTATTTTGGGGGTGCAACCCCTTCCTCCCAGCTACTTTATTATTGAGGAAGGGGTTGCACCCACAAAACGCATACATTGATCTCCCGTGATGGCAGATAGCACATGTTGACACACTGTGTGCATCTTCAAAATTTGGCTTTTCGATAATATGTTAAAAAATGTGAAAATTTTTTAGATTAAAAAAAGTACAAAAAAGTAAGGGATTTGGAGGTGTTTTAAACTCTCCCTAAAACATCAATGATGTTCTTCATTTTGTTTTGAACTTCATTGATGTTTTTCTGGATGTTTTCCAAGTCCCTATTATACCCCATGATCTCCCCAATCAGAATCTGGGCACTCTCACTGGTGAAATGACCTGGATCCACAACATCACAATCACCTAAAAATATAGAAACAAAAACATCATGTATTATAAATATGCAGACATCCATCTCTTACCTGAGCCTGTGGTCGCAGACACTCACCTGTTGTGGTGACAATTTCCACCATGTCACCCTTCTCCTCCTCCTGTTGGCTTTGGTGGATTTCCACTTCCTCATGAGGTGGGGGGTCTGTGGTCTCCTCAAATGAGTGGTCTCCTCCGAGTCTTTTCTCCCCTATGAAAAAAAAATAGGTATACTTAGCACACAGATATTTTATGCCAGAAATAGGAATATAAAACATTGCATGGAAGTGGGGTACAATTGTCTCTTTTGGCAGAGTTGCAAGATGACGAAATATTTTTTTACTTTGTCAAGCTTGAATACTTACCTGTTTTGGACAAGCTTCACAGATGGAGACACCCCTATACTATCCACTATAGGGCCCCCCTAATAAAAAGGGTGTTCTTGTGTCCCACACTAATGCTCCAGCGTCCAGATGTGTAAACAGCTACTGAGTGTCCTCTCCTTACACAGAATCTAGTTTGCATTTCATTCTAGTTAACAACCCATCTAGACAACAAAATTATTTGAAGAGAAGTAGGCTAGCAAGAATGTATTCAAATGCATATGTCCAAAACATGGTGTTTTCTATCCTGAACTAACAATGTTTCATACGAACTAATAATGTGCCCATGAACATGAAAGTTCCCATTTTAAACTGCACAACAGTTAAGAAAAGCACATGAAGCAGTACGAACGTTAGAAAAATAAAGAATAGGAACACAGGACAACTACTTACTTTTTTGCAGCACTTTCCTGATCCTTCTGTACTGCTCGTGCTCCCTTAATTTGAGGTCTGACCACCGCTTCCTAAGTTGATCCTTGGATCGTCATACCCCAAAATTCTTCTGCAGACTCTTGACAACTTTCGCCATGATCTTGGCCTTTCTGACATTGGGGTTGGGGTAAGGTCTATACTTCCCGGCATAGTCTCCCTTTTTCAGGATGTCGACCATCTCCAACATCTCCCCAAAGGACATATTTGAGGCCTTAAATCATCTTCTCCGGGATCGGGACGTTTCTGGCTCCGGGCTTTCATCATCCTCCTCCTCGTTGCTGTAATTATCACGCACCTGTTCTGTCTCCGCCATGTGCTCTTCCCCCACTGCGCCGAACGAGAGGCAGGGGGCGGGTAAAAGACTAGAAAGAACGTCAGGGGCAGGCGGAGTTTTATGCATGCGCAGTGTATATAAAGCGTAACACGCGTGCGTAGTACGTACGATCTGTGAGCGGAGGAAGGAGTATCGGAAGCGCCGATCGTGATAACGAAGGTAACATTTAAACTTGGGCCTATACTGCTTATAGATTGAGGCCTATATTGGGACAAGATTAGGAGACTTTAGCCTGACATTAGGGTTTGTCTTGTGTATTGCAGATAAAATGGATGGCTTCAATGACCACAACTTCCTCCCCCTGTTCATAGAAAAGTACAGGGAGCGGCCCTGTCTGTGGCAGGTCAAACACCCACAATATAATCATAAACAAAAGAGGCAGGCAGCCCTGGAGACACTGCTGGAGTTGGTAAAGCCGGTGGTCCCCACAGCAACCATCCCCTATTTAAAAGCCAAAATTGGTGGCCTGAGGAGCACTTATATTAGGGAGCGCAAAAAGGTCACGGATTCCCAGAGATCAGGAGCTGCAGCAGATGACGTTTATGTCCCCAGGCTGTGGTACTATGAGAGGCTGCGATTTCTGTCAGACCAGACTGAAGTCAGGGAATCCCTCTCAACCCTTCCTTCCACTCTTCCGTCCACCCTATCTTCCACCCCAGCTGAGGCTTCCGATGTCCAACCTGGGACTTTCAGCCAGGAAGAAGTGGAGGAGCCCAGCTGGAGTCAGGTATAGCATTCTTCTACAGATTTCTGGTCAATAAATAAATGATGTTTACTAGATTTTATTATTTATCACTAACTGCTGATTTAATAAAGTGTTTTACATATCAATAGACAGTAGTGGGCAAAAATAATTGGGACAACAATGAAAAATGCTGGGCTCAGAATGATAGTCTGTTATATTTGTTTACATTCAATTTGCAACAGTCATGAGGTGAGATTGATGAAGAAAAAACTAAAACGATGTCCCTTTTTCATACACAGGAAGACCTCAGCCAGGAGGAGGCTGTGGAATGTGGCACACAAGAGGAGGCTGTGGAATGTGACAGCCAGGAGGAGGTGGGGGTTAGTGGCAGCCAGGAGGAGGCAGGGCTAAGTGACAGCCAGGAGAAGGCCGGGCCCAGTAGGAGCCTTACCGAATCGCAGGTCCCTCCCCTCCGCCTTCGAAACAAAAGACCCAGGAAGGGGAGTAACGTGCAGGATTCAGCACTCAGGCTGATTCAAGAGTCTTCTACGTCCCTCAGAGCCTTCCCCACTCCTGAAGAGGCCTTTGCCTGCATGGCTGCCACAAAACTGAAGGACATGCAGTAGGGTCAACACCTCATGTGTGAAGACCTTCTTTATAAAACCTTAACTAAGGGGATGAGGGGCGAAATCACACCCAATACCCACCTGTGTGAGTTGCATCCTCCTCCTCCTCCTCCTGCCACAACTCCACAACCACAGACACAGCGTGGAAGGAAGCGTGGAAGGAAGACCAGAGAGTGATGGCCCTGGGTTCAGTCTGGTCTGACAAAAGATGCAGGCTCTTGTATGACCACAGCCTGGGGACATACATGTCATCTGCTGCTGTTCATGATTCTCTTGGACTTCTGGACCAGATTGCACTCCCTTAGATATGGACTCCTCAGGCCACCAATTTTGCCATGAAATAATGTGTGCCCTGGGGGCCAAAGGCTTCGGCAATTTCTGCTGTTTCTCCAGCGCTGCCTCCCTCTTTCTTTGGTTATGAGCCCTTAATAAAGGAATTTTTTTTCAATTATACTCGCCTATGTGTCTTTTCCTTCTAAAAGGACAGTTTGTTTGTGTGGAGACAGGTACATTTCAAAAATACAAATGTCAAATTAACAAGAGACACCAACACCAAGCAACCTCCTTGAGATTAAATAATACTCAATAATAATGGTGTTGTGGTAACTTGACATACAAAACACACCCAAAAATATTCTGGAGTTAAAAAAAAAATAAACATCAGGCTTGAAAAAAATACTAACCAAAAAAAACTAAAAAAAAAAAAAAATTTGAATCAGATGTGACAAATACAAATATTAGATTGATGAAATCACCAGAAATAATAAAGAAAGAAGTTTGTGAGAAGTCTGTGTGAATATGAGCAGCAAAACTACTTCATTCTTCCAGCATTATAAAGAAGAACAGAGTGAGCTGCATTAAACAAATTAAAACATTGCAGCCTGACAAAAGTGCTATATGCATTCCGAATGCTAATTTTATCAGACGGAGCAGTTCCGTCTCAGAATTTCTTCTGAGCATGCGTGGCACTTTGTACGTCAGAATTGTCCACACACGGTCGGAATTGACGCGATCAGATTTTGTTGTCGGAAAATTTTATAGCCTGCTCTCAAACTTTGTGTGTCGGAAAATCCGATGGAAAAAGTCAGATGGAGCCCACACACGGTCGGAATTTCCGACAACAAGCTCTGAGCTCACAGGGCATAACTGTGAGGGCTTTCAGTGTTCTGGTACCACCAACACCTTTTTCGCAGAGTGTATAGTGTAGGCCGTATAGTATATACAGGCGGTCCCCTATTTTCAAAAATCCGACTTACAAACAACTCCTACTTACAAACGGAGGGAGACAACAGGAAGTGAGAGGAAATCCACATGAGCAGCAGTAAAAACAGGCAGTTGATCAGCATTTTTACCAGCCCCTAGCTGACCATCTACAAGCGAACATGGGAGCTGCTCAGGTCTATTTACATTGCCCCAGCCACAATGCTTTGTGGTGTGGTAATTTTAACTTGTTGATTGGTGAACTGCTCGCTTTCTAGAACATACAGTATCAAAATATGGTTTTGGGAACGTCTGCATGCATTTTTGTTAACACAAAAATCTTGCTTGAATATGCTAATTTGCAATATTGTCTTGTAGGAACCATTATGAGCAAGACCTAGATGGAGTGAGAAGCCCTCAACTTGAAGATTGTGAGGGTAAGTAGAGCTTTTTTGACATGCTACTATGTTTAAATTGTTTTTTTATTTTATTATTAGAGCTTTAAAAAGGTTCTTCTCTTCAGGTTTAATCACGCAGTCTTTAATGGAGGATAAAACTGTTGAAGTATCTGTCAACATGCTGGTGGTTTCCACATTGTCGGCCTTTGTGGTAGGTGCAGTATTGTCAGGGCTAGGTGTGTGCTTGTTCAGCACACAGCAAAACACAAACCTTCAACAAAGACAGAAGGACAAGGATGGCAGCCTTATACTGGAATACCCTGTCAATAGTGTAAATGGAAACAACGATGCAAGCCATCCAGGGCAAAATCCTTTTTTCAGCTCTTTTAAGCAAAATGGTTGGAACCCTAGAAACAGCAATGAACACATTGGAATTCCACCTACTCCAGAACAGACTCCTCAACTGCACAAGAGAATTATCAATTCCCAAGACTATATAAAAAACTCTTTGCATGATCCATCTTCCAGTGTAGTCTACTCTAATGTCCACCACTTTGCATCCTCTAATTTATCAGCTGGGTTTTCTGACTCACCAGTTGTACAATGTCTGCAGACCCACGGAGAAGATTCTCACTATACTCCGCTGCACTACCTACCATTAAAGGAGGATAATCCTCATAATTCATCTCAACATGGAGAAAAAAATTGGCATTTACACAATTATAGCAATGACTCTTACTGCATTCCCCAACAAGAAAAGGATTCCTATAGTTTACCAATACCATTGGTAGAGCATAAATGTGTCCCAAAACATAGGAGCAACCCCAGCTATCTATTTAAATGCATGCAAGAGCATTCAGCTCAGCGTGGAGAAACATTTAACCAACAGTTTTCACAAGGGCATGGCTCACATTACTTTCCTGCAGATTTGCCCTTTCTTTGGTCTTCGAGTGAACACAGATGTGTGGTATCTTCTCCCACATCTGACATTTTTTGTAAGCAATTTTACCCAGACAGTCCTCAGCGTTGGAATACCGAATTGAAAAGAAATCTGACTTTTGGTGGGGATATCAGCTCCTCTTTTTCTAAAACTACACACATGCACTCAAAGCCACCCCACAGCATGACTACTGCATCAAGTTTAAAGTAATTGTTGGAGCATGGAATTCCACATACTGTACATCCAGTGACCCATAACATGGACATATGTTTTACAGAGGACAAAGTGTTAACAGTGATGTAAAAAAAGTGAGGGGTTTGGGTTTTAGAACATTAATTGCTCTTTCTTTTTCACTTGAAGAGATTTTAATAAGCATAAAATACCTCTCCATGAATGAGAGTTATTTACCTCATTGGCCAAGCACAATATGTAAAGATCTATCTTTTATTAAAATCTTTCGAAATAAAAAAAATGTGTGTTAGTTTACGCTTATATGCAGACAATATATTATGCATGATGTGTGATCTAGAAATGAAAGCCATGTGTCTGTAGGAAGTAAAGAGAGCTTAATAATGGGCATCCTGCCATTTAAATGTTAACCCCTATAATTCCCACAACTGTCTGAGAAAGGTGGGGCTGTTTTTGATGCAGTGGAAATGTATTCAACAAGTTAATTGTAGATTTCTTAGACCACAACCTATTTACACCCAGATACATTTATGTACTTTTAAGATCAATTCAGAATAAACGCAATGTTAAAAAATTAATTAAACTATGGTGATTCATTCTATATATTGCTCAAGATGTGTGTAAACATACAGTATATACATATACAGTATAGTATGGGCAAAAAGAACCCTAGGATACTGGGAGCCTGATCAATGGAAAACTAAGTGGAGGTGACGGCCACTAGACATGTGCACTGCCGAAAAATGTGTTCGTTTTCGTTTCATTCGTTTTTTGTTTTTTTCGGAAATTCGAAAATTCCCAAATTTGGAAATTCGAAAATTCCAAAATTTGGAAATTCCAAAATTTGGAAATTTTAAAACTCCAAAATTTGGAAATTCCAAAATTCGGAAATTTGAAAATTCGGAAAATCGGAAAATCAGAATATCAGAAATTCGAACATTTGAAAATCCGAAAATAAGAAAGGAAAATCCAAAAATTCGAAAGAACGAAAATCCAAAAATTCGAAATAATAACTAACTAACTAATAATAACTTAGGGATGAGCTGAATACCCCCCGGGTTGGTTCGCACCAGAACTTGCGAACAGGCAAAAAATTCGGCAGAACACAAAAAGTGTTTGGGGACCTGGGTCCTGCCCCAGGGGACATGTATCAATGGAATTTTTGTTTTTAAAACGGTCGTTTTTTCGGGATGAGTGATTTTTTTAATGCTTAAAGTGAAACAATAAAAATGAAACATTCCTTTAAATATCTTTCCTGAGGGTGTCTATAGTATGCCTGCAAAGTGGCGCATTTTTCCCGTGTTTAGAACAGTACCACAGCAAAATGACATTTCTAAAGGAAAAATTGTCATTCAAAATGAGCCACTTTACAGGCATACTATAGACACCTTCCAGACACAATATTTAAAGGAATATTTTATTAAATTATTGGTATTGGAATTTCCTTTCAAATTTGCTTGTTAGTAAAAGTAATGAATACAAATTTATTTGAAGTTACAAATTATCCGAAATAAGAATGCCACATCTAAACAAATGTAACGGAATGAAATAATATTAAATAATAATACATTTTTATTATTATTATTATTATTATTGTTATTTATTATTATTAATTTGTTACGTTCCATTCGTTTAGATACAGCATTCGTTATTATGGATAATTCGTAACTTCGGATAAATTCATATTCGCTATGTTCACTAACATACAAATTTGAAAGGAAATTCCAATACCTATAATTTAATAGTTAGTAATAGTTAAGGTATTATTAGTTAGATATTATTTCAGATTTTCGAATTTTCAGGTTTTTGAATTTTCGGATTTTCATTCTTATTTTTGGATTTCCGAATTTTCAGGATTTTCGAATTTCCGAATTACTAGTTTCCGAATGAACTAATTTGTCTAAATTAGTTAAAAAAAAAATCGGAACAAAGCGAATTGCACATGTCTACCGCCCACTATAAGGGCTGGGTGTATATACATGAAACTAGACCATGAAAATTGCAGAAAACAAAAAAAATATATGCAAACACCCAAAGGCTATCTCTTCAAAAATTTACACCTACAAAATAAACCCCCACCCCCCCAGAAAATCCACACACTTCCCACCCACATACCTACACTCTCCCACTAAAAATATGGTTCCCCAACACTGACTCCCCTAAGGAAGGCCAGAACAGCCCTCCTGGAGAGGTAGGACAGTGTGACCACAACCCCCCTAAAAGCAGGCTGTCATATACTCACTATGCCGTAATTGCCGTCTAGCAATTCCTGTGAATCACACAGCACACTGGTGGGAACAGGCATCTTAAATCCATGTCAGCCTTCAATGGTTGAAAGCATTTTGTAATCCTATTTTGTAATCCCATAAGCAGTGTCAATGAAGTCAGCTCAAAAATGTCCTGAACACAAGCCAGTCCCCCAATGGGGAAGTAAGAGCAGAGTCCAGATGAAACAGCATGCGGTGCATCAGGGGATGACAGAGTCTGTCCCTTTTTAACATGTTTCTTTCCTCCTTGGAACTTCTTCAGCACAGAACTTGTTTACCCCCTAATCATCGACTGTCATCACCGTAAGCTCGCTATTACTGACCAAGCTGTTCAGCAGTGTTCTGGATACTGGCCTCAGAATTCCTGTTTTTTGGTTCCATTGCATTCGCCCATTGTGGCCTTAAAGTGCAGTGTCACCACATTCAGGACTCTGTTACCAGTATTACTATTCACAAACCGTGGTCCAATCAGCGTTCAGGTGCTGTTGTTATAGGGGATCCATATTTTAGGGGGGGTTGTGGTCACAATGCCCTAACTCTCCAGGAAGGCTGCTCTGGGCTTCCTTAGGGGAGTGTCATGGTTATGCAATAGAGTTTTCTCTGTCAGCTTACCTGTCTCCATGTGTTCATCTCTAAAGACCAGCTGCCTCTCACCGGACTGGTTTTATAACCTCTCCTCTAAGCATGGCCCCACCCCAGGCCCTATCAGGGAACCCTATATTAACCTGTGCACTGCAAGCCAGCAGTGCTGATCAACCATTGTGTGTTAGCCTCTGTGTGTACTTGCTGTGTTTCCTATGTCTGATTCCTGTTACCGACTTTGGCCTGTTCTCGACTCTCCCTGTCTGCTTGTTTGCTTGTTACCCTGACCTTTGGCGTGTTATGTTTATCTTTGTCTGCTAGTCGCCCTGACCTTTGGCTTACCCCTTACTTCCCTTTTGTTCCAGCCTGCTGCCTCCTTCCTCTTCTCCTGTAGTCTACGGTGAGCGTGAGCTGTGAGACCCTGGGGGCCGCGACCTGGAGCCAGACTGCAGCGCAGTCCATCCTCACCACTAGCGGCTCTGCTGAACACCCACTGGATCTTAGACTCCGTGCCCTGGGGAATCTATGCTCTAGCTCCCACTGGGATCCATGTTAGTTATCCTGTAGACCTGCTTCCTGAACCTTCCAGGGTTCAATCTGCAGCAGTCAGTCCTAGGGTCCACTACCTTAGCGGTGCACTTCTGACTCCTACAGAGTGCATCTGTCACCTGGTCCCAGGTGACCTGACAGTTTGATCAGCCATGGACCCGGCTGATGTGCCGCTACCTGAAGATGATCCGTTGCAGGGCTTAGTACGCAGACTTGAGACCCAGAAATCGCATCAGACCCAAGTGATGCGATTGCTTCAGGATTTGGCATCCTGTTTTGAACAGGTTCAGGCCTCATTAGGACCCCCGGTTCAACAACCTCAACCGCTATCTGCTGCTGTACCTATCGCACCAGTTGCAGCCACACATCCATTACAACTGCCAACTCCGGCCCGTTTCTCTGGGGACTCCAAGGCCTGCAGGGGGTACCTTAGCCAGTGCACGATTCATTTTGAACTTCAGCCCCAAAACTTTCTGTACGATCGGGCGAAAGTAGCCTATATTATATCCCTCCTGTCAGTTTGGGCTGCTCCTCTGTGGGAACTGAATGATCAAGTGGTTTCTAGCCTGTCAGATTTCTTGAAACTTTTTCGGAATATCTTCGAGGAACCGGGTCATGTCTCCTCAGCGGCTAGCGCTCTTTTACGTCTCCGTCAAGAGTCCGCTTCTGTGGGACAGTATGCTCTTCAGTTCCATATCCTCACAGCTGAATTGAGCTGGAATAATGAGGCCCTAGTTGCAACCTTTTTACATGGCCTCTCTGATAGAGTGAAGGATGAATTAGCAGGAAGATCCCTTCCTGCTGATCTGGACGGTGTCATCACCTTGTGTAACCAGATCGAGAGGGCCCTGGAAAAAAGACGCCAGCACTCCCTGTTCCTTAGGCAGCTTGAGCTCCCAGTCCCTTCTCTTCAATCCGAGGAGCACCCCCTGCCCCCTGAGGAACCTATGCAGCTGGGTTGGACCAAGTGGTCTCCTGAAGAACGCGCTAGGTGCAGAACTCTGGGCCTGTGCCTCTATTGTGGGGCCAAAGGTCATTTTCGTGACACTTGTTCTCTTCGTCCGGAAAAACAATCGGGGCTAATACATCTGGAAGGTGGAGTATTAGACCCTGAAATATCACTGTCACCTTCTAGTCTTCTTTCTGTGTTCCTTCATGTCAGCGCTTCCTCTCGTTTGGTCTCGGCACATCTGGATTGTGGAGCCGATGGCAATTTCATGGATTGGGAGTCTGCATCTTCCATGAGACTTACCCTTTTGCCCCTTTCAACGCCATTGGTGGTCTTGGCGATTGATGGCACTGTTCTCCCAGGGGGTCCTATCCGCTTCCAGACCCTTCCTGTTAAGATGTTGGTAGGGACACTCCACCAGGAGTGGATAACCTTCCTTGTCTTACCTAAAGCTTCATCTCCAATCATATTAGGTCTTCCTTGGTTACGGTTTCATTCTCCACACATTGACTGGACTGCTGGACGGATCCTGGCTTGGGGTTCCTTCTGTTCCTCTTCCTGCCTACTCAAGGTTACCCCAAAAGAGAAACTTCCTGTTGCCACCATCCCAGTATCTTCTGCTCTTACCGCTGCATATAGCGATTTCTGGAATGTCTCCTGCAATAGTCGGGCTGAGGTACTCTCTGGGTTATGTGGCACTCTGGATGAGGAGCCCACCTGTGAACTTGAGCCGATCATTCACTCCAGTTTGCATGGTCATTTACCTTTGCCTGTTCCTGGACCCCCTTGGACGCACACCCAGGCTGACTCGTGTACCAGTTCCACAGTTGCCAAGCCCTGTGATGCGATTCTGGTGGTCGCTGCACCTGGCAATGCTGTTCAGTCAGCCTCTGCACCAGTTCAGCTTATGCCCAGTGAAGCTATCCAGCTTGACTTCTGTGACACATCACTTTCTAACCAACCTGGTCTTAGGGATCCACTGACTTCTGCCCAGTCTGATGATCCTCTGTTGGATGTCCAGCTCATCTTTAAGGGTCTGGGGGACCCTGCTCAGACTCCTGATGGTCTTCTTATGCCTTTACCCATCCCTAAGAAGCCTTTAACCCTCAATAAGTCCTCTCGTCCTCTCCCTACCTCGGTTTTGGTCTCTGAGGATAATCTTAAGTACGAGGTTAGTCAAGTTTTCAATTCCCGGCGCCGTAGAGGCATTCTTCAGTACCTCGTACATTGGGAAGGGTTTGGTCCTGAGGAGAGGTCTTGGATCACTGCATCAGATCTTTGCGCCTCGTCTGTTGAGGAGGTTTCATCTGGAGTTTCCCTTTAAGCCAGGGCCCAGGCAGGGGAGGGGGAGGCCTCATAAGAGGGGGGGTACTGTCATGGTTTTGCAATAGTTTTCTCTGTCAGCTTACCTGTCTCCATGTGTTCATCTCAAAAGACTAGCTGCCTCTCACCTACCTGGTTTTATAACCTCTCCTCTAAGCATGTCCCCACCCCAGGCCCTATCAGGGAACCCTATATTAACCTATGCACTGCAAGCCAGCAGTGCTGATCAACCATTGTGTGTTAGCCTTCATGTGTACTTGCTGTGTTTCCTATGTCTGATTCCTGTTACCGACTTTGGACTGTTCTCGACTCTCCCTGTCTGCTTGTTACCCTGACCTTTAGCCTGTTATGTTTATCCTTGTCTGTTAGTCGCCCTGACCTTTGGCTTACCCCTTACTTCCCTTTTGTTCCAGCCTGCTGCCTCCTTCCTCTTCTCCTGTAGTCTACGGTGAGCGTGAGCTGTGAGACCCTGGGGGCTGCGACCTGGAGCCAGACTGCAGCGCAGTCCATCCTCACCACTAGAGGCTCTGGTGAACACCCGCTGGCTCTTAGACTCCGTGCCCTGGGGAATCTATGCTCTAGCTCCATCTGGGATCCATGTTAGTTATCCTGTATACCTGCTTCCTGAACCTTCCAGGGTTCAATCCGCAGCAGTCAGTCCTAGGGTCCACTACCTTAGCGGTGCACTTCTGACTCCTACAGAGTGCATCTGTCACCTGGTCCCAGGTGACCTGACAGGGAGTCAGTGTTGGGGAACCATATTTTTAGCGGGAGGGGGTAGGTATGTGGGTAGTGTGTGGGTTTGCTGGGGGAGGGGTTGTTTTTTATGCTGTGATCTTTTTCATTCAATAAACATACATTTTTGAGGAGCTAGCCTTTGGGTGTTTGCATATATTTTTTAGTTTTTTGCAATTTTCATATATAGTATGGGTCTAGTGATTTTTAAAGTATGTACAGCATGAGTTGACAGTGTGTGTGGATACAGTGTTTTCTACAGCAGTAATAAAAAACAAGTGCGCTTGTAGTATAGACACGCAGAAAAGAAATGACATTTGGAAGAAGTGATAATAAAATGTATTTATAAAAAAGTGACAATTGAAAAGAAAAGTGGATTGAGTCCACACACGGATCAAACAGAGCACTGATGGGATGTAAAAACTTGAGTCCATACAAAGATCACAAACAAAAAACTGAGAGACAAGCCCAATGAGGAAGCCAAACGTCCAAAATTCATCCACCTTCACCGACAAGGGAAAAGAGGATAGAGGGTGTAGAGGAGATCCCCTGATGGAGGTGAATCCCAATTAGTATGTCAGTACCCTTACCAGAGATGGTGGACCCCCTAAAGAGCAAGGTCTTACTCGCAAGCAGATGCAGCCCTCTGCAGGGACAGATGGATCTCCTGTGCCTCTGTAGCCTTGAATTTACGGTGATATTCCAGGATAGGCAGAACTGAAATTCTGATCTGAAAATATCACTCATTGGTCGAGGAGAGTGAGTATAAAAAACGAAAAGACTCCAATCGTGTAGTAGAGTGGATAAAAATCCTTTATTGCTCCAGATCAAGCAGGCGGGAACTAACATCCGCCGCAAAAAACACATTTAAAAATAGCCGGCAAACTTAAAAACAAAGCGAACACCCATATACCAGAATCACATGGGGCGTAATAGCATGATGGCTTCAGTGCGTAGCCACGCCCTACATGTTTCATCATTTCTTCAAAGGGGCATGGGTGACGCACTGAACCATCACCTTTATACCACCGGATGGCAACCAGACCTCGTTTTCGTCTGGGCGCCATCATGTGGTATTACCATTAAAAACACTGCGTAAGAGAACACCAGGCCTTGATCTGATGAGCGACACGCAAATAAAGCACTATAAACAAGGAAGAGAGAATTGAACACTATGTAAATAAACAAACAAAACTGGATGAGTATGGGCGTGAGCATGAATCATGAAAAATATGTTAGGTAACCAACATCATATCGTGGTGGTGTTCTCCGAGAATATTTAAAAAAAAAAACATCAGACATAATTATGCATTGTCAATAAAAGCATTGATCTCAACATCAACATTTAGCCCCAGAGTTCTATGACATCTGATTTTATAAATCCACCCCATTTATAACTTGGAGATGGCACGTAGTTTAGGTCCCCCTCTCCAGGGTAGTTTCAATCTGTCAATACCAACAAACGAGGTCCCTCTAGGGTCCTGTTTGTGTACTTCTAGATAGTGTCTAGAAACGGGGTGCCCTTTAAAACCTCTCCTGATGTTCCCAATATGTTCATTCAATCTGACCTGCAAAGGTCGAACAGTCAGCCCCACATACTGGAGTCCACATGGACAGATCAGAAGGTAAACAACACCGGGAGTGGAACAGGTGATGAACGACATTTTTGGGAACTCGCGAGGGGTGCTAGTGGAGTGAAAATTAGTAACCTTCCTATCTCTAAAAGCATTAATGGAACATACCGCACAGTTTTTACATCTGTAATAGCCCACTAAATTTTGGAAAAACATAGGTTTATTAATGGGAGGATCACAGACACGGGGAGCCACAAGTGATTTGATTGAGAGGACCCCTCTAAAAACTACCTGGGGTCTGTCAGGAAGGACAGGTCCCAGCACCTAATCATTTTTAACAATATGCCAGTGCTTGTGTAGTAGTTTTTTGATTAGAAAATGCTGGTGGCAGTATCCTGTTATAAAGGGACAACAAAATTTTCTGTCATTTTCATATCTATCTGTCGTCATTTTATCAGCAAGCAAAAGTTCACGGTCCAACAGTTCTACCTCATTGAGTTTTTGGTTAAGGGAGGGGGCCTTCTATCCCTTCTCTATGAGTTTATCCGTAAGTACCTTGGATTGAGCCTTAAAATAAGCGATTTTAGAACAATTACATCTCATTCTTATATATTGACTCTTGGGAACTGAGTCAAGCCAAGCCTTGTGATGGCAACTATCACGGGGTATGAATGAGTTACGATCTGTGGTCTTAAAATAGGTGGAGGTGAATAGAGAGTCCCCCTCACCCCAAATCTTAAGATCCAAAAAATTATTGGCTGCCTTCATATTTAAATTCAATACCCCTGTCATTATTGTTCAGGTTCTCCATGAATGTACACGGAGATTCATGGGAGCCATTTCATAGGAGGAGGACGTCATCTACATATCTTGCCCACAAGACCAACTCGGGTCTTGGCTGGGTATAGATGATGTCCTCCTCCCATTTTTCCATGAATAAGTCGGCTAAACTGGGGGGCAAATGTTGCCCCCATGGCCACACCCCTCGTTTGTATGAAAAACTGGTTATTGTGCCAAAAGAAATTATGGGTGGTAGTATACTCAAGAAGTTCCATGATGAAATGCTTCTGCCTATTTGGTAGTGAAGAGTCTTTATTCAGGAAGTGTTTAACTGATGTAATTCCCCAGTGATGGGGGATTATAGTATACAGGGAGGTAACATCGGCTGTCACCAGCCAATGCCCCTCCCTGTATGCACAGACTGGATCCTTAAGGATCTTGGGCAGGTAGTATAGAATAGGGATCCGTGAGGTACCAGAAAAAAATTCTCCTTTTTGTCGATTATGCCAGGATCAAAACCATAATTGACAATTTGTTTCAATTCTTTTCTATATCCAAAGCGTGGATGAGACTTGAGAGGGGTGTACGTATCGCGGTCCCCGACAATATTGTTAAGCTCTTGGAGGTAATCAGCTTTGTCAAGGACAATGACCCCCCCCTTTGTCCACTGGCCTAATTACAAGATCCTTTTGATTACAGAGATCCTTTTGATTACAGAGCTGGTGTAGTCCCAATTGTAATTCCTTGGCCATTCCTTGGCCATTTTGATGTGCCTCTGTAGCCTTGAACTTACGGTGATATTCCAGGATAGGCAGAACTGAAATTCCGATCTGAAAATATCACTCATTGGTCGAGGAGATCGTGAGTATAAAAAATGAAAAGACTCCAATCGTGTAGTAGAGTGGATAAAAATCCTTTATTGCTCCAGATCAAGCAGGCGGGAACTAACATCCGCCGCAAAAAACACATTTAAAAATAGCCGGCAAACTTAAAAACAAAGCGAACACCCATATACCAGAATCACATGGGGCGTAATAGCATGATGGCTTCAGTGCGTAGCCACGCCCTACATGTTTCATCATTTCTTCAAAGGGGCACGGGTGATGCACTGAACCATCACCTTTATACCACCGGATGGCAACCAGACCTCGTTTTCGTCTGGGCGCCATCATGTGGTATTACCATTAAAAACACTGCGTAAGAGAACACCAGGCCTTGATCTGATGAGCGACACGCAAATAAAGCACTATAAACAAGGAAGAGAGAATTGAACACTATGCAAATAAACAAACAAAACTGGATGAGTATGGGCGTGAGCATGAATCATGAAAAATATGTTAGGTAACCAACATCATATCGTGGTGGTGTTCTCCGAGAATATTTAAAAAAAAAAAACATCAGACATAATTATGCATTGTCAATAAAAGCATTGATCTCAACATCAACATTTAGCCCCAGAGTTCTATGACATCTGATTTTATAAATCCACCCCATTTCTAACTTGGAGATGGCACGTAGTTTAGGTCCCCCTCTCCAGGGTAGTTTCAATCTGTCAATACCAACAAACGAGGTCCCTCTAGGGTCCTGTTTGTGTACTTCTAGATAGTGTCTAGAAACGGGGTGCCCTTTAAAACCTCTCCTGATGTTCCCAATATGTTCATTCAATCTGACCTGCAAAGGTCGAACAGTCAGCCCCACATACTGGAGTCCACATGGACAGATCAGAAGGTAAACAACACCGGGAGTGGAACAGGTGATGAACGACATTTTTGGGAACTCGCGAGGGGTGCTAGTGGAGTGAAAATTAGTAACCTTCCTATCTCTAAAAGCATTAATGGAATATACAGCACAGTTTTTACATCTGTAATAGCCCACTAAATTTTGGAAAAACATAGGTTTATTAATGGGAGGATCACAGACACGGGGAGCCACAAGTGTTTTGATTGAGAGGACCCCTCTAAAAACTACCTGGGGTCTGTCAGGAAGGACAGGTCCCAGCACCTAATCATTTTTAACAATATGCCAGTGCTTGTGTAGTAGGTTTTTGATTAGAAAATTCTGGTGGCAGTATCCTGTTATAAAGGGACAACAACATTTTCTGTCATTTTCATATCTATCTGTCGTCATTTTATCAGCAAGCAAAAGTTCACGGTCCAACAGTTCTACCTCATTGAGTTTTTGGTTAAGGGAGGGGGCCTTCTATCCCTTCTCTATGAGTTTATCCGTAAGTACCTTGGATTGAGCCTTAAAATCAGCGATTTTAGAACAATTACATCTCATTCTTATATATTGACTCTTGGGAACGGAGTCAAGCCAAGCCTTGTGATGGCAACTATCACGGGGTATGAATGAGTTACGATCTGTGGTCTTAAAATAGGTGGAGGTGAATAGAGAGTCCCCCTCACCCCAAATCTTAAGATCCAAAAAATTATTGGCTGCCTTCATATTTAAATTCAATACCCCTGTCATTATTGTTCAGGTTCTCCATGAATGTACACGGAGATTCATGGGAGCCATTTCATAGGAGGAGGACGTCATCTACATATCTTGCCCACAAGACCAACTCGGGTCTTGGCTGGGTATAGATGATGTCCTCCTCCCATTTTCCCATGAATAAGTCGGCCAAACTGGGGGCAAATGTTGCCCCCATGGCCACACCCTTCGTTTGTATGAAAAACTGGTTATTGTGCCAAAAGAAATTATGGGTGGTAGTATACTCAAGAAGTTCCATGATGAAATGCTTCTGCCTATTTGGTAGTGAAGAGTCTTTATTCAGGAAGTGTTTAACTGATGTAATTCCCCAGTGATGGGGGATTATAGTATACAGGGAGGTAACATCGGCTGTCACCAGCCAATGCCCCTCCCTGTATGCACAGACCGGATCCTTAAGGATCTTGGGCAGGTAGTATAGAATAGGGATCCGTGAGGTACCAGAAAAAAATTCTCCTTTTTGTCGATTATGCCAGAATCAAAACCATAATTGACAATTTGTTTCAATTCTTTTCTATATCCAAAGCGTGGATGAGACTTGAGAGGGGTGTACGTATAGCGGTCCCCGACAATATTGTTAAGCTCTTGGAGGTAATCAGCTTTGTCAAGGACAATGACCCCCCCCCCTTTGTCCACTGGCCTAATTACAAGATCATTTTGATTACAGAGCTGGTGTAGTCCCAATTGTAATTCCTTGGCCATTTTGATGTTTTTAATTTTCAAGCTATCAAGATCTCTGAGAAGAACATCTCTAAAGACCTTGATCGAAGCAGGCAAGCCACCTGGGAGGTTAAATAGGGAGGCATTGGCCAGACCTGAATGCCTAATATCAGTGGAATTGGTTCCATTAATGCTTATGGGGTTCGACAGCATGCATCTTTTAACATTTAATTTTCTTGTGTACTTGTGAATATCCATATATGTCTGGAATTTGTTGAGGGGTTTTGGAGGTGCGAATTTGAGGCCTTATCTAAGATGGAAGTCTCAGACTCCGTGTACATTCATGGAGAACCTGAACAATAATGACAGGGGTATTGAATTTAAATATGAAGCCAGCCAATATACTGTTAACTTTTGGATCTTAAAATTTGGGGTGAGGGTGACTCTCTATTCACCTCCACCTATTTTAAGACCACAGATCGCAACTCATTCATACCCCGTGATAGTTGCCATCACAAGGCTTGGCTTGACTCAGTTCCCAAGAGTCAATATATAAGAATGAGATGTAATTGTTCTAAAATCGCTGATTTTAAGGGGTCCCCTCAATCAAAACACTTGTGGCTCCCAGTGTCTGTGATCCTCCCAGTAACAAACCTATGTTTTTCAAAAAAAGGGGGCTATTACAGATGTAAAAACTGTGCAGTATGTTCCATTAATGCTATTAGAGATAGGAAGGTTACTCATTTTCACTCCACTAGCACCCCTTGCAAGTTCCCAATGAAGTCGTTCATCACCTGTTCCACTCCCAGTGTTGTTTACCTGACCTGTCCATGGGGACTGCAGTAAGTGGGGCGGACTATTTGACCTTTGCAGGTCAAATTGAATGAACATATTGGGAACATCAGGAGAGGTTTTAAAGGGCACCCCGTTTCTAGACACTATCTAGAAGTACACAAACAGGACCCTAGAGGGACCTCGTTTGTTGGTATTAACAGATTGAAACTAACCTGGAGAGGGGGACCTAAACGACGTGCCATCTCCAAGTTAGAAATGGGGTGGATTTATAAAATCAGATGTCTTAGACCTCTGGGGCTAAATGTGGATATTGAGATCAATGCTTTTATTGACAATGCATAATTATGTCTGATTTTAAGTTTGTTAATTGTGTTTGTTTGTTTTTTAAATATGCTCGGAGAACACCACCACGATATGATGTTGGTTACTTAACATATTTTTCATGATTCATGCTGATAGCATGGTGTTTTTTATTTTGTCTCATTGCACTTGTCTGTAATGTTCCTATGGCAGTTGGATTTGTTTTTCATTCGATCTGTGTATAACTTCCATTTATGTACATATAGATCTTTTGTTGTATTATTATTCTCCATATTGATTTTCTGTATACTTGGGTGTTTGTATTGTAGTGCAATCCCATACACATCCAGTTTTGTTTATTTTTTTACATAGTGTTCGATTCTCTCTTCCTTGTTTATAGTGCTTTATTTGTGTGTCACTCATCAGATCGAGGCCTGGTGTTCTCTTACGGAGTGTTTTTAATTGTAATACCACGTGGTGGCGCCCAGACAAAAACAAGGTCTGGTTACTATCCGGTGGTATAAAGGTGATGGTTCAGTGCATCGCCGGTGCCCCTTTGAAGACTTCATCTATGACGAAACATGTAGGGCGTGGCTACGCACTGATGCCATCACGCTATTATGCCCCATGTGATTCTGGTATAAGGGTGTTCGGTTTTTTTTTTAAAGTTTGCCGGCTATTTTTAAATGTGTTTTTTGTGGCAGATGTTTGTTCCCGCCTGCTTGATCTGGAGCAATAAAGGATTTTTATCCACTCTACTACACGATTGGAGTCTTTACGTTTTTTACACTCTTGGTCTCCCCGACCAATGAGTGATATTTTCAGATTGGAATTCCGGTTCTGCCTGTCTTGGAATATCACGGAAGTTCGAGGCTACAGAGGCACATGAGATCCATCTGTCCCTGCAGAGGGCTGTATCTGCTTGCGAGTAAGACCTTGCTCTTTAGGGGGTCCACCATTTCTTGTAAGGGCACTGACATACTAATTGGGATTCACCTCCATCCGGGGATCTTCTCTACACCCTCTCTCCTCTTTTCCCTTCTCGGTAAAGGTGGATGAATTTTGGACATTTGGCTTTCCTCATTGGGCTTGTCTCTCTTTATCAGTTTTCTGTTTGTGATCTGTGTATGGACTCAAGTTTTTACATCCCACCGGTGCTCTGTTTGATCTGTGTATGGACTCAATCCACTTTTCTTTTCATTTGTCACTTTTTTATATGTACATTTTATTATCACTTCTTCCAAATGTAATTTCTTTTCTGAGTGTCTATACTACAAGCGCACTCATTTTTTTTATTATTGTTATTCACCATATAGATATTTGATGGTTTCTGTTGCAGCTGTAGTTTGTTTTTACAATTTGCTCTTTAGCGCGGTATTTATTCTTTTTATATTTTCTACAGCATTGTTTCTCAACCTTTTTCAGCCAAGGCACCCTTTAAAGGCTAAGTTCACTTTTTTTCCCTGAATTTTAGCTTCTCTGTGTGCCAGTATAGCTGTAATGTACCTCTTTTAGAGCAAAGATAACTCTATCACTCTCTCCAGGCCTCACCTCAGCCAGCAGTTATCTTAACAGAAATTCCTCCATGTGTTCCTGTAGTCCATCTGAAGAAAAATGCAGGACGGCATAGTCGTTAGTGGTGTGAGGAAGTGCGGCAGGCTCTGACATCATTGAACACACCCACATGGACTCGGGACAAACCACCCACTGGAGCAGGAGATTCCTCCCACCCTCCTCCCATTATCTGCCCAAGAGCGCTTTACTAGACCTGACCAGCTGTCAGCGTATGTGCCACTTCACACATTGTCAGTGTCGGCTGCTCTAACACAGACAGCTGATACTGCTATCTTCTCTCCAATGTTAGGATATGTGAACCCAGCGCTGTATATACCCAATTCTATGCAAATTTACAAATATTCTGTACAAAATATACAACAAAAAAATACAACAAAAAAAATTGTGTATATAAAAGAAATATTAAAAAAAAGTCCATAAAGTGTCACATATAGATTCAGCGTCTCCAATAAGTCTTTTAAAGTGCAGACCGCGCATCAATTTTCTTGTGTCCATAAAGTGCAGTAAAAAATCATGAAGGTGCTGTGTTTCCCATCCTCTTGTGTCCACACTCACCAGATCTCAGTGAGAAAAATGCCTATTAGGAAAGATTCTCAGATTTCTCTGCTGGATGGTGTTTGACGCTCTCTGGCACTCCACCAGGAGGATAACTCTCTCATGCATTGACCATGGAAGGAGAATTAGGAGAGATCCAAAGCATGATATTGTTTTGGTAAAAGACTTTATTAAAACAAATTGTACACTCTCATGTGGTTGACTTGAATAAAAGCATATACAGTGGCTTGCGAAAGTATTCGGCCCCCTTGAACTTTTCAACCTTTTGCCACATTTCAGGCTTCAAACATAAAGATATAAAATTTTAAATTTTTGTGAAGAATCACCAACAAGTGGGACACAATTGTGAAGTGGAACGAAATCTTTTGGATTTTTGAAACTTTTTTAACTAATAAAAAAATGAAAAGTGGGGCGTGCAAAATTATTCGGCCCCCTTGCGTTAATACTTTGTAGAGCCACCTTTTGCTGCGATTACAGCTGCAAGTCTCTTGGGGTATGTCTCTATCAGTTTTGCACATCGAGAGACTGAAATTCTTGCCCATTCTTCCTTGCAAAACAGCTCGAGCTCAGTGAGGTTTTATGGAGAGCGTTTGTGAACATCAGTTTTCAGCTCTTTCCACAGATTCTCGATTGGATTCAGGTCTGGACTTTGACTTGGCCATTCTAACACCTGGATATGTTTATTTGTGAACCCTTCCTTTGTAGATTTTGCTGTATGTTTGGGATCATTGTCTTGTTGGAAGATAAATCTCCGTCCCAGTTTTAGGTCTTTTGCAGACTCCAACAGGTAGTCATCCAGAATGGTCCTGTATTTGGCTGCATCCATCTTCCCCTCAATTTTAACCATCTTCCCTGTCCCTGCTGAAGAAAAGCAGGCCCAAACCATGATGCTGCCACCACCATGTTTCACGGTGGGGATGGTGTGTTGAGTGTGATGAGCTGTGTTGCTTTTACGCCAAACATATCGTTTTGCATTGTGGCCAAAAAGTTCGGTTTTGGTTTCATCGGACCAGAGCACCTTCTTCCACATGTTTGGTGTGTCTCCCAGGTGGCTTGTGGCAAACTTTAGACGAGACTTTTTATGGATATCTTTGAGAAATGGCTTTCTTCTTGCCACTCTTCCATAAAGGGCAGATTTGTGCAGTGTACGACTGATTGTTGTCCTATGGACAGACTCTCCCACCTCAGCTGTAGTTCTCTGCAGTTCATCCAGAGTGATCATGGGCCTCTTGGCTGCATCTCTGATCAGTCTTCTCCTTGTCTGAGCTGAAAGTTTAGAGGGACAGCCAGGTCTTGGTAGATTTGCAGTGGTCTGATACTCCTTCCATTTCAAAATGATCGCTTGCACAGTGCTCCTTGGGATGTTTAAAGCTTGGGAAATCTTTTTGTATCCAAATCCGTCTTTAAACTTCTCCACAACAGTATTACGGACCTGCCTGGTGTGTTCCTTGGTCTTCATGATGCTCTCTGCGCTTTCAACAGAACCCTGAGACTATCACAGAGCAGGTGCATTTATACAGAGACTTGATTACACACAGGTGGATTCTATTTATCACCATCAGTCATTTAGGACAACATTGGATCATTCAGAGATCCTCGCTGAACTTCTGGAGTGAGTTTGCTGCACTGAAAGTAAAGGGGCCGAATAATTTTGCACGCACCACTTTTCATATTTGCTAAAAAAGTTTAAAATATCCAATAGATTTCGTTCCACTTCACAATTGTGTCCCACTTGTTGGTGATTCTTCACAAAAAATTTAAATTTTATATCTTTATGTTTGAAGCCTGAAATGTGGCAAAAGGTTGAAAAGTTCAAGGGGGCCGAATACTTTTGCAAGGCACTGTATCAGCTGTTTGGAACTCAGTAGCTGCGCTTTGTGTTCCAAATACAGTGTATGATGTCACCTGAAGTTCCCGCCATCCTTATGCATTTCGCTCATCCCCGGAAGTGTCATCAGAGTATGGAAACTCCGGTGATGTGTGGATCTTTTATCATAGTTACTCCTCCCAGTACTCTCCTATACCCTCCCACTACACCCAGTTCTTATTTCTGCTAACCCAAAGAGTGACTTGTACTTGGTGAATGTATTCATAGTTATAATTGTATAACTATCTTCCCCATTCCTACTATGTATTGTCTACCAAAAAGCTTTCTATTATTTTCGATATAATCAACTTCATTACCCACTTCATTATAATTTATGCCATGTTCTTATTATATAATAAACCTGCGGGGTATGGTATATAATCTGTGCATATATACACACAAAAATTTCTGTGCATCAAACATAATGCATACAAAATAAAAATTTAAAATAAAATAAAAAATATATATATTATATAAAAATTCAAATCATTTTATTCTCCCATAGATTACCAACCCTACAGGCTTTACATAGCTGATTTAGACCCCTATCATTCATATGTGTCTCCAACATTAACCACTTTAGCCCTGGAAGAATTTACCCCCTTCCTGACCAGAGCACTTTTTGCGATTCTGCACTGCGTCGCTCTAAATGACAATTGCGACACGTGCGACGTGGCTCCCAAACAAAATTGACGTATTTTTTTCTCACAAATAGAGCTTTCTTTTGGTGGTATTTGATTACCTCTGCGGTTTATTTTTTGCGCTATAAACAAAAAAATAGCGACAATTTTGAAAAAACGCATTATTTTTTTAACTTTTTGCTATAATAAATATCCCCAAAAAATAATTAAAAAACATTTTTTTCTTCAGTTTAGGCCGATACTTATTCTTCTACATATTTTTGGTAAAAAAAATTCGCAATAAGCGATTATTGATTGGTTTGCGCAAAAGTTATACCGTTTACAAAATAGGGGATAGTTTTATGGCATTTTTATTAATAATTTTTTTTTACTAGTAATGGCGGAGATCAGCAATTTTTATTGTGACTGTGACATTATGGCGGACACATCGGACATTTTTGACACATTTTTGGGACCATTGTCATTTATACAGCAATCAGTGCTATAAAAATGCACTGATTCCTGTGTAAATGACACTGGCAGTGAAGGGGTTAACCACTAGGGGGCGGGGAGGGGTTAAGTCAGTACTAGGAAGTGTTTTCTAACTGTAGGGGGATGGGCTAGCTGGACACGTCACTGATCTCTGCTCCCGCTGACAAGGAGCAGAGATCAGTGACACTGTCACTAGGCAGAACGGGGAGTTGCTTGTTTACATCAGCATCTCCCCGTTCGTCCTCTCCATGAGGTGATCGCGGGTATCCCTACGGCGATCGAGTCTGCGGGACCCGCGACCCGACTCACGGAGCTCCCGGGCGGTGCGCACGCAATGGCACAGCGGGGAATTCAAATGGGACTTACAGGTACGCCCATTTGCCCAGCCGTGCCATTCTGCCGACGTACATCGGTGTGCGCCGGTCGGGGAGTGGTCAACCCCATACTATTATACCTCGTATACTATTACTGTAATTTTTTCTTTGATACGATCATTTAAAAAACTTTTTTTGTGGACTTTACATTTCTTAATATCTCCCAGCTTCTTTGATACCCCTAAAAATGATTTATGAAACAGTTAATATCTATTTCTACATTCAAGTCTGTGGGTGTCATAGTTTTCAATCTGTGAATCCAGAATGTTTCATTCTGTGACACCACCTGTTTTTATTGGTGCCCGTCCACTGGCTTTCTATTTTATCTATGGCACATACTTTCAGCTGTGTAGGATTCCTATTATGATGATTCCTGAAATGTTCAGAGAGGCTGTGATGTTTGAAGCCTTTTTTTAATATTATTTATGTGTTCCCTGTTGGATTCTCAGTTCCCAAGTGGTCCTACCCACCTACTGTAACCCGCGCTGTCGTGCTTATGAGGATAATTTTCCTGCACAGTATTTATAAATGAGTAATTTTTAAACAATAATATTTTTAAGATACAGGATCAATCAATATGGCTACAGACTAAAAATAGGAGATTTAGGACATGTATTCATACAAAATAGTTATATATATATTGGTTGACAGAAACAAACATTACATAAAATGTAAGAATGCTAATTGTGCTACATTCAATTAAGAATATCAATTGAAACACCCGCTGATGAGAGTGTTGTACATTTTAAATGAAACAGAAATGATAAAACTTCCCTGTAGAATCAATAACCAAGTAAAAATGACTATTAGACAAAACATCTGTATTTCACAAATTCAACCCTTACTATACTGCAGGTAGGGATGAGCTTCGAATTCAACATGAGTTCGACTCGAACAATGGCTGTTCGCAAGTTCGCCAAACAGCGAACAATTTGGGGTGTTCGCGGCAAATTCGAATGCCGCGGAACACCCTTTAAAAGTCTATTGGAGAAATCAAAAGTGCTAATTTTAAAGGCTTATTTGCAAATTATTGTCATAAAAAGTGTTTTGGGACCTGGGTCCTGCCCCAGGGGACATGGATCAATGCAAAAAAAAGTTTTAAAAATGGCAGTTTTTTCAGGAGCAGTATTTTTAATAATGCTTAAAGTCAAACAATAAAAGTGTAATATCCCTTTAAGTTTCGTAGCTGGGGGGTGTCTATAGTATGCCTGTAAAGGGGCGCATGTTTCCTGTGTTTAGAACAGTCTGACAGCAAAATGACATTTCGAAGGAAAAAACCCATTTAAAACTACTCGTGGCTATTGCATTGCCAGTCAGACAATACACATAGAAGTTCATTGATAAAAACGGCATGGGAATTCCCCACAGGGGAACCTCGAACCAAAATTAAAAAAAAAAATTACGTGGGGGTCCCCCTAAATTCCATACCAGACCCTTAAGGTCTGGTACGGATTTTAAGGGGAACCCCGCGCCAAAAAAACCCCAAAAAAACGGCGTGGGGTCCCCCCAAAAATCCGAACCAGACCCTTATCCGAGCACGCAACCTGGCAGGCCGCAGGAAAAGAGGGGGGACGAGAGTGCGCCCCCCCTCCTGAACCGTACCAGGCCACATGCCCTCAACATTGGGAGGGTGCTTTGGGGTAGCCCCCAAAACACCTTATCCCCATGTTGATGAGGACAAGGGCCTCATCCCCACAACCCTGGCCAGTGGTTGTGGGGGTCTGTGGGCTGGGGGCCCCCAGATCCCGACCCCCCCTGTGTGAAATGGTAAGGGGGTACTTACCCCTACCCTTTCACTAAAAAACTGTCAAAAATGTTAAAAATGACAAGAGACAGTTTTTGACAATTCCTTTATTTAAATGCTTCTTATTTCTTCTATCTTCCTTCATCTTCTTCTTCTTCTGGTTCTTCCTCCAGCGTTCTCGTCTAGCATCTCCTCCGCGGCGTCTTCTATCTTCTTCTCCTCGGGCCGCTCCGCACCCATGGCATGGGGGGAGGCTCCCGCTCTTCTCTTCTTCTCTTTATCATTTTCTTCTCCAGGCCGCTCCGCATCCATGCTGGCATGGAGGGAGGCCCCGCTGTGTGACGGCGTCTCCTCGTCTGATGGTTCTTAAATAATGGGGGGCGGGGCCACCTGGGAAGTCCCGTCAAGTCACCGTGCGTCAGAGGGGGGCGGGGTCACTGGGTGGCCCCGCCCCCGTTATTTAAGAACCGTCAGACGAGGAGACGCCGTCACGCAGCGGGAGCCTCCCTCCATGCCAGCATGGACGCAGAGCGGCCCGGAGAAGAAAATGAAGAGGAGAAGAAGAGAAGAAGAGAAGAAGATGAAGAAGATGAAGAGAAGAGCGAGAGCCTCCCCCCATGCCATGGGTGCGGAGCGGCCAGAGGAGAAGAAGATAGAAGACGCCGCGGAGGAGATGCTCGACGAGAACGCCGGAGGAAGAACCAGAAGAGCCAGAAGAAGAAGAAGATGAAGGAAGATAGAAGAAAGAAGAAGCATTTAAAGGAATTGTCAAAAACTGTCTCTTGTCCTTTTTAACATTTTTGACAGTTTTTTAGTGAAATGGTAGGGGTAAGTACCCCCTTACCATTTCACACAGGGGGGGGGCGGGATCTGGGGGCCCCCCGCCCTCAGACCCCCACAACCACCGGCCAGGGTTGTGGGGATGAGGCTCTTGTCCTCATCAACATGGGGACAAGGTGTTTTGGGGGCTACCCCAAAGCACCCTCCCAATGTTGAGGGCATGTGGCCTGGTACAGTTCAAGAGGGGGGGTCGCACTCTCGTCCCCCCTCTTTTCCTGCGGCCTGCCAGGTTGCGTGCTCAGATAAGGGTCTTGTATGGATTTTTGGGGGGACCCCACGCCGTTTTTTGTTTTTTTTGTGCGGGGTTCCCCTTAAAATCCGTACCAGACCTGAAGGGTCTGGTATGGAATTTAGGGGGACCCCCACGTCTTTTTTTTTAAATTTTGGCCGGGGTTCCCCTTAATATCCATACCAGACCTGAAGGGCCTGGTATGGAATTTAGGGGGACCCCCACGTCATTTTTTTTTTAAATTTTGGTTCGGGGTTCCCCTGTGGGAAATTCCCATGCCGTTTTTATCAATGAACTTCTATGTGTATTGTCGGACTGGCGATGCAATAGCCGCGAGTAGTTTTAAATGGGTTTTTTCCTTTGAAATGTCATTTTGCTGTCAGACTGTTCTAAACACGGAAACATGCGCCCCTTTACAGGCATACTATAGACACCCCCCAGCTATGAAATTTAAAGGGATATTACACTTTTATTGTTTGACTTTAAGCATTATTAAAATCACTGCTCCTGAAAAAACTGCCATTTTTAAAACTTTTTTTGCATTGATCCATGTCCCCTGGGGCAGGACCCAGGTCCCCAAACACTTTTTATGGCAATAACTTGCATATAAGCCTTTAAAATTAGCACTTTTGATTATTCGTGTTCGTGTCCCATAGGCTTTAACGGTGTTCGCGTGTTCGAACGAACTTTTTTCCTGTTCGCATGTTCTGGTGCGAACCGAACAGGGGGGTGTTCGGCTCATCCCTAACTGCAGGTAAGTAAGTAATTAATCACGTGAAATATTAGATATTTGCTATGTCAATAGAATGGCAACTATAAAAATTATAATGAAAAATTGAAGCTTAGAGACAAATTTACAAGGCGGTTATTGACTCAAGAGAAATAGTTATCCTACTGTATATAATAATCAATAAATCAATAATTAAGATAACACAAATGAATATAAGGTAAAAATCAATACAACATAATTACCCATTCCAAAATGGCTACTGGTCTGAAATGATGGTTACCAGAGTTTTAAACTGGCTTCCGTGGCTTCCAAGATACTGTATATACTCGAGTATAAGTCGAATTTTTCAGCACATTTTTTTGTGCTGAATGTGCCCCCCTCGACTTATACTCGAGTCAAGCACTTTTCTGCAGCAAAAAATTTCATTTTCCGAACCGACTTTGGGGCCCCGTATCTCAGGGCCACTTGGTGCTAGGAACCCTAAATTTGGTGTGCAAACCCAGTGCAACTGGTCCCACAACATATCCAAAGCTGAAGTTCCTAGCACCAAGTGGCCCTGAGATACGGGGCCCCAAAAACGGTTTGGAAAATGTCATTCTCCTGCAGAAAAGTGCTTGACATTTTCTGAACCGACTTTGGGGCCCCATATCTCAGGGCCACTTGGTGCTAGGAACCCCAAATTTGGTGTGCAAACCCAGTGGAACTGGTACCACAACATATCCAAAGATGGGGTTCCTAGCACTAAGTGGCCCTGAGATACGGGGCCCCAAAAACGGTTTGGAAAATGTCATTCTCTGCTGCAGAAAAGTGCTTGACATTTTCTGAACTGAATTTTGGGGCCCTGTATCTCGGGGCCACTTGGTGCTGAAAACACCAGCTTTGGAAATTTTATGGTGCTACTTCCACTGTGTTTGCACACCAAATTTGGGGTTCTTAGCACTAAGTGGCCCCAAGATACAGGGCCCCAAATTCAGGCAACTGTGTCCATCTGCAGCAATGTCATTTCGGACCCTTTGGGTTCAGAGACCCCAAATTTTGGCTGCAGCTAGGGGGCATCTAGGAAACCTTAACTACCGAGTTTGAAGTTCAGGGGACCTATGGCTGCAAATGGGCACAGTGATGCTGCAAATGGGCATTGTTGACCCTCTTTTCCACTTACAGTAGCTGTGCATTTCTCACCCTCGTCTTATACTCGGGTCAATAAGTTTTTCCCATTTTTTTGTGGTAAATTAGGGCCTCGACTTATACTCGGAACGACTTATACTCGAGTATATACGGTAGCTTCTGTTTAAAGAGGAATTACTTCTTGCAACCTCGGAATTTCAAAGATTAAACTTCCTGGCGGTATGATTATATCAGATTTTTAAAGCTCAAAGCAGTATATTGTTTTGCATGGAAATTTGTTGTTTTATATTGTAGGCCTGTAATTCTTATGAATAACTCACTTTAATCTATCCAAACAAGAGTTTAGTAGGGTATAATAATCTTTGAAACACGAAAATCATCAATTATAATATAATAAATAACTATACATAGTTATAAAAAATAATAATATAATAATAATACATTTTATTCAATAGCATAATCAAATCAAAAACACTGAAATTTGCTCAGTTGCAGAATTGTCTCTGTCGTCACTTTCAGTGTTTGATGACGAATTTCCCCAAGAATCACTATCGTTCAATTCTGCAAGTGTTCTATCGCTGTTTTCTGGCTGGTCTAAAATCACTTTTGACATAAAGGGACACTTTTTGGTTGCCATGGACAATCTCAAGTTTCCAGACAGAAAGAACAGTGTATATATAATATAAAAGTGCATGCAGGGCACTGGACAAAGCACTAGGGACAAAAGGTAGGTGAAATGATTTGATACAGTAATGTAATCTTACATAAAAGCTACATTTTAACTACTGGTCAATCTGGGATAATGACACACAGTCAAAATAGCGGCGCTAAATGTTTGTGCACAAGGAGTATTAAATCTCATAAAGTGATATGTGATTCAAAATTTACAAATGAAAGTATAACTGACATGTACTAAAATATAATAAATGCTACAGCATTAAATTGACAAATAACACTAAACACCCTGTGACAAGTGAAGTGATATGATGTGACTAGTGAAGCCACAAAAGAACAAAAAAAATTACACAAAATATAAAAAAATAAAGTCCATAAAATATTGAAGTGGATCTATAGTCGATGTGAAGATCTCTTAATCCATTCACCACACCAATGTGTCTGTGATTCCACTACCCTAAAGAAATGCACTCACCGAATTCCAATGCCTACATTCTCATGTTAGGCTAAAACGCATTTAAACCACATGCATAGGGTTTTAGAGCAAGCATCCAAACTCCAGCCGTGCGTCTAATATAATCTCCACATGTGAATAAAGAAAGTGTACCAATAGTGTAATACCGTAAAAAAGCTTTAATGAAAACACTAAACAGCCTCCAAGATTTAAACTCACATGGTACAAGTTAAAAGACAGCAAAAGTGACTGAGGTAAGCCTTTCAAAGCTTCCAGAGCAGCGGATAAAATGGCCACAGCGGACCCAAGGTGTGCAGGCATAAGGTTGAATCTCACCCCTCCCTTGGTCCTGGATCTAAACCTGCTCGTCAACTTGCTGGTGTGTTAAGCAATGTCCTGCCTCAATGATGTCGATTGCCGTAAAGCCACATCATTGAGGCAGGACGTTGCTTAACACACCAGCAAGTTGACGAGCAGGTTTAGATCCAGGACCAAGGGAGGGGTGAGATTCAACCTTATGCCTGCACACCTTGGGTCCGCCGTGGCCGTTTTATCTGCTGCTCTGGAAGCTTTGAAAGGCTTACCTCAGTCACTTTTGCTGTCTTTTAACTTGTACCATGTGAGTTTAAATCTTGGAGGCTGTTTAGTGTTTTCATTAAAGCTTTTTTACTGTATTACACTATTGGTACACTTTCTTTATTCACATGTGGAGATTATATGAGACGCACGGCTGGAGTTTGGATGCTTGCTCTAAAACCCTATCCCCGTGGTTTAAATGTGTTTTAGCCTAACATGAGATAGTAGGCATTGGAATTCGGTAAGTGCGTTTCTTTAGGGGAGTGGAATCACAGACATATTGGTGTGGTGAATGGATTAAGAGATCTTCACATCGACTATAGATCCACTTCAATATTTTATGGACTTTATTTTTTTTATATTTTGTGTAATATTTTTTTGTTCTTTTGTGGCTTCACTAGTCACATCATATCACTTCACTTGTCACAGGGTGTTTAGTGTTATTTGTCAATTTAATGCTCTAGCATTTATTATATTTTAGTACATGTCAGTTATACTTTCATTTGTAAATTTTGAATCACATATCACTTTATGAGATTTAATACTCCTTGTGCACAAACATTTAGCGCCGCTATTTTGACTGTGTGTCATTATCCCAGATTGACCAGTAGTTAAAATTCAGCTTATATATTTGATCTTTTTTAAGTGGCAGAGTCCATATATTTTTTATCTATCCAGAGGCGCAGTGGCGGTATTCTGAGTAGTGGCGCAGATTTCTCAATTATACCCACAGGATTACATTAGTAATGTAATCTTACAGATTACAGTGTACTGTATGTGTTATGTATTTTTCACTATTTTGAATTTACCGCTGGGCTACGCTCGCAGGGAACTGAGTCTGGCACACAGTGGGCGGAGGACACAGCCTACGGTCACAGCCCACGGTCACAGCAGGAGGACATTGCAGGTTCTTGGGGACAAGGTAAGTAACTTTGCCTGGATCCCGCAATGCAATCCCGAGTGTGGCTCGGGGTTACCGCATTTGGTAATGAAAATGTACCCCGAGCCACACTCTGGATTACCGCCAGAGTAGTTAAGGTGTCAAGGAATCTTCATGAATGTGGAGATATGAGTTGATAAATGAAGTGTGTGTGTCTGTGTGTCTGAGTCAGTGTCCCTTCATAGCATCTCTCTTGACCCTTTATATCATCTTGGACAATAGGCTCATAAAAATTATAATAAGCCTAGCCCAGAAGGTGTAGCTTCTTTTACATTGGTTGAAAGATCTATTGATTACCTTATTGTAAATTTTGGCAATATCTCTTTCAACCACCAGGCATGTCCAAAGGTAGAAATATTTGGAGGGTATAATTTTACTCATTAATATTACATAACATTTTTAAATATGGATAAATGTATTATTCTTGTAGATACTATGGGGGTCATTTTGCTATAGTGCCGCGGCGCTAATTAGTGCTAATTACCACAAATTAGCTCTAAAACGGTATTCACTATAGCGCTGGTAAAGAAAATACTCCCAAAATCAAATTTACTATAGTTCCCTGAAAACAAATAGCGCCCAAACCCTTACTCTGCTAAAACCTGGAGTAGTGCACATGGAAAAAAATGTTTAGCGCATGATATAATTGCCTAAATGGTACTGAAATATGTGGTGTATTGTTTAAAGGTAATCTGCTTTTAAACTGTGTGAAAAAATGATTTCTACACTGAAATATCTTTAAAAGTCTGAGAAGAGATAAATTCCCTGTCTCTGTACATCTAGGTGCCAGCACAACTGAGCCTGCTCAGACCTGCAAATAGCTCTTATTTTAGCTCCAATGTCTTTTTTACAGGACGCTATAGTAAATACCAAAATGAGCACTGTGTTAAAGAGCATTTTTTGGAAGTGAAAATCGACGCTATTATAGTCCAATGCAAGTTTTAGCCATTGATTATAATAGTACAATTGTAACTTCCCCAAATAAATCATTTTAATGTTGAGATGAAATGTATCTTTCTCTGAAATACATTTTCCTTTCCAACATTGTTGCTTCTACTATTTTGTTTTTAAGAATGCTAGAATGTGGAATGTTTTGATGTTTTGGTAAAATATATTCTTCTCTGTCACTTTCAATTGTTACTCTCCATCTCACAACAATCTTTACCCAAACTCACATAGGTGTCTTTACAAACCACAAACAATACCATTGCTGATGCAAATTTAAAATGAGTCACAGTTTTTTGTGATTTTTATTATTTCCAAATAATCATAATTTGAGCCCAAAAAATGTGATATGTGCACCAACATCAGAAATCAGAATGTAATTCCCAAAAATTTGAGGGTAATATCACTATTCTACACTCACCCAAAAAGAACCACCAAATATCACAGAATAAATCAAGAAGAATAACTCTTGGCGCATGCACGGCAGCCTGAGGTAACCGTTATGCTACCTTAGAGCTCCGCTCCTCGGGAGATAACACCAGAGAACTACAGGTTCCAGAGGCTCCGCGAACTGCTCAAAACAATAGAAAACTCTACCCAGCACTATCAGCTACATAAATAATAAATAATAAATAATGGTCCTGAAAGGACCTAAATCAAAACTTAAATCCAGAAAACCGAAGGAAACGGCACACAGACTGGTGGCTGGAATGGCGGCGGCATCCTCTCCCTCACAGCGCAGCAGTACACATATTAAAAAGTCTCTGCCTCATAGGCAGAAGACACAAACTGCTAATGGTGAGTCTGAGCTGGAATATGACATTTGTGACTTAAAACAAGTACACAACCTGACATATTCAAAAAATTTGAATAAATGCTTCAGAAAGCCCTCAAGCAAACTTCAGATCTCCTAACAGATAAATTAACTAAAGAGATAAGAGAGCTAGGTCAGAGAACAGCTGATTTAGAACTGAGGGTTGATGAAATGGATAATTTTACACAGAACTATATGTCTGAGTTGATGATACTTAAAGAGGGAAACCTTACACTACAGGCACGTTTAGAAGACCAAGAGAATAGGGATCGCAGATCGAACCTGCGAATCAGGGGAATCCCTGAATCTGTTTTATACCTGCAGGCTACTGTCACGGCCCTCTTTCAGGAATTACTACCTGGTACCCCTATTGACAGACTTGAAATGGATAGAGTGCATAGGGCTCTAGCCCCATGTAAAATTAATGGTCCCCCGAGAGATATAATAGCCAAAATGCACTATTACAAAACCAAAGAACAGATACTAGCAGCTGCCAGAGGCAGGGAATCTCTCAGCTTTCAAGGCTATACATACCAACTTTTCACAGATTTATCCCCACTTACGGTCGCAAAGAGACGTGCACTAAAACCACAACTGCAGATACTTCAGCAAAATCAAATCACCTATCACTGGGGATTTCCTTTTTGTCTCAGATTTACACATCTGGAAACTAAATATGTCTGTCGCTCTTCAGAGGACTTGCAGTCGGCCCTCATTGAAATGGGTTTAGCTGAAGCAGTCTTATCCAAGAACCAGTCTCACAGATGCCCAGCCTCTCATTCCACACAGCAAGTACTAGACATGTGCATTCGTTTTCGTCCGAATGCATTTTCGTCCGAATTTCAGGTATTTTCGTTATCGTTTTAACAAACAATAACGAAAGTGTAGAGTCCGAAAAACGAAAGATCCGACATAAACAAATGCTTTATTTTTGTTTTCGTTGCTACAACAGTTTATAGATAGGAGATTCGACATGATGATGACAATAACAATCTGTGTCCATCAAACCTGTGTTCGAATGTGCCTAACCTTAACTCTATTAGTCCAAGATTATTCTACATAAAGAAAGGATTCGACATAGAGAGAAAAGATTCGACGGAGGGGGGGAAAGATTCGACGTAGGGGAGAAAAGATAAATAAAAATAATGATGATGATGAATGTTATTGGCTGATTGTACCCAAAGAGGAGGAGCAGTAAAATAGCTAGAACTAAGTACACACGTACTTTGGCTTATGGTGTCTGTTGAAAGGTCTAAGAGGATTCGACGGAGCAGGTAAACTATACAGCATCGTACAGTTTAGCTTCTCCGTCGAATCTTCTTTGAACATTCATTTGGATTTTCGGACGAATGCAATTTTTAACGAAAAACGAAATGAATAAAAACGAATTTCGGGAGTAACTAAATAAATTTATTTTTCGGACAAAAATGAAATTCCGAAACGAAATATTTCAGTGTGCACATGTCTAATAAGTACCCAATATCCAGCTCTTCCACATCATCCCAACAAAACCTTAATAAGCGAGGTCGATATGAACATTCACCGCCGAACAACGAGGATTCAATGGACTGATAATCTAGTTCCAATAAATTATTCTCTCTCTTTACATTTTCCAGCACTGTATGCTGGCTGAGTTAATTAATCTGTCATATTCATGACTGAAATGAGCTTTGGCTACATGGTACTGTAATAAGTATAAAAAATAATTTTTTTTCTCTCAGTTTTTGAACTTTACCTTCATTTTTCTTTTTATATTTTTTAATGAAAAGAATTTCTTCCTGCCCCTCATATCACTTGAGGACTCCCACCATTGTTATGGGGGTCCTTGTTAGTGGTCCCGGATCCTCTCAGGGAGTTCCTAATACTCTCCTGAGATGTTCCCACACCCAATTATTTAGCCTCTACATACTGCTAAATTATCTTCATATTGGGTTCGATCGAATCTTTTTTGTTTTTTTCTTTTTTCTTATTGCTCCTTTCTTTAACCTTTACTTCTCCCTTCTAACTCTCGGATTGGTGTTCCTGGCTCTCGGCGAGTACTTTACTTGTCATGATATAATATTCACACTTGTTGATTTATGGCTCCTATAAATATCTTGTCATTAAATGTACAAGGGTTTAATACTCCACATAAGCGAACCAAGGCACTTCGCTCTTTTGCAATGAAGAAAGCTGATATCATATGTTTGCAGGAATCTCATTTTACTGATAAAGTTTACCCAAATTCCTTTCTTCATCATATCCACAATTCTATACTGCTTCTGCTACGGTAATGCCGCGTACACACGAGCGGACTTTACGGCGGACTTTGCCCGGCTGATTTTTCAACGTACTTTACGACGGACTTTCTGAATGAACGGACTTGCCTACACACAATCCACCAAAGTCCATCGAATTCGTACGTGATGACGTATGACCGGACTAAAACAAGGAAGTTCATAGCCAGTAGCCAATAGCTGCCCTAGCGTGGCTTTTTAGTCCGTCGAACTAGCATACAGACGGCGGACTTTTCGACCGGACTCGATTTCAACGGATACATTTTAAACAAGTTTCAAATCTAAGTCCGTCCAACTTTTGAGCAAACAAAGTCCGCTGGAGCCCACACACATCGAATTGTCCGACGAAATCCAGTCCGCCGGGCAAAGTCCGCCGTAAAGTCCGCTCGTGTGTACGCGGCATTAAACAGCGCGGAACCCTCATTGGTTTTCACTGTTCCACTCCGTTTAACCTTGTATCACAATTAACAGACCCCGAAGGACGATATGTACTCCTAACAGGATTTATTTCTGAAAATCCTATTACGATTGTGTCTTACTATGCCCCCAATAAACGCCCAACAGCTTTTTTATCGCACCTTTTTCAACTTATAGATGTACATCAGTTTGGTACCTGTGGGGATTCCAATGCAACTATTTTCCCGTTCTTGGATAAATCTCGTTCTGGACCTACTACAAGCTCAATAAACCTAACTTTTCAGCATCTTCTTACCACGCATGGCCTGGTAGATACTTGGCGAGAAATGAACCCTATCAGTAGACGCTTTACTCACTACTCCTACCCATATAACTCCTTTTCACAAATAGAACATATTCTTATTCCGTCAAGTATGCTACCAGAAATCATATCAGCCAAAATCATTCCTCTTCCTTGGACAGATCATTGTGCAGTATTCACTACCATTGCTTCCACAGTCCTTAGATCTCATGACACCACCTGGTGTATAAATGACTCAATACTAACTCATCCTTCTCATCGTATTGATATTGAAAAAGCAATCTCTATTTATCTAATATCTAATGATACAGGTGATGTCTCTGCTATTACATTATGGGAGGCACACAAAGTAGTCATTAGGGGTAGATTAATACTACAAGCAACTGCCCTTAAAAGAGAACGCAAACTTTTGTTTGCAAAACTTGAATCTACCTTTAATGACTGCCACCAGACTTTTCAAATCTCCCCAACTCCCACTAATAATTCTAAATTAGAAAAAGCCCGTCTTGACCTGGATCTTTTTTTGACCGATTCGGCAGATAAGGTTATACGTAAACGACAATATATTCAATATTATAAAGCAAATAAGCCAGATACACCTATGGCTAGAATTCTAAAGAATTCACAACACATACATACGCCTATCAGATTGAAAGTATCCCGAGAAGCGTACACTAGTAACCCAGTGAAAATTCTTGAGATTTTTCGCTCTAATCTATCTAAATTATATTCTTCTGCTCCAAATTTCGATATTACTAAAACAGATGCCCTATTTTCTAATATCACACTTTCTAATCTAGATCAACAGAGAGATCTTCTTGAAAGCCCAATTACAGATACTGAAGTTCTTAATGCTATAAAATCTTTAAAACTACGTAAGAGACCGGGCCCAGATGGATTCTCAGCAACATATTATAGTCAATTTGCACATATTTTAATGCCTATCCTAACTAAAGCTTTCAATTCGATCCTTAAAGGCAACTCATTTAGAACAGAGACTCTTACGTCTATTATAGCAATGATCCCCAAACCACACTCGGACTCCACCTCCTGGAGTATCTATCGTCCCATATCCCTCCTCAACCTTGATATAAAATGAATAGCTAAAATTCTAGCCACTAGATTGAATAATATAATTGGTCATCTAATTCATAAAGACCAAAGAGGCTTTATGCCTAAACGCCAGGCAGGTGATAATATTAGGAGAACACTTTTGCTTATCCATGCGGCTAAAATTAGACGAATCCCAGCCTGCCTCGTATCCTTAGACATAAGGAAAGCATTCAATTCCGTTACCTGGCCTTATATGGAATATGTCCTTCAAAAATAGGGGTTTGGAAACAACTTTTTGACCTGGATTTCCTCTTTATATAATAATCCTAGAGCATATATCAAATATGCTGTTTATAAGTCAACAATGTTTAATATCAAAAGAGGCATTAGGCAGGGATGTCCTCTTTCCCCATTACTTTTTGCTCTGTTAATAGAACCCCTGGCACACCTTATTAAAACCAATCCTAACATTAAAGGCATAGAATTAGGTGGTCACCATCATAAACTATTTCTTTTTGCGGATGACATTCTCATATTCTTGTAACATCCTCATATATCCACCCCTAACTTACTTAAAACACTAGATAATTTCGCCCATATCTCAGGACTTCACGTTAACCCAAACAAATCGAATGCATTAAATATTTCCTTATCTCAATCAGAACTTCAACAGGCACAAACTTCCTTACCCTTTAACTGGGTTTCAAAGCAACTTCCATACCTAGGAATAAATCTCACAATTTCTCCTAAAGACATATTCGTGGCTAATCACCTGCCCCTCTTAAAACAAATCTCCGGCTTATTGAAACAATGGGCTCACCTTTCATTGTCATGGTTGGGAAGGATTAATGCGGTAAAGATGACAATACTGCCAAAACTCTTATATTTATTTAGGGTACTCCCTATAGCTTTACCATCTTATTTTTTTAGACTCACTCAACGTAGAGTTATGTCCTTCATTTAGGGAACCACCAAACCTCGCATAACTAAATCCACACTTTATCTCAGTAAATTAAATGGAGGTTTGGGACTACCCAACTTTTCTTCTTACTACTACGCCGCACAGATGGCAATTATTCCCAAATATCATACTTATGTTGAAACTCCCCTATGGGTATCTATTGAAATGGTGGAAAGTGACCCTATCTCAGTAGCAAATATGTTTTGGCTTTGTCCTGCGGATAGAGTACATCTTTCTAATCCTATCACGAAACAGACCCTAGCAATTTGGGATAAACATAAATCTGCGCTTAATCTTCAATCACCACATAATCCTTTGCTTTCATTCCTTAATAATCCAGCCTTCTATCCTGCTTGGAAATTTCCAAGATCATTCTCTGTATGGTCATCTAAGAACCTAACTCGCTTATACAATCTATCCTCTGCTAAAGCCATTTATACCTTTCCTGTACTATGTGAGACCTTTGGGGTTACCTAAAACAGAAATATTCCGATATTTACAAATTAAAAATTTCTATGAACCATTACTAAGTACAGGCTCAACCCTTAATCAATTGACTCAATTTGAGCGGATTTGTATAAGCGACTGTCATGTACCTTACAGCGGAGCCCGAAATGATGAGGGTGGCCTCTTGCACAGTTCGGGTCCAAGCACCCCTGGTGGTGGGTACAGGGAGTGCAAGGGCAACGAAAGGGTGCAGGTGCCTGCAGGCAGGAGGCTGGAACTTGGAGATATAGGAACCTCTGCTGAGGAGATGTGGAAACTGATCACCAAACTTGTTCAGCGGGAGCCAGATCAGGATCAACTGCAGAATCAGGAACAGGCAGGAGTCGGCAACAGGCTGGCAGCGGGGTATCAAGTCAGAAGGCAAAACCGTAGTCAGGAACAGGCAGGGGTTGGCAACAGACGGGCAGCAGGGTACAGAATCAGGAGGCAGAGCCATAATCATAAGTTCAAGCCAAGGTCAGTATTGCAAGTAGGGGCAGATTCAGCAGGCAGGGGAGATCCAAGAGAATGGTCAGAAGATAACCGGGTTTTCAGGAACAAGGTCAATCAGGCAGAGTAACAACGGGAACACAGGAACAAGCTGAAGACAATCCAGCACTGATGCTAGGCAGACTCTCTGTTTATATAGGGTGCTGTGTGCCAGGATTGGCGCCAGCGTACGTGCGTACGCGCATGCACATTAGCAACTTAGCACATTGGCACATGCGCGTTAGCACATTAGCACTTTGGCACATTGCCGCATGTGCGTTAGCATATTAGCGCTTTGGCACTCGCGGACGCGCGTTAGCGCGCGTGCGCATTCTCATAGAGGTGCCATTGTGCATGCCCACCCTGGATCTCATTTGCCTCTGGCTATGGTTCCGTGCATGCACCTTGGCACTAGCAGAATGAGGATTGGCGGCTGCTGCATGGAGACGGGTGCTTGCTGTGTGAGTTCTCTGACAGCGACCCTCACATTAAAGGACTTATCTCAATATTATACAACCAACCTAATATGATTTCTAGTGAGTCTCTACCCCCATACGCTACTAAATGGGCACAGGATATAAATCGAGAGTTTGACAACCAAGATTGGTCTAATATATGGTTAGCCACCAAAACTTCCTCTACAAACTGTTTTGCTGTAGAAACAAACTACAAGGTTCTAGCAAGTTGGTACCTGGTACCAGCTAGAATAGCTAAATAAGTCCCCACGTACTCACCGAATTGCTTTAGAGGATGTGACACGTCAAGTACACATTTCCACATATGGTGGCAATGTCCTGTAGTTCAGGAATTCTGGAAGAATGTATTTTTTATGGCTTCTAAAGCTTTGGAAATCAGTATTCCTCCAGACCCTGCTACGGCTCTCCTAAACCTTAAGCCCTCTATACTCACACATACTCAATTTCAATTGTTCATTCAACATAGTACTGCAGAAAAGCAAATGATTGCCAAGGCATGGAAGTCCCAAAATGTAATTCTTGCTGAAGCCAAACACAGAATGAACAGAGCAGTTGTATATGCTAAGATGACAGCTATTGAAGAAAATAAAATTAATCAATTTCACAAAATTTGGCAACCATATGTTAACCACTTGACGACCGCCTCACGCCGATGTACGTCGGCAAGGCGGCACGGACAGGCAAAATCACGTACAGGGTACGTGATTTGCCTTCCGCGGGTGGGGGGTCCGATCGGACCCCCCCCGCCGCCCGAGGCGGTCCCGTTTTGTCCCCCGGCGATCGGAGACGAGGGGGAGGCCATCCGTTCGTGGCCCCCCCCCTCGCGATCGCCGCCGGCCAATGGGAACACTCCTTTGCTGCTGTATGCTAAACAGCAGCAAAGGAAATGATGTCATCTCCCCTCGGGTCGGTAGTTTCCGTTCCGGCCCGAGGAGAGACGACAAGTGAGTGACTGCACCAACACACACACACACAGTAGAACATGCCAGGCACACATTACACCCCGATCCCTCCCCCCGATCGCCCCCCGATCCCCCCCCAATCACCCCCCCCCCCTGTCACAAACTGACACCAGCAGTTTTTTTTTTTTTTTTTTTTTTCTGATTACTGCATAGTGTCAGTTTGTGACAGTTACAGTGTTGGGACAATTAGGGTTAGCCCCCTGTAGGTCTAGGGTACCCCCCTAACCCCCCCTAATAAAGTTTTAACCCCTTGATCACCCCCCGTCACCAGTGTCACTAAGCGATCATTTTTCTGATCGCTGTGTTAGTGTCGCTGGTGACGCTAGTTAGTGAGGTAAATATTTAGGTTCGCCGTCAGCGTTTTATAGCGTCAGGGACCCCCATATACTACCTAATAAATATTTTAACCCCTTGATTGCCCCCTAGTTAACCCTTTCACCACTGATCACCGTATAACTGTTACGGTTGACGCTGGTTAGTTTGTTTATTTTTTATAGTGTCAGGGCACCCGCCGTTTATTACCGAATAAAGGTTTAGCCCCCTGATCACCCGGCGGTGATATGCGTCGCCCCAGGCAGCGTCAGATTAGCGCCAGTACCGCTAACACCCACGCACGCAGCATACGCCTCCCTTAGTGGTATAGTATCTAAACGCATCAATATCTGATCCGATCAGATCTATACTAGCGTCCCCAGCAGTTTAGGGTTCCCAAAAACGCAGTGTTAGCGGGATCAGCCCAGATACCTGCTAGCACCTGCGTTTTGCGCCTCCCCCCGGCCCAGCCCAGCCCACCCAAGTGCAGTATCGATCGATCACTGACACTTACAAAACACTAACCGCATAACTGCAGCGTTCGCAGAGTCAGGCCTGATCCCTGCGATCGCTAACAGTTTTTTTGGTAGCATTTTGGTGAACTGGCAAGCACCAGCCCCAGGCAGCGTCAGGTTAGCGCCAGTACCGCTAACACCCACGCACGCACCGTACACCTCCCTTAGTGGTATAGTATCTGATCGGATCAATATCTGATCCGATCAGATCTATACTAGCGTCCCCAGCAGTTTAGGGTTCCCAAAAACGCAGTGTTAGCGGGATCAGCCCAGATACCTGCTAGCACCTGCGTTTTGCCCCTCCGCCCGGCCCAGCCCAGACCACCCAAGTGCAGTATCGATCGATCACTGTCACTTACAGAACACTAAACGCATAACTGCAGCGTTCACAGAGTCAGGCCTGATCCCTGCGATCGCTAACAGTTTTTTTGGTAGCGTTTTGGTGAACTGGCAAGCACCAGCCCCAGGCAGCGTCAGGTTAGCGCCAGTACCGCTAACACCCACGCACGCAGCGTACACCTCCCTTAGTGGTATAGTATCTGAACGGATCAATATCTGATCCGATCAGATCTATACTAGCGTCCCCAGCAGTTTAGGGTTCCCAAAAACGCAGTGTTAGCGGGATCAGCCCAGATACCTGCTAGCACCTGCGTTTTGTCCCTCCGCCCGGCCCGGCCCAGCCCACCCAAGTGCAGTATCGATCGATCACTGTCACTTACAAAACTCTAAACGCATAACTGCAGCGTTCGCAGAGTCAGGCCTGATCCCTGCGATCGCTAACAGTTTTTTTGGTAGCGTTTTGGGGAACTGGCAAGCGCCAGCGGCGTAGTACACCCCGGTCGTAGTCAAACCAGCACTGCAGTAACACTTGGTGACGTGGCGAGTCCCATAAGTGCAGTTCAAGCTGGTGAGGTGGCAAGCACAAGTAGTGTCCCGCTGCCACCAAGAAGACAAACACAGGCCCGTCGTGCCCATAATGCCGTTCCTGCTGCATTCGCCAATCCTAATTGGGAACCCACCGCTTCTGCAGCGCCCGTACTTCCCCCATTCACATCCCCAACCAAATGCAGTCGGCTGCATGAGAGGCATTTTTATGTCCTCCCGAGTACCCCTACCCAACGAACCCCCCCAAAAAAGATGTTGTGTCTGCAGCAAGCGCGGATATAGGCGTGACACCCGCTATTATTGTCCCTCCTGTCCTGACAATCCTGGTCTTTGCATTGGTGAATGTTTTGAACGCTACCATGCACTAGTTGAGTATTAGCGTAGGGTACAGCATTCCACAGACTAGGCACACTTTCACAGGGTCTCCCAAGATGCCATCGCATTTTGAGAGACCCGAACCTGGAACCGGTTACAGTTAGAAAAGTTAGTTACAAAAAAAGTGTAAAAAAAAAAAAATATATAAAATAAAAAAAAATAGTTGTCGTTTTATTGTTCTCTCTCTCTCTATTCTCTCTCTATTGTTCTGCTCTTTTTTTTACTGTATTCTATTCTGCAATGTTTTATTGTTATTGTTATTGTTATTATGTTTTATCATGTTTGTTTTTCAGGTATGTAATTATTTATACTTTACTGTTTACTGTGCTTTATTGTTAACCATTGTTAACCATTTTTTTGTCTTCAGGTACGCCATGCACGACTTTGAGTGGTTATACCAGAATGATGCCTGCAGGTTTAGGTATCATCTTGGTATCATTCTTTTCAGCCAGCGGTCGGCTTTCATGTAAAAGCAATCCTAGCGGCTAATTAGCCTCTAGACTGCTTTTACAAGCCGTGGGAGGGAATGCTCCCCCCCCCACCGTCTTCCGTGTTTTTCTCTGGCTCTCCTGTCTCAACAGGGAACCTGAGAATGCAGCCGGTGATTCAGCCTGCTGACCATAGAGCTGATCAGAGACCAGAGTGGTGCCAAACATCTCTATGGCCTAAGAAACCGGAAGCTACGAGCATTTCATGGCTTAGATTTCGCCGGATGTAAATAGCGCCATTGGGAAATTGGGGAAGCATTTTATCACACCGATCTTGGTGTGGTCAGATGCTTTGAGGGCAGAGGAGAGATCTAGGGTCTAATAGACCCCAATTTTTTCAAAAAAGAGTACCTGTCACTACCTATTGCTATCATAGGGGATATTTACATTCCCCGAGATAACAATAAAAATGATTAAAAAAAAAAATATGAAAGGAACAGTTTAAAAGTAAGATTAAAAAAGCAAAAAAATAATTAAGAAAAAAAAAAAAAAAGCACCCCTGTCGCCCCCTGCTCTCGCGCTAAGGCGAACGCAAGCGGCGGTCTGTCGTCAAACGTAAACAGCAATTGCACCATGCATGTGAGGTATCACCGCGAAGGCCAGATCGAGTGCAGTAATTTTTCCAGTAGACCTCTTCTGTAAATCTAAAGTGGTAACCTGTAAAGGCTTTTAAAGGCTTTTAAACATGTATTTATTTTGTTGCCACTGCACGTTTGTGCGCAATTTTAAAGCATGTCATGTTTGGTATCCATGTACTCCGCCTAAGATCATCTTTTTTATTTCATCAAACATTTGGGCAATATAGTGTGTTTTAGTGCATTAAAATTTAAAAAAGTGTGTTTTTTCCCCAAAAAATGCGTTTGAAAAATCGCTGCGCAATTACTGTGTGAAAAAAAAAATTAAACACCCACCATTTTAATCTGTAGGGCATTTGCTTTAAAAAAATATATAATGTTTGGGGGTTCAAAGTAATTTTTTTGCAAAAAAAAATAACTTTTTCATGTAAACAATAAGTGTCAGAAAGGGCTTTGTCTTCAAGTGGTTAGAAGAGTGAGTGATGTGTGACATAAGCTTCTAAATGTTGTGCATAAAATGCCAGGACAGTTCAAAACCCCCCTAAATGACCCCATTTTGGAAAGTAGACACCCCAAGCTATTTGCTGAGAGGCATGTCGAGTCCATGGAATATTTTATATTGCGACACAAGTTGCGGGAAAGAGACAAATTTTTTTTTTTTTTTTTTTTTTTGCACAAAGTTGTCACTAAATGATATATTGCTCAAACATGCCATGGAAATATGTGAAATTACACCCCAAAATACATTCTGCTGCTTCTCCTGAGTACGGGGATACCACATGTGTGGGACTTTTTGGGAGCCTAGCCGCGTACGAGACCCCGAAAACCAAGCACCGCCTTCAGGCTTTCTAAGGGCGTGAATTTTTGATTTCACTCTTCACTGCCTATCACAGTTTCGGAGGCCATGGAATGCCCAGGTGGCACAAAACCCCCCCAAATGACCCCATTTTGGAAAGTAGACACCCCAAGCTATTTGCTGAGAGGTATAGTGAGTATTTTGCAGACCTCACTTTTTGTCACAAAGTTTTGAAAATTGAAAAAAGAAAAAAAAAAAATGTTTTTTCTTGTCTTTCTTCATTTTCAAAAACAAATGAGAGCTGCAAAATACTCACCATGCCTCTCAGCAAATAGCTTGGGGTGTCTACTTTCCAAAATGGGGTCATTTGGGGGGGGGGGTTTGTGCCACCTGGGCATTCCATGGCCTCCGAACCTGTGATAGGCAGTAAAGAGTGAAATCAAAAATTTTCACCCTTAGAAATCCTGAAGGCAGTGATTGGTTTTCGGGGTCCCGTACGCGGCTAGGCTCCCAAAAAGTCCCACGCATGTGGTATCCCCATACTCAGGAGAAGCAGCTGAATGTATTTTGGGGTGCAATTCCACATATGCCCATGGCCTGTGTGAGCAATATATCATTTAGTGACAACTTTATGAAAAAAAAAAAAAAAAAAGTGTCACTTTCCCGCAACTTGTGTCAAAATATAAAATATTCCATGGACTCAATATGCCTCTCAGCAAATAGCTTGGGGTGTCTACTTTCCAAAATGGGGTCATTTTGGGGGGTTTTGTGCCACCTGGGCATTCCATGGCCTCCGAAACTGTGATAGGCAGAGAAGAGTGAAATCATAAATTTACACTCTTATGCCGCGTACACACGGTCCTACTTTTCGTCTACAAAAGTCGGACAGCCTGTCGGACAGACTTCCGGCAGACTTTCGGTGGACTTGCCGCGGACTTGCGGCCTACTTTCTAACGACCGGACTTGCCTACACACGACCACACAAAAGTCGGTCGGATTCGTACGTGATGACGTACACCGGACTAAAATAAGGAAGTTCATAGCCAGTAGCCAATAGGTGCCCTAGCGTGGCTTTTTGTCCGTCGGACTAGCACACAGACGAGCGGATTTCGGGGTCCGTCGTAGGTACGAAGTAAAAGTTTTGAAGCATGTTTCAAATCTAAAGTACGTCGTATTTGAGGCTAAAAAAGTCGGTTGAAAGTCCGGAGAAGCCCACACACGATCGGATTACCAGCCAGCTTTAGTCCATCAGCGTCTGTTGGACTTTTGTAGACGAAAAGTACGACCGTGTGTACGCGGCATTAGAAATCCTGAAGGCAGTGATTGGTTTTCGGGGCCCCGTACGCGGCTAGGCTCCCAAAAAGTCCCACACATGTGGTATCCCCATACTCAGGAGAAGCAGCTGAATGTATTTTGGGGTGCAATTCCACATAGGCCCATGGCCTGTGTGAGCAATATATCATTTAGTGACAACTTTTTGTAAATATTTTTTTTTTTTTTTTTTTTGTCATTTTTCAATCACTTGGGACAAAAAAAATAAATATTCAATGGGTTCAACATGCCTCTCAGCAATTTCCTTGGGGTGTCTACTTTCCAAAATGGGGTCATTTGGGGGGGTTTTGTACTGCCCTGCCATTTTAGCACCTCAAGAAATGACATAGGCAGTCATAAACTAAAAGCTGTGTAAATTACAGAAAATGTACCCTAGTTTGTAGACGCTATAACTTTTGCGCAAACCAATAAATATACGCTTATTGACATTTTTTTTACCAAAGACATGTGGCCGAATACATTTTGGCCTAAATGTATGACTAAAATTTAGTTTATTGGATTTTTTTTATAACAAAAAGTAGAAAATATCATTTTTTTTCAAAATTTTCGGTCTTTTTCCGTTTATATCGCAAAAAATAAAAACCGCAGAGGTGATCAAATACCATCAAAAGAAAGCTCTATTTGTGGGAAGAAAAGGACGCAAATTTTGTTTGGGTACAGCATTGCATGACCGCGCAATTAGCAGTTAAAGCGACGCAGTGCCAAATTGGAAAAAGACCTCTGGTCCTTAGGCAGCATAATGGTCCGGGGCTCAAGTGGTTAAACACTACATTCTCACCGATTTTGACCAATCTCTGTTGTTACCTCAATAGGTTGTAAACCATACTACTACTTAAATACTATTTGTGTAAATCTATCGTGGGCCGGGACACCATTCCGAGAAAATCTTCTTTTTATCTCTATCTTTCCCTCTTTCCCATTTTTATTATTCTTTTATAATGCTCTGGATACTTAGCCTGATTACTAGATTAATAAATCGTCTCTTTCATCTTTTATTTTCAGCATACATATAGTAAACAAGGTTGTTTCATAACTCTAATATTTTTATTATATTGTAAAACGTCTTGAATGTATGCTATGTATCCATGTATTATATCCTTTTATTTTTATTTTTTATTTTGTGAAAAAACTCAATAAATATATTTAACAAGAAGAAGAATAACTCTTGAGTAACGTAATTCCATCACCTGTATGTCCAAAGAAATGCAGTATTTATGTGTATTTATGTGAGGTTTTCACATGTGGCAGCTCCGTGGCTTAGAGGTTAGAACTTCTGCTTAGCATCCCTAAGCTTCTGGGATTCAAACCCCAAACATGCTGCTTCATGTAGAGACGTTGTCTCACCTCCCAGGTCCTAAAACAATGTCTAAATGTAGTATTTATGTGTAGGAGGGTTCCACCCCCATTGAAAATCCTGCCAGATACACTATCTAGCCGAAAGTATTGGAACACCTGCCTTTACACACATGAACTTTAATGGCAGCCCAGTCTTAGTCCATAGGGTTAAAAATTTATTTGGTCCACCCTTTGCAGCTAGAACAGCTTCTGGGAAGGCTAGGAAGGTTGTCCACAAGGTTTAGTGTGTCTATGGGAATTTTTGACCATTCTTCCAGAAGTGCATTTGTGAGACTAGGCACTGATGTTGGATGAAAAGGCCTGGCTCGCAGGCTCTGCTCTAATTCAGCCAAAAGGTGTTCAATTGGGTTGAGGTCTGGACTCGGGAGCATGAAATTGTCCAAAATGTCTTGGTATGCTGATGCCTTAAGAGTTCCCTTCACTGGAACTAAGAGGCCAAGCCCAACCCCACATCATAATCCCCCCTCCACCAAATGATTTGGACCAGTGCACAAAACAAGGTCCATAAAGACATGGATGAGTGAGTTTGGGGTGGAGGAACTTGACTGGCCTGCACAGAGTCCTAACCTCAACACAACAGAACACCTTGGGGATGAATTAGAGCGGAGAACTGTAAGCCAGGCCTTCTCATCCAACATCAGTGCCTGACCTCACAAATGCACTTATGGAAGAATGGTCAAACATTCCCATAGACACACTCTTAAACCTTGTGGACAGCCTTCCCATAAGAGTTGAAGCTGTTATAGCTGCAAAGGGTGGGACAAGTGAATTTTGAACCCTACGGACTAAGATTGGGATGCCATTACAGTTCATGTGCGTATAAAGGCAAGCGTCCCAATACTTCGGACAATATATTGTATATTGCTTGTGACACTGAGCATGGCTATGGACTTAGGACTGGTTCACACCACAGAGATGCAGACAACATGTGTGAGGCTGCCCGCTGGCTAAATGTGTAGCAAATCTGTCTAGTAGAACTGGGGTTGCTGCTTCAATTCCCCAACATCCTAATGCTTGTGTTGAAGTTTATAAGTTCTCCATGTGTGGGTTTCTCACCACAATCCAAAGACATTTTGGTATTTGATTTGTCTCCTGTCAAAATATTCTCTAATGTAAGAAAGTTAGTTTTAGACTTTAGATTGGAAGCTCACTGTCTGATCATGCAAACATGGTTTGGGAGCATCTGCTGACCTTCTACTCTTTGATCTCATTGCTTAATCATTTACACAGAAATGCAGCTTCCAGCAGAACATGGTCACCTATGTATGTGTGTGGATTGTGGGCTGGTGGTGGGTGTTATATTTTGATTATGTGCCTTTTTTTATATAATTTTGGAATGCTTTGTAAGAATAATGACTGTTAAGTTTCTATAATCTTGCAGATAAAAATAACGTGGGCTGGTGGGTGAGTAGTTGTACTATGAAATGTTACCCGTTATATACTGAAAGTAAAGCTGTGTCCACTCTAAGGTTTAGACAAATTTTAGATTGTAAGCTCCTATGAGCAGGGCCCTTAAAACCCAATTGCTAACTGTTTTGCTAAATGTAGCACTATATATCTTGTAGATTTTTTTTAAGCTAGTAAGTGAATGTACATAATTTTGTTTCTGCTGGAAAAATAAAAGTACATTATTGAGCTTGTTTGTTGTGTTTTTTTTTTGTTTTTTTCTCTTTTCGTTCTTCTTTTTAATTAGTATTGGGGGTGGTGGTTTTTGCGGAAGTGCAATATCTTTCTTTTATATCTTATAATTTCTATATGTATTTGTGCACCAAAAAACTAATCTCTTCAGGATACCTTTAAGCAAATGATAAAGGTGGAATCTTTATATATAACAGCTGTGGAGAATTGCAGGTAATGAATTCAGCTGGTGGATAGGCAAGGTTGTATGTGTCAGCCCTGGATCACATTGGTGCGATTTAAAAAAAGCGATTTGATATGTCAAGTCGGCAGCAATTGAACCGTTCTAATTGGTGCGGTGCCGCAATTTCCAAAAGTAGTTTCTGTACTACTTTTTGGCAGCTTCCGGGTGCAATTTTTATTGACATTAGTGCAGAAACCTGCACAGATGTCTCTGAAATTCCCTCCGCAGTCGGGACTGACATGCGGGAATGAAATCGTGTGAGTTCAGCTGAACTCGCACGATTTCTTCCCGCTGTCAGTGTGAGCCAGGGCTCAAACTGGGCCTTTGTCTTTGTAATTCACCTGCTGCTATCCCAGGGACACCATTTCTTATCAAACTCCCTTAAGTTTACTTTCAAATATCATTATATGTAGAAATACAGATTTGCATGTCTGCAAATAAACGAAAATAAAAAAATTCTAATCGTGGTTGCGATCAAATATTCGCAGATGCCATAAAAAGAGCATGGTTTCACCTTCTGACCCGGAAATGAGTCATTGTAATCGCCCGGAAGTTCTTGTGCTGGTCCGGATCTCCATCTAGGTGGACATGGCAAGGTCCCTCTTTATCAAAGAGGAGGTTCTGCTCATTTGCTGGATAAGTGTAGGATATGCACTTGTGCTTACTCGATTTTGGGGTGGATGTGGTAGTTATATTCGGGGTGGGTGGGGTTCATTGATTGGTTTGGCATCACCACACATTTGCTTCTGGCCCATATGCACACATCACTTCCTGCATTTGTTCTGCTGATGTAAATCCGTAAGGACTATGCAAATATATATGAGAGCTCCTTTCTATTTCTAAATATATACAGTGGGGACGGAAAGTTTTCAGACCCCCTTAAATGTTTCACTCTTTGTTATATTGCAGCCATTTGCTAAAATCATTTAAGTTCATTTTTTTCCTCATTAATGTACACACAGCACCCCATATTGACAGAAAAACACAGAGTTGTTGACATTTTTGCAGATTTATTAAAAAAGAAAAACTGAAATATAACATGGTCCTAAGTATTCGGAGCCTTTGCTGTGACACTCATATATTTAACTCAGGTGCTGTCCATTTCTTCTGATCATCCTTGAGATGGTTCTACACCTTCATCTGAGTCCAGCTGTGTTTGATTATACTGATTGGACATGATTAGGAAAGCCACACACCTGTCTATTTAAGACTGTACAGCTCACAGTGCATGTCAGAGCAAATGAGAATCATTAGGTCAAAGGAACTGCCTGAAGAGCTCAGAGACAGAATTGTGGCAAGGCACAGATCTGGCCAAGGTTACAAAAAATGTCTGCTGCACTTAAGGTTCCTAAGAGCACAGTGGCCTCCATAATCCTTAAATGGAAGATGTTTGGGAAGACCAGAACTCTTCCTAGAGCTGGCTGTCCGGCCAAACTGAGCTATCGGGGGAGAAGAGCCTTGGTGAGAGAAGTAAAGAAGAGCCGAAAGATCACTGTGGCTGAGCTCCAGAGATGCATTCGGGAGATGGGAGAAAGTTGTAGAAAGTCAACCATCACTGCAGCCCTCCACCAGTCAGGGCTTTATGGCAGAGTGGCCCGACGGAAGCCTCTCGTCAGTGCAGGACACAGGTAAGCCTGCATGGAGTTTGCTAAAAAAAAACAGCTGAAGGACTCCAAGATGGTGAGAAATAAGATTCTCTGGTCTGATGAGACCAAGATAGAACTTTTTGGCCTTAATTCTAAGCGGTATGTGTGGAGAAAACCAGGCACTGCTCATCACCTGTCCAATACAGTCTCAAAAGTGAAGCAGGGTGGTGGCAGCATCATGCTGTGTTAAGTAGAGCCTTGAAATAAAAGACATCAATGCCAGAAGAGCTGCATTTGTCTCATGTATGTTTACTTCAGAATATGCACTGTACATACAGAGGATCATATCTTCAAATAGATAGTGATACAGATTAAAGGGCAGTACAGCTTTTATAGAGAATGATTATACAGTAGTCTATGGCGGGCATAAGCCCAAAATTACACATCACAAAGTACGTATTTTACTAGTTATTTCAACATAACTTTTGTTCAGCTTGACCTTACTGATTAATGGATGACAGTTAGTTTGACAAAAAGGAAGAATGATTATATCAAGGGATTAATTTTGACTTTTAAACAGGGACTTTTCATATCAACATCTTTTCCGAGAATTGTATCATGTCATTGGCAGAACATTTCATGTCAACTGGAGGCCAACCAAGACAGCCACATGTGTTGCAATACCAAAAGAATTCAGAAACATTTTACTCAAAATTATAAGAAATACAGTTTCATGTTGAAGAGGAACTCTAGATACATAACAAGATATGGCTCATATATTTCATATCTTCACAGCCCCTCCTGTGTTTAGAATTCTTTTGGTATCCTTTTTAAGCTTGTTCTGTGTCTTTAGGTTGATCTAAAGACACAGAATAAAGACACAGTATACGGACCACCATCTCATGAGCAGTTCTGACTCGAGACCTTGAGGGCTCAGAAGAACCAATATTAGTACAAGCATGTGTGGTTATCTTCAAACAGCATTTGCATAACATAGGTGCGCATTTAACTATTAAGATTATGAGGACTATAATTCCAACAATATATAGAATACCATGTAGAATACCAGAAAACAATCCCGCAATACCAGAAAACCAATTAAGTGGATTGAGCCAGGAGAGCCAGCCTTCCCAGCTACCCTCAACCCAAGCAGTTTCGGTATGCTCTTTGTGAAAATTAACCTTCATTTGTTTTACCTTTTCTACATGCGAAATGATGGCATCTTCAGGCTTAGTATCATTTCCAATGTAGTTACAACAAGCAGTTCCCACTATGGTGCATATTCCTCCTTGACTGGCCGTGAGATAATCCAGCACCAGCCGGTGCTGCAGAACCTCTTTTTTGATCATCTTTAATTCTGAACCAAGAGCTATAAAGTTTCTATCACAAGGCAGTAATGTTGTCCATCAGGTCTGCCAAATCAATGATGAAACTGAAAGCCATTTTAATACAACATCTATTTACCCAAGGAATAGAAAACAATGGTTTAATCTCTCTATCATATGATTCAATATTTGTAAAGTTATCATCCGACTCAGGATAAGATGTAGGCCTATCAGGATAATTGTCATCTTTTACATTAGCTTCCGAGTCTTTTTCTTCATCTTGTCCTGGGGGTTCATCTTCTCCTGGAACTGACTGACCAGTGAGGTCCCTTTTGCTAAGATGCACAAAGTCATTTTTAAGAAAGTGTATAGGTATTTTGTGAAGCTGTGTTTCTTGAAAGTCATCATCCTCCATATACCAGGTAGCAGGTATGACTCTACCAAAGTAACAAACCCCCTTGGAATTCAAAGGAACCCAATTATATACTTTCTTTCCACATATGAAGTAATAGCCTGGTGGGGCAGCACAAGCTTTATTGAAATTATATCCTTGCAGACACATCAATAGTTTCATATTGTTCTGCCGGGAATGTTGACGATGTGTGTAGTCGTGTAATTCCTGATATCTGTCAGTACTCCATACAGTATCCTTACCATCAAACCAGTACCTGATATCGGCATTATCCATGCAATTGGAGTTCCCAATCGGTCGGGTAGTACTCTGGTAATCCTGGGAAAGCAACTCAGGTGTATAGGTTCGAGTAAAGTTAATGCAGACTGCCGGTTTTCTCTCATGAATATCATGCTCTGCTAGTTTGGCATGATATTCATGTGCTGCTTCCCTCAGTGCTCTTAGGTCAGCATCTGAAACTGGTTCAAGTTGTGACATTTCTTCCATTACAGTAGCATTTAAAAGAAAAGTGTCTTGCATCTTACCCTTTTCCTTCTTGTATGTCCATTCTTATGCCATGACTGTAATCCATACCACCGCTCCACCGCAGAGGATAACACTCCAGAGCTTCACATTCATCTTAGGCCCTAGGAGATTCATTCTGCAGTCTTCTTGCTTGAGCACGAGTCAGTGGAGGAGACCTGGAAGGTAAAGGTACAGAACAATTCTTACCAGTAGCAGACCGGCTTATATTCTCTTACAGACTTCTTAAAGTGTGAACCATGCACCCAATACTTATAGTCTTTCAGCTTCACTGCACTAGGAGACACAAGAATGACCTGAAATGGTCCTTTCCACTTAGGGGACAAAGTAGTCCAGGGTGTGTGATTCTTGATATACACCCAATCTCCTGACTTTAGTCCGTGAGTTCCTTCACTCGTGTCCACAGGTTGTCCTGCTTTGGCTCTGGAAAAAGTATCAGAAAACACATTTGCTAATTTGCGAACATATTCTATCATGGAATCTTGACCATTTATTAAAGTCACTGTCTCTGGCTGCACAAGAGATGAATGTAGTCTTTCAGGCGGTCGCCCAAACAATATGTCAAAAGGTGACAGTCCATGTTTCTCCTTAGGGGTAGTCCTAATGGTCACCAAGGCTATAGTTAACGCTTCTACCCATGTGCTTTGTCCATTAGCAGTTATTTTGGCCAAATACCTCTTCAGGGTTTTATTGCTGCGTTCCACCATCCCACTAGCCTGAGGTCTGTAAGGAGTATGCAATTGCTGTTTCATACCCAAAATGTTCACTACTTCTGCCATGAGTTTGTTATCAAAATGTGTCCCTCCATCTGAGGAAATTATTGACCCTATACCAAACCTAGGGACCAATTCCCTCGTTAGACATTTTATCACAGTTCTAGCATCATTTTTCACCGTGGGCCAGGCTTCTGGCCAACTCGAAAATTGATCAATGCAAACCAAAAGATACTTAAATCGACCACAAGGGGGCATATCTGAGAAGTCAATTTGCACAATTTGAAATGGCTCCTCAGTATGTGGAATGTGCTTCATGGGAGTGGGCACTGACTTTCCAATGTTATGCATGTGACATATAGAACATTCAGCAACCTGTTTAGCAGCATATGCAGGAAAACCTGGAGCCCACCAGTCTCTGGCTACCACCCGACACATCCCTCCTGTTGAGACATGGCAAGGCCCATGGCTCAAAGCAAACAAAGAAGGGAACAAAGTCGGAGGAGCAACCAGTCTGTTTTTTAATCTCCATAGACCATCTGCCCCACAAACGGCTCCCTTTGTGGTCCAAAAGGATGTATTAGACGAGCTTGCCTGCAGGGCTGATGGGATGTCCAGATCCACTTGAAGATCTGTGAGCAGGAATGTTGGAAGCGCTGTAGTTGGCTCATAAGAATGTATAGCATCTTTAGCATACCTATCAGCCAAAGCATTCCCAAGCGATATACTATCATCTGCTCTGGTATGTGCTTTACATTTAATCACTGCAACTTTAAGAGGCAGCTGGCCTGCTGCCAATAATCTGACAATTAACTCTTTATGCTGTATTGGAGTTCCTGCCGCTGTCAGATAACCCCTCTCTTGCCAGAGTTGTGCAAAACTATGCACTATGCCTATAGCATAGGCTGAGTCACTATAGATATTTACAGTAGCCCCTTCTGCAAGCTCCAAAGCAACACAGAGAGCAGTTAGTTCAGCTGCCTGTGCTGACCTTGAATTCTGCAGAACCTCAGCGTGTAGTAATTTATTGTCACCATTTACCACTGCACAAGCGGCAAGTGTGAGGCCATCAGTCCTTCTAATGGAGGATCCATCTACAAACAGATCAGCACAAGATGACAGACCTGAGATGGGTTCATCCTGCAAGTCAGGTCGGGGCTTGGTCACACTGTCAATAGAGTTAGCACAATCATGAGTCAGGTAAACAGAATCCTCAATCTCCTCGTTGTCATCTTCCGCCAAGAAGGTGGCCGGATTCAAGGTCTGGCAGCGTTGGATTTTGAGGTTGGAAGCTGATAGTAAAACCAAATGATAATGTGTTATTCGTTGAACAGAAAAATGTTCAGTATAAGCACTGTTCAGCATAGCTTCCAAGTCATGCGGACACATTAAATACAAAGTATTGCCCAGTACAATGTCAGCAGTTTTTTCTACCAGCAGAGCAGCCGCTGCTACTGATTTTAAACATCCAGCAAGTCCCCTAGCTACACTATCCAGGGGGTAGCTGTAGTACCCTACTGGGTGATGTTGACCACAGAAATGCTGTGTTAATACTCCATTTGCATGGCCATTCACTTCTGTGCAAAAGAGATAAAAATCTTTGCTATAGTCAGGAAAACCTAAACTAGGTACAGTTAACACAGACCTTTTAATCAATTTAAATGCTTCCTTGACCGCTGGAGTTAATTCATCAGAGGTGAATTTGTAATTGCTTCTTGTATGGCCTTTCAACATGTCTTGTAGGGGACCTATAATTGTAGAATATTGAGGTAAAAATTGCCTGCAATATCCTACCAATCCAAGGAATGCTCTCAACTGTTTTAAAGTTGTGGGCATTTGTTGCTTTGCAATTACCTTTTTCCTTTGATCTGTCAAATGTTTGATACCTTGGGAGACACAGTGGCCCAGGTATTGTACCTTTAATTTAACCCACTGCACTTTTGTGGCATCTACTTTTTGTCCTATACTGGCCAGGAAATTCAGTAAAGAGATGGAATCCTCAGTACAAGCCTGTTCATCAGAGGATGCTAACAGGAGATCATCCACATATTGTACGAATATTAATCCCATGGGTGGCTGCCATTCATCCAATTTATCCTTGAGCGCCTGAGAAAAGCAACTGGGGGAATCATGATACCCCATTGGCAATCTTGTCCAGGTAAGTTGTCTTTTCTTAAATGTGAAGGCTAGTAATCATTGATCATCTGGATGAACAGGGACGCTGAAGAAGGCTGAGGCAAGGTCATTTACAGTAAAGTAAGTTGCTGAAGGAGGTATTGTTGCCAGTATAGTAGAGGGGTTGGGTACCACAGGTACTGGTACTGATGGTATAATTACCTTGTTGATGGCGCGCAAATCATGCACCAACCTCCAGTGACGGCTGTCCTTTCCTGCTTTTATAGGTTTGGGAACTGGATAGATAGGAGTGTTAGCAGAACTCCTACAAGGAGTAAGAACACCCTCCTGTAGTAACTCTTCTATTACTGACTTAATACCTTCAACTGATTCAGGGGACAAGGGGTATTGAGGTAGTCTAGGTATTGGTAGTGTGAGGTCTCTATTTAACCGTACAGGGGCAACTTGCATAAGGCCAGGAGTGTTTGCTCCTGTTACCCATAGGGAGGGGTCAATCTTTTGTTTGACCTCCTCTGGAATTCCTCCCTCCATTTCAGCCATCGATAGAGGCATGAACAACAAATCAGTTGCTTCCTCTGTTAACCTGCGCAGTATGTCAATGACAGTTTTACCTGGGGATAAAGCAATGGTTACCCCCATTTTTAATAGTAAATCTCGTCCTAATAAATTACAGGGGGAATGTGGAGACAGTACGAATGAGTGTTCTGTTGAATGCTCTCCCAATGTCACCGGTACTGATTGTGTAACCCTTGCCGAGATTACATTATTACTTACTCCAACCAAAGAAACCCTTTCATTGGAGAGCGGCAAGTGGGGGTCAAAAACATTCAAAAGGGACCGAGAAGCCCCTGTGTCTATGAGACCACGCAAATCAATACCGTTTACATTTATTTCAACCGTTGGTTCATCAACAGAATCAATTTCAATGGCAGCCAGAGCTTGATATAAAAATGGGTCATCTATATTGTCACCACATCCCGCCTCATCCTAGCGCCCCCTACAGTCTCGTGCTATATGTCCACTCAATCCACACTTGAAGCAAGTGGGGGAGGCACGAGGCTGTAGGGTTGGGGGTCTTACTCTATTTGGGATGATTTGTTGGTATCGGGACTGAATTCTAGGGTTTCTGCGCTGTCCCTCATTTTGTCTCCAATTGCCCCGCTTTTGCTGTGGTGTCCCATAATTAGAGATATATACCACTCTAAGGGGGGGCCGCTACCGGTACACCCTGAGGTGTTACCTGTACTGTAGATACCGGTACCCCCTTGGGCTCAGGGACCTTTTCCTTAAACTCTGGTAGTTGTATATTCATCATTTTTGTTTTCTCCTTCTTTTCTATTTTGTCTTTCCTTTTCTGTAATACTTCATAAGCTATTTGAGCAATCTCAACTAACTCAGGGGCAGGTTTCTTTCTCCATCCCACTGTACGAAGCTCTATTTCCTCTCTAATCTCAGGTAACATTCCACCCATCAATACATTCACCAACTCTGGTTGCTTCATATCGCCTTCATCATCTGGGATCCAATCAGTATGCTTCTGAATAGCATCTGTGACATTGGGGATTGTTCAGCTCAAGTGGATAGATGCATTTTGGTGCAGTGAGTCCACATCAGAGAGGCATTTATAGTTAAGGGCCTGGTAGCCCACGCTTATTAAAGGGAAAAACAAAAGTCTATCCAGGAATCCCACGCAGGGGTCCAAGCTTCAATTAAGTACACAAAATACAAATGAAAATGCTAGCCCACCTGGCTACTCTTCAGCAGTACTGCTGCTATAGGTACAGGCCCCTCAAACAAGCTGCTTGGATGCACACAGTCTTAGGCTCCTTGGCCGCACACAGTTTCAAGAGCTTCAATGCACACAGCTTTGGGCTCCTTGGACGCACACAGCTTTGAAGCCCTTCAACGCACACAGCTTTGGGCTCCTTGGACGCACACAGCTTTGAAGCCCTTCAACGCACACAGCTTCTGGCTCCCTGGACGCACACAGCTTTGAAGCCCTTCAATGCACACAGCATCTATTCTCACACAGGCACTTACTAGCAGCCACTGCTCCAACTTCACCTTCTTCCACTCTCATTCAGCTCTCACCAGCCCCTCATTATATGGGTTGTGTGCACCTGGGCACACACCCTGCTGGCTGTCCACAAGACCCGGACACAGGGTTGGAGATCCCGTCCCACCCAAGACTCTGAAGGACCTCCAAACTACAGAGCCCCATAGGGAACTAGCAAAACCTGGAGAAAACTGCCAGAGCAGTTTTCTCTGTTTCAAATTTACGCCCTGTAGCTCTGCACTCAGCCGATATGCAGACTCTGTGTCCACTTTAACCCCATTTTCATAGGGACAGAGCCTTGCTCTGCCACATACCCCCCCTCTTGTTTCGATCCAGAGGGAGAAACACCTGCACCCACCATAGCAGTTGGGACACCTCTGCGCTGGCTATCAGCCACGTAGGCCCAACCCTTTTTTCGGGTGTGCTTCCAAGTACGTCCCACCTTGGATCTTAACAGGGTCCTATAATTCCATATACTCTGCCTTCCCTCTCTTCTCTTTGGGTTCCTGAGCATACTCTCCTCTCTTGGGGGAACTCTGCCTTCCCTGATCCTACCTTTCAGCTTACAGAAGTCAGTTTTATCTTTTACCACAGGTCTTTCAGGTTCAAAAACCTCTCTCTGGTTACCCACGGAAACCACACTTTTAACAGCACTAAACATTAGCAGATCATACATTTCAATGACACCCTGTTGAACACAATCAGTGCCATCTATCTCAGTACTTGTTAGAACCAGACCTGAGGAGGGACAAAACACAGGCAAGTGATTACACCCTACGGGTCCATAGCACAGCTTCACCTCACCTGTTGTCCAACACTCCATGGGTAAATGATATAACAAATGACACTGGTCCAAGCACAAACTACTTCTTTCTGATGTACACATTACATTGTTGCAGCAACCAACATTAGCACTTTCCTTTACAGTGTCTCCGGGTACTTTAAGTTGTACCTCTTTCTGAGTGATAGAAAGCATCTCTGCTAGTGCTGCGTCTATTTTGGGCCCTTCCTTCTCATGAGGTTTAGTGGGTGAGACAGTATCCACGCCCTCTATTGACCACTGCTCAGCCACACCTCGGACCACACCAGCAGAGATGTTTATAGCCACTACACCAGCCGGAGAGACCTTTGATGTCTCCAACAGTTCTCCTGGGTGCCTTCCATACCACTCAGTAACTGGGAGCACCCTCTCAGAGAACCTCAAGACTATTTGCCACACTGTTAATAAGCATTGGTCCCACCAATACCATTCTTGATCAAGGCTTCCCATCACGGCCTGTACCACCTGGCTCCACCCATTGGTACTACGCAGCACCACCTGGTCTGACTGCGGTGGAGACATCCAAGTGTACAGTGAGTCAGTTTTTAACAACTCCCGCATTTCAAGTAAGGTTTCTGTCATCTCTAAACATCCCATGTCTAAATACCAGAGCTTTCTAGTGTCTTTTCCCCTGTCCAGGACATGGAGAGGCTCATCCACTGAAGCTTGTGAGGTTGAGACATTTGAAGAGACCTCCAACTCCTTGGAGATACCCCTCATCACAGCCTGTTGCTCCCCTGGAGCGCTTTCAGACACATGTCTCACACTTATGCCTTCTGCACCAGTGTCAGTGAGCCGCTGCAGGTCATTACAAGTCACATTGTCACCTTGACACTTGAGTTGTTTGGCTGTGGACAACACATCTGCTATTCCAGCACCCTGAACAGTTCCTTCAGACTGGAGGGCATTAACCTTTGCAGGGACAAACGTGTCTTTGAGCACCAGCCGATCTGCGATCCCTCCATTGGGCATAGCAGGTGTTATGTCCACCACATTATTTAATATTGCGATTGCATTCTCATACCAATTATCCCAGTCTATTGTGGTTCCATCACCTATTCTAGAAGGCCCCACAGGAACCTGGGATTCACTAGCCAAAACATCACCTGTGTCATTTCTATACATATCCCTTTGGGTTGACCCATCATCTGAAAAGGCAGGCTGTAATACATGCTTTTACCCTACCTGCTCTGGGGGCGCTACTGACACACAAAGCTCTGCACTTTCAGCTTTTGCAGTCTGAATTAACCCCTTGACAACTGGGTTACACTTAAGGTTGTGGGGCTGCGCCCGCACACTCTCACTGTGTGACTCAGTCTTCCTTTGTTTCACCAGAGTAGCACCACAGCCATCCTGGAAAACCTCTGGCTCCAACACATGGAGACCCCATGAGACTTCCATGGACAAGCCTGCGCTTCTGGTTGTCATAGGAGATATCCTACTCCCATCATTAGTAGTGAACACATTTCCAACATTTTCAGACATGACATTAAAGGGAACACATTTTTCAATGTCATTATCACCAATACCATCACATTTGCCAACAGTAACACATTTGTCAGCATAACTATCAGAATTTTCATTACGTATAGACATAACTGCTACTTTTGTGGATTGTCTATTACCAACCACAGCCTGTGAGCCTCTCCTCACATCACCCTCTATCTTTAAAGGGGAGCTCTTTCCTCCTTGGGCAGCTCCATAGCTGACCTGGGAAACTCTCTGATCCGTCACTGCGAGCTCCTCTGAAGTTTCCCTGGGCAACTCTGCAGCACCTGTCACTAGGGAACATGGCACAAGAACAGTTTTGGTCACCCCTAGTTTAACCTCTCCAGCACTCTGCTGGATTATAGCAGGCACATGCATAGTCCCCATGTCCATTTGAGTCTTTAACCTTGCTGTCAGCTGGGCTTCACCATGTGCCTCCCCACTGCTCCGGGGAGCACACTGCATGTTCTGACTCAACTACAAGGCAATAAACGTTATCTTCAGCTTCACATAGAGCTTACATGACCTGGTGATCTATTTATCCCTTGCATCAATTCAGACAGCTTAGCTCAATGGATAACTCACTGTATGGAAAGACAGACGATGAGTCCTCTCGAATGTTCCATTTAATGATGGGTATCCATAGGTAGAAAAACGTTGCAGTTGTAAGCTACATGTAAAGATGTTACAGCAATGAGGTATACTGTGCACAATGAATCAGAGAGAGGAAGGGGAGGAGAATATATAGAACTACGGTGAGAGAAAGAGTTCAGATAGACAGAGGGAACAAATCTTAAAGACACAGAGCATAATAGATCACATAGTGTAACACAACACTCCCCGTCTGAAATCTTTAGATTTCATAACCATAAACAATTATATAATTATTCAATAAGTCCAATACTGTTAAATGTCCTGGAACCTGTAATGAAAAACATGCAACAAGCAAATATAAACATAAGTCCAACAGGATTGAAGAACATGTAGTCCGACGTATGACGTCTTTAAAGAATTCCAAAGTTCAAGGTAGAACCTGTAGATAGCAGCAATGTACTCCCCACCGTGCCAATAGCATGGCTAGTCCTTGTATAAGTCACTCACCTGGCAAAAGGAGTACTAACTCAGCAATTGGTCGAGTGAAGGTTTGTGTGGATCCTCCCTTGGTTACCTTGACTTCTACCTTCCGGACCTTGTTATCGTCACTGGGCATAACTTTAGTAATAAGACCCATGGGCCACTCATTACGACAAACTTCCTTGTCTTTTAGAAGGATGAGATCTCCAACCTTAACCAGTTGCCGACCGCCGCACACAGATGTACGTCGACAGAGCGTCACGGGCAGGCAAAAGGGCTTACCTGTACGTCCTTGCCTGCCCGCGGGTGGGGGGTCCGATCGGACCCCCCCCCCGGTGCCTGCGGCGGTCGGCAAATCTTCCCCGGCGATCGGTGGTGAGGGGGAGGCCATCCATTCGTGGCCCCCCCCTCGCGATCGCTCCCAGCCAATGGGATCATTTCCCTGCCTCTGTATTGTACACAGAGGCAGAGGAAATTATGTCATCTCTCCTCGGCTCGGTATTTTCCGTTCCGGGCCGAGGAGAGAAGACTGGAATGTAAGTGCACAAACACAACACAACACAGTAGAACATGCCAGGCATACAAAACACCCCGATCCCCCCCCCCCCGATCGCCCCCCGATCCCCCCCAATCACCCCCCCCCCCCGTCACAAACTGACACCAAGCAGGTTTTTTTTTTTTCCTGATTACTGCATAGTGTCAGTTTGTGACAGTTACTGTGTTGGGACAGTTAGTATTACCCCCCTTTAGGTCTAGGGTACCCCACTAACCCCCCCTAATAAAGTTTTAACCCCTTGATCACCCCCCATCACCAGTGTCACTAAGCGATCATTTTTCTGATCGCTGTATTAGTGTCGCTGGTGACGCTAGTTAGGGACGTAAATATTTAGGTTCGCCGTCAGCGTTTTATAGCGACAGGGACCCCCATATACTATCTAATAAATGTTTTAACCCCTTGATCGCCCCCTAGTTAACCCTTTCACCACTGATCACCGTATAACCATTACGGGTGACGCTGGTTAGTTCGTTTATTTTTTATAGTGTCAGGGCACCCGCCGTTTATTACCGAATAAAGGTTTAGCCCCCTGATCGCCCGGCGGTGATATGCGTCGCCCCAGGCAGCGTCAGATTAGCGCCAGTACCGCTAACACCCACGCACGCATCATATGCCTCCCTTAGTGGTATAGTATCTGTACGGATCAATATCTGATCCAATCAGATCTATACTAGCGTCCCCAGCAGTTTAGGGTTCCCAAAAACGCAGTGTTAGCGGGATCAGCCCAGATACCTGCTAGCACCTGCGTTTTTCCCCTCCGCCCAGCCCACCCAAGTGCAGTATCGATCGATCACTGTCGCTTACAAAACACTAAACGCATAACTGAAGCGTTCAGAGTCAGGCCTGATCCCTGCGATCGCTAACAGTTTTCTTGGTAGCGTTTTGGTGAACTGGCAAGCACCAGCCCCAGGCAGTGTCAGGTTAGCGCCAGTACCGCTAACACCCACGCACGCACCGTACACCTCCCTTAGTGGTATAGTATCTGATCGGATCAATATCTGATCCGATCAGATCTATACTAGCGTCCCCAGCAGTTTAGGGTTCCCAAAAACGCAGTGTTAGCGGGATCAGCCCAGATACCTGCTAGCACCTGCGTTTTGCCCCTCCGCCCGGCCCAGCCCAGCCCACCCAAGTGCAGTATCGATCGATCACTGACACTTACAAAACACTAAACTAAAGAGTCAGGCCTGATCCTGCGATCGCTAACAGTTTTTTTGGTAGCGTTTTGGTGAACTGGCAAGCACCAGCGGCCTAGTACACCCCGGTCGTAGTCAAACCAGCACTGCAGTAACACTTGGTGACGTGGCGAGTCCCATAAGTGCAGTTATGTACGGTGTATGGTGAGGTGGCAAGCACAAGTAGTGTCCCGCTGCCACCAAAAAGACAAACACAGGCCCGTCGTGCCCATAGTGCCCTTCCTGCTGCATTCGCCAATCCTAATTGGGAACCCACCGCTTCTGCAGCGCCCGTACTTCCCCCATTCACATCCCCAACCAAATGCAGTCGGCTGCATGAGAGGCATTTTCTTTATGTCCTCCCGAGTACCCCTACCCAACGAACCCCCCCAAAAAAGATGTTGTGTCTGCAGCAAGCGCGGATATAGGCGTGACACCCGCTATTATTGTCCCTCCTGTCCTGAGAATCCTGGTCTTTGCATTGGTGAATGTTTTGAACGCTACCATTCACTAGTTGAGTATTAGCGTAGGGTACAGCATTCCACAGACTAGGCACACTTTCACAGGGTCTCCCAAGATGCCATCGCATTTTGAGAGACCCGAACCTGGAACCGGTTACAGTTATAAAAGTTACAGTTACAAAAAAAAGTGTAAAAAAAAAAAAACACATACAAAAATATAAAATAAAAAAAAAAAGTTGTCGTTTCATTGTTCTCTCTCTCTCTATTCTCTCTATTGTTCTGCTCTTTTTTACTGTATTCTATTCTGCAATGTTTTATTGTTGTTATGTTTTATCATGTTTGCTTTTCAGGTATGCAATTTTTTATACTTTACCGTTTACTGTGCTTTATTGTTAACCATTTTTTTGTCTTCAGGTACGCCATTCACGACTTTGAGTGGTTATACCAGAATGATGCCTGCAGGTTTAGGTATCATTTTGGTATCATTCTTTTCAGCCAGCGGTCGGCTTTCATGTAAAAGCAATCCTAGCGGCTAATTAGCCTCTAGACTGCTTTTACAAGCCGTGGGAGGGAATGCCCCCCCCCAACGTCTTCCGTGTTTTTCTCTGGCTCTCCTGTCTCAACAAGGAACCTGAAAATGCAGCCTGTGATTCAGCCAGCTGACCATAGAGCTGATCAGAGACCAGAGTGGCTCCAAACATCTCTATGGCCTAAGAAACCGGAAGCTACGAGCATTTTATGACTTAGATTTCGCCGGATGTAAACAGCGCCATTGGGAAATTGGGAAAGCATTTTATCACACCGATCTTGGTGTGGTCTGATGCTTTGAGGGCAGAGGAGAAATCTAGGGTCTAATAGACCCCAATTTTTTCAAAAAAGAGTACCTGTCACTACCTATTGCTATGATAGGGGATATTTACATTTCCTGAGATAACAATAAAAATGATTAAAAAAAAAATGAAAGGAACAGTTTAAAAATAAGATAAAAAAAAAATAAGAATAATAAAGAAAAAAAAAAAAAAAAAAAAAAGCACCCCTGTCCCCCCTGCTCTCGCGCTAAGGCGAACGCAAGCGTCGGTCTGGCGTCAAATGTAAACAGCAATTGCACCATGCATGTGAGGTATCACCGCGAACGTCAGATCGAGGGCAGTAATTTTAGCAGTAGACCTCCTCTGTAAATCTAAAGTGGTAACCTGTAAAGGCTTTTAAAGGCTTTTAAAAATGTATTTAGTTTGTCGCCACTGCACGTTTGTGCGCAATTTTAAAGCATGTCATGTTTGGTATCCATGTACTCGGTCTAAGATCATCTTTTTTATTTCATCAAACATTTGGGCAATATAGTGTGTTTTAGTGCATTAAAATTTAAAAAAGTGTGTTTTTTCCCCAAAAAATGCGTTTGAAAAATCGCTGCGCAAATACTGTGTGAAAAAAAAATATGAAACACCCACCATTTTAATCTGTAGGGCATTTGCTTTAAAAAATATATAATGTTTGGGGGTTCAAAGTAATTTTCTTGCAAAAAAAAATTATTTTTTTATGTAATCAAAAAGTGGTTAGAAGAGTGGGTGATGTGTGACATAAGCTTCTAAATGTTGTGCATAAAATGCCAGGACAGTTCAAACCCCCCCCAAATGACCCCATTTTGGAAAGTAGACACCCCAAGCTATTTGCTGAGAGGCATGTCGAGTCCATGGAATATTTTATATTGTGACACAAGTTGCGGGAAAGAGACAATTTTTTATTTTTTTTATTTTTTTTGCGCAAAGTTGTCACTAAATGATATATTGCTCAAACATGCCATGGGAATATGTGAAATTACACCCCAAATTACATTCTGTTGCTTCTCCTGAGTACGGGGATACCACATGTGTGGGACTTTTTGGGAGCCTAGCCGCGTACGGGACCCCGAAAACCAAGCACCGCCTTCAGGCTTTCTAAGGCCGTAAATTTTTGATTTCACTCTTCACTGCCTATCACAGTTTCGGAGGCCATGGAATGCCCAGGTGGCAAAAAACCCCCCCCCAAATGACCCCATTTTGGAAAGTAGACACCCCAAGCTATTTGCTGAGAGGTATAGTGAGTATTTTGCAGACCTCACTTTTTGTCACAAAGTTTTGAAAATGGAAAAAAGAAAAAAAAATTTTTTTTTTCTCGTCTTTCTTTATTTTCAAAAACAAATGAGAGCTGCAAAATACTCACCATGCCTCTCAGCAAATAGCTTGGGGTGTCTACTTTCCAAAATGGGGTCATTTGGGGGGGTTTTATGCCATCTGGGCATTTTATGGCCTTCAAAACTGTGATAGGTAGTGAGGAGTAAAATAAAAAATGTACGCCCTTAGAAATCCAGAAGGCAGTGATTGGTTTTCGCGGCCCCGTACGCGGCTAGGCTCCCAAAAAGTCCCACACATGTGGTATCCCCATACTCAGGAGAAGCAGCTAAATGTATTTTGGGGTGCAATTCCTTTTTGTAATTTCTTTTTTTTTTTTGTCATTATTCAATCACTTGGGACAAAAAAAATGAATATTCAATGGGCTCAACATGCCTCTCAGTAATTTCCTTGGGGTGTCTACTTTCCAAAATGGGGTCATTTGTGGGGGTTTTGTACTGCCCTGCCATTTTAGCACCTCAAGAAACGACATAGGCAGTCATAAATTAAAGGCTGTGTAAATTCCAGAAAATGTACCCTAGTTTGTAGGCGCTATAACTTTTGCGCAAACCAATAAATATACACTTATTGACATTTTTTTACCAAAGACATGTGGCCGAATACATTTTGGCCTCAATGTATGACTAAAATTGAGTTTATTGGATTTTTTTTAGAACAAAAAGTAGAAAATATCATTTTTTTTCAAAATTTTCGGTCTTTTTCCGTGTATAGCGCAAAAAATAAAAAAGGCAGAGGTGATCAAATACCATCAAAAGAAAGCTCTATTTGTGGGAAGAAAAGGACGCAAATTTCGTTTGGGTACAGCATTGCATGACCGCGCAATTAGCAGTTAAAGCGACGCAGTGCCAAATTGTAAAAAGTGCTCTGGTCAGGAAGGGGGTAAATCATTCCGGGGCTGAAGTGGTTAAGATTAGGCTTAGATGTTTGACATTTGTTACGACCTTGAAGGTGATGAAGATACTCCTTCCTCCAGCGATGCCAAAACACATTGGCAAGATGCTGCACCTGCTTCCATTGACGCCTGTAGATATCCTTGGGTTCAATCTCACTTGAAGATATTACAGCAGCCCCAATCTTTTGAGTAAGGAGCGAAGCTGGAGTAAGGATCACTGGAGCATCGGGATCTGAAGATACCGGCACTAAAGGTCTTGCGTTCACTATAGCACACACTTCAGCGAGAAAGGTAGACAAAGTATCATGGGTGAGTGGTAAAGACTTGTGAGTCTGCAACATGGAGTTGAAAATTCTTCGTGCTACTCCAATCATTCGTTCCCAAGATCTTCCCATATGTGAAGAATGTGGAGGATTAAACAACCAAGTACATCCATTATTGGCCAGGAAATTGTCCAATTGTAGCTCTTTACATGCTCCAACAAAGTTGGTACCACAGTCAGATCTCAGCTGCTTAACTGGTCCTCTGACAGAAAAGAATCTTCGTAGAGTGCAGATGAAGGAAGAAGAATCCATAGACTCGATTACTTCTATGTGTATTGCTCGGATGCTGAGACAGGTAAACAATACAGCCCACCTTTTGCTATTGGCAGCTCCACCACGAGTTCTCCGAGTGATGATGGACCATGGACCGAAAACATCTACTAGGTGAACATAGGTGAAGGGTGGATCTGTACTTAGGCGATCGGCTGGAAGATGTGCCATTTGTTGCTGTTGATGTTTACCTCTTAACTTGTGGCACTTGACGCACCTGAAAAGCAAGGAGGAGACACACCTTTTCATACCAATAATCCACAAGCCAGCTGACCTGATGGCACCTTCTGTAAACTGACGTCCTTGATGATGTACCAGTTCATGGTGATGACGAACCAGAAGGGTAGTAATATGATGTTGACCTGGTATGATTATTGGATTCTGTTCTTTGCTGCATAAGTCGAATTTCATTATACGGCCACCAACTCTCAGCAGCTGATTGGCGTCAACTACAGGATTTAGATTGAAGAGAGAACTGTTTTTAGACAATTCAGTTCCATTTCTGATTCTCTCGAATTCCTCCTGATACACCTCTTGTTGTACACAACGGATTATTACCTTTTCTGCGTGTGAAATATCTGCTGCTGTAAAGAGTCCAGAACAGCTGTGCCAACCACGACACTCTGCCGCAGGGTTCTTCCTAAAGCTGCGAGCAATATGAATTAGACGAGCGATGGCTCTTACAGCAGATGACCAGGTGGAAAAACGCTCAGAGCGGTGTGACCGCAGCTTCTGTTTTGTATTTACAGAAGTGTGGAGTGAGATGTTCACAGTTCTTATTTCCTTATCATCTTCAGGACTTACTAACCCATAGGTGTTGTCAGTAGGGGGTAAGTAGGAGTCCTCACACAAAAACCTTGGAGGTGACAGCCATAAGCTGTCCTGAAGAACATCAGATGACACGGCTCTGGTCCCACAGTCAGCTGGATTGAGTTCAGTGGGAACGTAATGCCATTGACTTGGTAGGGAGAATCTCTTAATACATTCAACCCTGTTGCTGACGTACACATGAAACTGTTTTGTTTGGTTGTATATGTAACCAAGTACTACCTTACTGTCTGTATAGAAGGTGAAAGAATCAATTCTAGTGTCCATTTCACTTCGTATGACTTCGGCAATTTCTACTGCTAGCATGGCTGCACAAAGTTCAAGTCTTGGTATGGTATGTGCAGGTTTGGGAGTGAGTTTTGCCTTGCCTAGAACAAAACTACAGTGTGAATCCCCATTCATTTCAGAGGTCTTCAAATAGGCTACTGTAGCAATAGCTTTAACTGATGCATCTGAGAAAATATGAATTTCCCTCCGGTAAACAGTTGAAATAGAACCTGGAACATAGCAACGGGAAATCTGAAGTTTTTCTAGTGACTTCAAAGAATGTCTCCATCTTTCCCACTTGTGTTGATTCTCACTAGGTAAGGGAGTATCCCAGTCTAAGTTCTCAGTAGATAACTGTCTTAGCAGAATCTTACCTTGAATGGTAACTGGAGCAAGGAAACCGAGTGGGTCATAGATGCTATTCACCACCGACTGGACTCCTCTCTTAGTGAAGGGTTTGTCACAAGTTGACACTTGGAAGGTGAATGTGTCTTGTTCGATGTTCCACAACAAACCCAGACTTCGCTGTACAGGAGGCACATCTGTACCCAAATCAAGGTTTTTTAGACTAGTGGCATAGTCCTCAGAGTGAAAGGCATTCATAAGTTCCTGGCTGTTGGATATAATCTTGTGCAGTCTAAGGTTTGCTGTAGCCAGCATCTCCTTTGTTCTGGTGAGGAGATCAATCGCTTTTTTAGCGGTTGGAAAAGACTTGAGTGCGTCGTCAACGTAGAAGTTTCTTTCAACAAACTGACGAGCATCAGATCCATATTCTTCTTCTCCAGTCTGAGCTGTTCTCCTTAGCCCATAAGTTGCCACTGCAGGAGAAGGACTGTTACCAAAGACATGTACCTTCATTCGAAAGTCTATAACTTCCTTGTGGATGTCATTGTCTTTGTGCCATAGAAACCTGAGGTAGTTTCTGTTGTCTTCTCTGACAATGAAGCAGTGAAACATCTGTTGAATGTCTGCCATAACTGCTACAGGCTCTTGTCTGAAGCGAATCAAGACTCCTATTAGACTGTTGTTCAAGTTAGGCCCTGTAAGGAGCATGTTGTTGAGAGAAACACCTTCATGCTGAGCACTGGAATCAAAGACAACTCTGATTTGGTCTGGTTTACGTGGGTGATACACGCCAAAGGATGGAAGGTACCAGCATTCTTCTCCCTCCTTTAGTGGGGGTGCAGGCTCTGCATGATCTCTGTCATATATATTTTGCATAAAGTCCACAAAGTGTCTTTGCATCTCTGGTTTCCTGCTTAAGTTGCGTTTTAAGGAGGAGAATCTACTGATGGCCTAATGCAAGTTATTGCGCAGTCTCTCTCTTGGGAGACGAAAAGGTAGGGGTGCTACCCAGTCATTGGCGTCATCTTGAAAGAACTCATTGTCTATTACCTTGATGAATTCTTTGTCTTCCGTTGAAGGAGCCAGTATGTCATCTTCACTGGTTGTATTAAACACTGTAGAGCCGAAGTCATCATCGTGGCAGGAGAAAGGGCTTGTGTTACCTGAGATACCATGTTGCCATCCGTGGCTGGCTATCTTCTCTTTCACCCAGTAGTGATGTGGGCATGGCTCAAAGTAAGTGTTTCGGCCATTTGGCAGAACATTTGTCTTGAATGACGAAATGTTGGTAGTTCTCTTCATTTTGCCTATACAGACGTTGCCTATGATGACCCACCCTAGATCCATGCGCTGAGCAAATGGGGCATCTGGGGGTCCACTGACTTGTCTGTGTACCTTGTGAATTCTTAGAATGTCTCTTCCTAACAGAAGAAGGATCTGAGCATCTTTGTCAAGCGGTGGTATCTCATTTGCTATTACCTTCAGGTGAGGGTGATGGAAAGCAGCAGCTGGAGTAGGGATTTCTTCCCTGTTAGCAGGTATCTGATTGCACTCAACAAGTGTAGGTAGGGGTAATTGCAAGTTACCTTTGAGAGAAGATACCATGAGTCCATGAGCCCTCCTTCCAGAAACCGCTGTAGTTCCACTACAGGTACCCAAGGTGTAAGTATGAGCTTCGCCTTTTATTTCAAATAGATTAAACAGTTCTGATTTTGCAAGCGATCTATTGCTCTGATCGTCTAGGATAGCATAGGCCTTTAGAGTCTTTTCTGGTTGGTCCTTGTGGTATATGTTCACCAAGCATATTTTAGCTCAGGACTTATCACAGCGGTCTTCTCCACAAACTTCAGTGCAGGATGAAGAAATTATGGTAGAATTAGGCATTTGGTCTGTATTCTCCCCGCCATGCGTTAACCTGGGAGAAGTGTTAGCAGGTTGTGCAGAGCTGGGCTCAAGCGGATGGAGGGCTTGCACATGCTCTGCGGAGCCACACTCTAAGCACTTGATGGACACATTACAGTCCTTTGCAAAGTGTTCGGTAGAAGCACAGCACCTGAAACATACCCTAAATGTCTTTAAAAGCTCCTTACGCTCTTCAAGAGGCTTTTTCCTAAAGCCCATACATTTTTTGAGGGGGCGTGGCTTCTTGTGAATGGGACACTCTCTGTTAGGGTTTTCAATCTTCCTACTCTGTCTGTCCGTGGCAACAACTGTGGTAGGAGTGGGAAGGATGTCAGTCTTTTTCACGGATACTGGGCCTCTACGGCTTCTATAGTTGCCCTGAAGACTGGTACTCTTAGGAAATGGTGAGAAGAGACTGTACTCACCGTAGGAAAAACTTGGATCATTCTTGGTCTCTGCGATTCTCCTGATGAAGTTGCAGAAGAAAGAGAATGGAGGGAAGGAAACCTTGTTCTCTTTTGTATGATGATTCTAGTGCTGACCATTTCTCTTGTAAACCATACGGGAGCTTGGAGACAATTCGGTTTACCCCTCTTGCAGTGTCAAGGTAACTGAGTCCGGGTAGTTTTGGGTCTGCCTTGGCTAGCTGAAGCTCAAGGAGAAGGTCACTCAGTCTCTGGACCTCCTTGTTGTCCTTACCAGATATCTTTGGGAAAGTTTCTAGGCGCATGAACAAGGCATTTTCTATAGCTTCTGGACTGCCATAACTTTGCTCTAGTCGCTCCCATGCAGCTGTGAGGCCTGCTGTAGAATTGTCCATGAAAACTGATCTTAATGGCTTAACACGTGCAGCAGATAGAGGACCAAGCCATCTAATCAGCAGATCCAATTCTTGAGCCGCTTTAATGCCAAGATCGCTGATTGCAGTTCTGAAAGCACAATTCCAACTTCTGTAGTTCTCAGGTTGGTCATCAAAACTTGTAAGACCAGTCTTTGTGAGCTCTCTGTGAAGTATGTACCTCACAAACTCTGCTGTCTCAGTTGTCTCTGCCTTTATGTAAGATGTTGTTGGCTGAATGGTGCTGATTGCACTATCTTTGACATTATTGTTAAAGGACACAGGTAAATATGGTGCAGCAGATGCGTTCAGGTGAGTTGCTTGCTTGAAGTCGGTTGTTCCAATGGTACGCTGACTCAATGCTGTACCGTAGCAGGAAATTGATGACTTGCTTGCAGCTTGCTCTGATGCTCTGTGACATAAGAAGGAAGGTTAGGTAGGCAGGCAGGAAATGCATTGGAGTGATTTTGCATGCAGGAAGTTGCTGGAACCTCTTTAACTTGGAGCTGTGAAGGAGTTTCTAAGTTGCCAGGAGCATTGGAAACAATGGAGTGTATACTGCAGTGGCTTAGGACATAGTCTCTAGTGCGTTTGAGGGGATCTTCCATATCTGCTATGTTTAGGTTGATGCTGTCTTTCTCACTTGCACCTTCGTCCGCACTGATAGCTTGCTCTAGGACCCTTAGCTTTGCCATAGCTGCATCATGTTTACACTGTTCATTCAAGATTTCTATTGTTGCTCTTTGACGTGCTGTCTTTTCTGCGTATGCGATCTGCACCTTGCTGGCTTCCACTTCGGCGCGGACATTAATAAGTCGCTCACTGAGTGTTGAGTATCTTGAACTATGACTTCTAGAAGACCTTTTTGTCTGGTGGAAACAGATCTGTGAGATGCAGTGTCCTGTAGCAGCTCTATCTTTGCTTCTGCCTTTAATTTGGTTTGCTGGATAAAACCGTCTCTTTCCAGATTAAGAGCATTGAAATTCTTTAATTCCTCGAGTGAAAGTTGTGTGTTTATATTTTGTAAGACATTAATGAACTTGTCACTGGTAAGCTGATAGAGCTCATAAGAGATAGAGAGTTGTTTAATGGCGCCCTCTAGTGTCAGTAATTCACGTTCAACAGACACTGTATTTGATTCAGAAGCAATCTTTTCCCAAAATAGCTTCAAGCTATTAAACAATTCAGTTCTTAAGGCTTTATAATTCTCCATCACTTTCCAGGTGGGTTTGACTGAGCGTTTGGGTAAGTCAGTTGGCTCAATGTCTTGTGCTGGAGTGGCTGTGCATTCACACTGAGAGCTGTGGTAACTCATGGCTGACACAGGCAGACAATGTCTCAGTGATAAGCAGGCAGGATCTGTGTGCTGTAATATGACACCATGCAGCCTGGTCTCAGGTTATGAAGATTCCATGTGCTGCTGACTCAATCTTTCTTGCAATGAGGGCAGTAAATCTTGTCTGTAACAGTACTGTATGCAGAAATCTTGTAATTAGGCTGTGGAACTCCGTTTTTCTACTGTTCTGACTCAACTACAAGGCAATAAACGTTATCTTCAGCTTCACATAGAGCTTACATGACCTGGTGATCTATTTATCCCTTGCATCAATTCAGACAGCTTAACTCAATGGATAACTCACTGTATGGAAAGACAGACAATGAATCCTCTCGAATGTTCCGTTTAATGATGGGTATCCATAGGTAGAAAAACGTTGCAGTTGTAAGCCACATGTAAAGATGTTACAGCAATGAGGTATACTGTGCACAATGAATCAGAGAGAGGAAGGGGAGGAGAATATACAGAACTACGGTGAGAGAAAGAGTGCAGATAGAGAGAGGGAACAAATCTTAAAGACACAGAGCATAATAAATCACATAGTGTAACACAACACTGCAGCAAGTCTATGTCCATTTGCGCTGCAGATCTTCCCGCTGGACACACTCCCATTTCACTAGGTTCAGTCCCACAAACTGAAACAGTCTTAGCATTTTCAGTGGCTGGCATCATACCCTTCACTTGAGTGTGCTGTCTCTCAGCTGCATCCATACCAGCTACTTCCTCTGTGTGGCCACAGGACGACACTGCAGTCTTTCCAGACTCTTCAGCGTTGTTCCAGAACCTTGGGCAAGTAAAAATTCCATGCCCCACTTGACCACATTCCAAGCACGGTACTGAAAGCTGAACTTTACTTTCTTGAAATCTCCTTGATGACTGGCTCTCTGTTGCCATGGGATAACACCCTTGAAGACTCCACTGGTCACGACCATCAGCAGACAGACTCCTTGGATCCCCAACATCCCTGTTGGCCTGGACGTTGCTTCCACAGACAGCCATATTCCTCCTTTCCTCACGCTGCGGTCCACCTGGCTTCCTGTTGCCAGGAGCAACCTTTTTCACTTCCCTTTTAACTGGGGATGACATGATTAATTCACCCCAGGTCACAGAGATTTCACACTTGGACAAATTCTCTGGCGTGGCTGGGGCATGTGGTGAAATACCCTCTAGCCATAGAACCCTTTCCCTTGCTTCAGCAAGGATTGCTTCCTTTTTCTGTTTTGACCGCCCCATCCTTGCTGTCTTACACACAGCAACTTGCAACACACTTCACAGCAGAGAGAAAAAAAAATGTGAATCACCTTTCACAGGTACACAACCTGCATGCAACACAGTCCATCAAACTTCTGTGCAATGCTGTTCGCCTGGCTGCCACACACAGCTAGCAGTAGTTCCTGATGCGACTCACCATGGAGCAAGGACCCAGATTCCACCGTCTACATGCCCGCATTCAAACACCACTTGTGACATTGGGGATTGTTCAGCTCAAGTGGATAGATGCGTTTTGGTGCAGTGAGTCCACATCAGAGAGGCATTTATAGTTAAGGGCCTGGTAGCCCACGTTTATTAAAGGGAAAAACAAAAGTCTATCCAGGAATCCCACGCAGGGGTCCAAGCTTCAATTAAATACACAAAATCCAAATGAAAATGCTAGCCCACCTGGCTACTCTTCAGTAGTATTGCTGCTATAGGTACAGGCCCCTCAAACAAGCTGCTTGGATGCACACAGTCTTATGCCCCATACACACGGTTGGATTTTCCGATGGAAAATGTCCGATCGGAGCGTGTTGTCGGACATTCCGACCGTGTGTGGGCTCCATCGGACATTTTCCATTGAATTTTCCGACACACAAAGTTTGAGAGCAGGCTATAAAATTTTCCAACAACAAAATCTGATCGCGTCAATTCCGACCGTGTGTGGCCAGTTCCGACGCACAAAGTGCCACGCATGTTGAGAAGAAATTCCGAGACGAAACAGCTCGGTCTGGTAAAATTAGTGTTCGCAATGGATATAGCACTTTCGTCACGGTGCAATGTAAAAAATGGTTTAATACAGCGCACTCTCTTCTTCTTTATAATGTGAGAAGAATGAAGTAGTTTTGCTGCTGATATTCACACAGACTTCTCACAAACTTCTTTCTTTATTATTTATCGGGATTCCCTCAATATATTTTGATTTGTCACATCTGACAAAATTATTTTTGGGTTGTTTTCTTTTTTTTTTTTTTTTAAGGCTGTTTTTTTTTTTTTTTTAGGTTTGTATTTTTTCAAGGCTGATCTTTTTATTTTTTGGTTAGTTTTACTCCCTAATATTTTTGTGTGTGTTTTGTGTGTCAAGTTACCACAACACCATTATTATCTTATATTATTTAATCTCAAGAAGGTTGCTTGGTGTTGGTGTCCCTTGTTAATTTCACATAGTATTTTTGAAATGTACCTGAATCCTCACAAACAAACTGTCCTTTTTGAAGGAAAACACACATAGGCGAGTATAATTGAAACAAAAAATACTTTATTAAGGGCTCAGAACCAAACAAAGAGGGAGGCAACACTGGAGAAACAGCTGAAATTAGCGAAGCCTTGGACCCCCAGGGCAGACATCAATTATTTAACATCAAAATTGGTGGCCTGAGGAGTCCTTATCTAAGGCAGTGCAGTCTGGTCCAGAAGTCCCAGAGATCCGGAAAGCAGCAGATGACATCTGTGTCCCCAGGCTGTGCTACTACAAGAGGCTGCATCTTTTACCAGACCAGACTGGACCCAGGGTCATCACTTTCTGGTCTTCTTTCCACGCTTCCTTCCTGGCTGTGGCTCTGGTGTTGGAGATGTGGCAGGAGGAGGAGTAGGACCTGGAGGAGGAGGAGGAGTAGTATTAGGACTTGGAGGAGGAGGAGGAGGAGTAGTAGGACCTGGAGGAGGAGGAGGACCATGTGTGAGGTCACAAATGTGGGTAGCAGATGTTATTTGGCCCCTCAACCCCTTATTGAGAGCTTCCAAAATGAAGGACTCACACAGGAGTCGCTGGCCCTCCTCCATCTGCAGCATTTTGCAGGCAGTTATGCAAGCAAAGTCCTCCTCCACAGTGTGGGGGGTTCTCGGGGCCTCTGTAGCTTTCCAAAAGAGGCCTATGGCAGCCTCCTCCAGGTTACTCCTCTTCCTGCCACTTTGTCTTTGCAGGTGGAGGGGAGGGACCTGGATATCAGGCAGCCTGCTTGGCCCGGCCACCTCCTAGCTGAGACTTCCCCGTGTATGAAAAAGGGACATGGTTTTTGTTTTTGCATCATCAATCACAATCATAAATTAGTAGTACTCCAAACTAACATCTAGTTAACATCATTGATTGGACAACCAGAAATAGAGGAATGCTATACCTGGCTCAAACTGGGCTCCTCCACATGTTGCTGCCTGGAAGGCCCAGGTTGGGCGTCAGAAGCCTCAGCTCAGGGGGAAGGAAGCATGGAAGGAAGACTGGAGAGTGCTGACCTGGGTTCAGTCTGACCTGCCAGAAAATGCAGCCTGTCATAGTACCACAGCCTGGGGACATAGATGTCATCTGCAGCTCCGGATCTCTGGGAATCCTGGACCTTCTTGCGCTCCCTTAGATAAGTGCTCCTCAGGCTACCAATTAGGATCTTCAAATAGGTGATGTCTGCTGTGGGGATCACCGTCTTCACAAATTCCAGCAATTGATCTAGTGCTGCCTTCCTCTTTGTTTGGTTCTTATATTCAGGGTGGTTTATCTCCCATAGACAAGGCAGCTCCCTGAACACATCAATGAAGATTGCCATAAAGTCGTTATCTTTCAAGATATCCATTTTCACTGCAAGACAAAACACAAGACAAACCCTAATGTCAGGCAAAACTCTCCTAATCTTGTTACAATATAGGCCTCAATCTAGAAGCAGCCTAGGCCCAAGTTTGGCTCTTACCTTCGTTATCACGATCGGTGTCTCTGATACTCCTTCCTCCGCTCACAGATCGTACGTACTATGCACGCGCGTTACACTTTATACACACTGCGCATGCGTGTAACTCCGCCCACCCCTGACATTCTTTCTAGTCTATTCCCCGCCCCTTTTCGTTCAGCGCAGTGGAGTAAGAGCACATGGCGGAGTCAGAGCAGGTGCGTGCTAAATATAGCAACGAGGAGGAGGGGGAGGAAAGCCCGGAGCCGGAAACGTCTGGATCCAGAAGGAGAAGATTTAAGGCATCAAATATGTCCTTTGGGGAGATGTTGGAGATGGTCGACATCCTGAAGAAGGCCGACTATGATGGAAAGTATGGACCTTACCCCAACCCCAATGTCTGAAAGGCCAAGATCATGGCGAAAGTGGTCAAAAGTCTGCACCGGAATTTTGGGGTACAACGATCCAAGGATCAGCTCAGGAAGCGGTGGTCGGACCTGAAATTAAGAGAGCACGAGCAGTACAGAAAGATCCGGAGAGTGCTGCAAAAAAGTAAGTAGTTGTGCTGTGTTCCTATTCTTTTTGTGTTTATTACGTTCGTGCTGCTTCCATGTGCTTTTCTGAACTGTTGTACAGTTTTAAATGGCAACTTTCATGTTCATGGGCACATTATTCGGTCGTATCAAACATTTTTCTTTCGGCCTATAAAACACCATTGTTTTGGCCATATGTATTTGACCACACTTTTTAGGGCCTATTTGTATGAAAATAATTTGGTTGTGTAGATGGGTTTGTTACTAGAATGAAATGAAAACTAGATTCTGTGTAAGGAGAGGACCCTAAGCGGCTGTTTACACATCTGGACGCTAGAGCACTAGTGTGGGACACAAGAACACCCTTTTTATTAGGGGGCCCACACAGGTGCTCCAGTGTATACTATAGGGGTGTCTCCATCTGTGAAGCTTGTACAAGACAGGTAAAGTATTGAAGCTTGACAAGGGACAATAAAAATTCTACATTTTGGAACTCTGCCAAAATCGACAATTGTACCCCACTTCAAAGCAATGTTTCATATTTATAGTTCTGCCATCAAATATCTGTGTGCTAAGTATACCTTTTTTTTCACATAGGGGAGAAAAGACTCGGAGGACAACCCTCATCCGAGGAGACCAGAGACCCCCCACCTCTGGAAGAAGGGAAAATCCCACAAAGACAAGCAGAGCAGGAGGAGAAAGACGTGGTGGAAATTGTCACCACAGCAGGTGAGTGTCTGCGACCACAGGCTCAGGTAAGAGAGGATGCCGGCATATTTATAATGCATGTTTTTTTTTTGGTTTCTATCTTTTTAGGTGATCGTGATGTTGTGGATCCAGGGCATTTCACCTCGGAAAGTGCACAGATCCTGATTGGGGAGATCATGGGGTGTAATGTTGCATTGGAAAACATCAAGAAAAACATCAATGATGTTATTCAAAAAAATAAGAACATCATTGATGTTTTGGGGAGAGTTTAAAACCCCTCCAAATCCCTTTCTTTTATGGTGTGCTACAATTTTAAAATTTTTTGTGGAATTGTAGAAAAGCCAAATTTTGAAGAGGCACACAGTGTGTCAACATGTGCTATCTGCCTTCACGGGAGATCAATGGACGTGTTTTGGGGTGAAACCCCTTCCTCAATAATAAAGTAGCTGAGAGGAAGGGGTTGCTCCCCCAAAACACGTCCCTTGATCCCCCGTGATGGCAGGTAGCACATGTTGACATTTGTAAATTGGTGTGCATCTTCAAAATTTGGCTTTTCCTGGGGTGACTTCACCCCATCTGAACGCAATATCAAACACAGTTTGTAAATACTCATGTCTGATATTGCCTTCAAGTTCTACCAAATGTGAACTTTGTAAGTTCAAGATGTGTGTCTTAATTGTGGGTTTTAAACATGCCTGTTTTATCTTAAATGGACACTTTTACTTTTTCTAATGCCACCCCAAAAATTGTTATACAACAAACATGTTGGTTTGTTTTAAAAACCTTGTCAAAATGCACATGTGATTGTGCAGGTATTAAAAAGATTGTTAATCAAGAATGTGTGGATAATTGTCTCAACGCTACAACAATTTTGGGGTGCTCTAATTGGTGTTTTCTGTGACAATGGGTGTTATTTCCTAAGGGCAAATCCACTTTGCACTACAAGTGCAGTTTCAAGTGTACTTGTAGTGCAAAGTGTCTTTGCCTTTAGTAAATAACACCCAACAGTGCTTTGTATAAGGTTACACAATCACGCCATTTTCAGGACTCACCACATTTCTGTCAGGGTCAGCTAAAACAAACACAAGCAGTAAATGTCACCAAAGATTTGCTTAATTTTTTTTTTATTTGATAAAGGTTTCACACATTGTCTGGCATATTGATAGCCCCCCTACCCGCAAAGAATTCAAGGTATCTTAGCCAGGCATCACGGGCACTCAGGGAGGGCAAGCCAGGACGGCCACTTTCAAGCGCCGTCATGGTTGGTTCATTTTGAATTTCGGCTTCAGGCCCAACTGAGCCAGCATAGTTGGCAGAATGTTGTGTAGAACACAGCACGCCAGGATAATGTGATTCAGTTTGTACTCCGCCATATGTATGGGTGTAAGAAATAGGCGGAACCGGCTGGCCATGATTCCAAACGTGTTTTCCACCACTCTTCTGGCTCCCGCCAGCCGGTAATTGAAAACCCTCTGGTCCGGGGTGAGGGTCCTCATCGGGAATGGCTGCATAAGATGGTCCCCCAGCGCAAAAGCTTCATCCGCAACGAAGACGAATGGGAGTCCTTCCACATTGTCTTCTGGAGGTGGCAAGTCCAAGCTGCCATTCTGAAGACGCCTGTAGAACTCCGTCTGGGCGATGACTCCACCATCGGACATCCGGCCATTCTTCCCCACGTCCACATACAGGAACTCATAAGTAGCCGACACCACCGCCAACATCACAATACTATTGAACCCCTTATAATTATAATAGTACGACCTCGAGTTGGGTGGTGGGAGGATGTGGACGTGTTTCCCATCAATTGCCCTTCCGCAGTTAGGAAAGTCCCACCGCTGGGCAAAGTGGGAGGCCACAGTCTGCCATTCCTGTGGCGTGGAAGGAAACTGTTGAGGAAAGCAAAAAAAAATTTGTCTTTTTGCACATTAAAACATGGAAAGCAGATTAGACACAAACATTCTTGGCCAACATCAAGATAACATTTATTAATGAGAATTTTTAAACACCAAAGTATAAGGTACAGCTATCATATTCCCCCTCCCCCCTCTCCTGGGCCATTTCTAACATTAAAGGGGGGGGGGGCTCTTGGACAGGTAACCCTTTCCACTTCATTGAGAGATGAATGCCTAAATAATGGGTATTACTTTGAACAGCCCCTCCTTAGTTACACTATTGACAGCCCACTGGACAGGTAAGAAGTGTCATAATACAAATATATAAATACACACTGTACACATTTGAGCACATTTGGACATTCTGCTATTACCTATCAAGATAATAATAGTATACAAAAACTTTAAACATTACCATTTTAAAGTATAGCCCTTGCGCTACATGCTTTGGGAAATTCATCCATACATCTGACCAGAAAAGAGATGGGTATAGTGTGTATGGGCTTGGCAAAGTCAGCAGATAGATGACTGAGGATAGATAGAGAATTGTTATCAGCTGACTTAGCAGTTGGGGGGGGTCCAAATGATTTGGGGACCCCTAAAAAAAGCCTCTGGCACTCTGCCTGAATTTAAATTACAAATCACATTTAAAAACATTTTAGGGGTGTTTGGGGTAAAGCACTACTATGGAGCTGATAAAATACATTGTTAACTGACTACATGAGGTGGATATAGGGCCAGGAGAGCATGCTGGGGAGGTAAGTGAAGGCAAATATGTATGAAGGACAAAAAAAATAATTACATAAAAATCCAGCATGCATGAGGACAAGGGGGACATTCACAGCATATTACAATCATGGTAATTAGGGAACGAGGAAAGAAATACAATATATTATCAAACATTAAATACAATAAAATGTGATATTAAAGGATAAAAATCTTACCTTAATATACTACTTCTGCAGGACCTGTATGATGGCAGAACAGGTCTCTGTGATACCCAGAGCCTGGGGGGAGATGCCTGTCGAGAACTTGAGGTCCTGCAGGCTTCTCCCCATCGCCAAGTTTCGCAGGGTGGCGACCAGCCTCTGCTCCGGAGTGATGGCTTGCCTTATGCAGGTATCCTGCCTGCTGATATAGGGGGTCAGCAAAGCCAACAAATGGTGAAATACGGGGTCCATCATCTGGAGAAAGTTCCTGAAATCATCAGGATTATTCTCACGGATCTCACGGAGCAAAGGCATATGACAGAACTGGTCACGCTGAAGCAACCAATTCTTGGTCCATGAACTCCTCCCCACCCTGTATATGGACTGGACTTGTGTCAACACCAAGCCCCCGCACAGCACGAACTCTACGAGGAGTACATATACGCAACATGGCTAGAAAACGGTCGGCTGCTTAGAACAAAGTAACAGATCGCACTGAAGAACAGCAAGGCCTGTGAAGAGTGACCTGAAAAACAGTAACGAACAATCAAGAACACAATGACTAATAAAAGTCACGCGGAGCTTGCTTGCACGCAATGAAGAGCAGATACAAATCCACAAGCACAAGCTGAACAGCAGAAAACGATCTGAAAACCACGAGTCTGAAAAAGTGTGAATCGTCTCTCACCAAACTTTTACTAACACGAGATTAGCAAAAGGAGCCCAAAGGGTGCCGCGCTTGATTCTGAACTGGCCTTTTCTAGTCTCGTCGTACGTGGTTTACGTCACCGCGTTCTTGACGATCGGAAATTCCGACAACTTTGTGCGACCGTGTGTACGCAAAACAAGTTTGAGCCAACATCCGTCGGAAAAAATCCTAGGATTTTGTTGTCGGAATGTCCGATCAATGTCCGACCGTGTGTACGGGGCATTAGGCTCCTTGGCCACACACAGCTTCAAGAGCTTCAACGCACACAGCTTTGGGCTCCTTGGATGGACACAGCTTTGAAGCCCTTCAACGCACACAGCTTTGGGCTCCTTGGACGCACACAGCTTTGAAGCCCTTCAACGCACACAGCATCTATTCTCACACAGGCACTTACTAGCAGCCACTGCTCCAACTTCACCTTCCTCCACTCTCATTCAGCTCTCACCAGCCCCTCGTTATATGGGCTGTGTGCACCTGGGCACACACCCTGCTGGCTGTCCACAAGACCCGGACACAGGGTTGGAGATCCCGTCCCACCCAAGACTCTGAAGAACCTCCAAACTACAGAGCCCCATAGGGAACTAGCAAAACCTGGAGAAAACTGCCAGAGCAGTTTTCTCTGTTTCAATTTTATGCCCTGTAGCTCTGCACTCAGCCGATATGCAGACTCTGTGTCCACTTTAACCCCGTTTTCATAGGGACAGAGCCTTGCTCTGCCACACATCTTTAAATCTATTCCAGTAATCTAACACATCCTCACCTTTCTTCTGAACAACATCCATCAATGCTCGCATATCTTGCCCCTTATCAAAAGTGGTTGTTACCCAATCTTTTAAGATTTCATTCAATCTGCTAATTGTCTCTTCATACACAACCGGGTCTAGTGGTGGATCTTCCACCTTCATTATTCCTTGATCATATGCTCCCTTATTTCTTGCAAATACCCACCATACATCGGCATACTTTTCTGGCACAGCACAATCAATCAAGATCCACATATCAGTATATGTGGCTTGTTGCGTTTTCTCTATCCACATCAGCTTTTTATACCATTTCTTTGGACATTTCTCTAAGCTGGGTAGGTCAGCAACAATTGCCCTAATTTCACTGGGTTTCCAGGGGACATAAACTTTTCCTATTCTTGCGTTATAACCCCCTTGTGCATTTACTTCACCTGGCAAAGCCACTTCCCTCAAGGGCATCTGGCCAAATGGCTCTAATTTGGATCTAAAATATTCTTTCGTCCTCTGTCTATCTTCTGGGGTACGCTGAGGCACTAATCCCAACCGCTTTGCCTGTTGCCTAGTTAGCACAGGTGAGGCAGGATCCCTGGATCCCCTTGCTGGGGGAGTACTAGTATCAGATTTACTTAATTTATTAAATCTTGCCAAGGCATCTGCCCTTGATGGAATGTATTGCCATAACTCCCCATCGTTTTCAAACGCCATTGTACCATCTGTATCATAGAATGGTTCCTCTCTACGGTAATGTGGGGAATACTGTTTGGAAACAAGTTTACCTGTGTGTCTACGCTGTGGGGTTTCTGTCATAATACTTGGAGTGGCCTGCTGATAACCAGATGCTTCTCCTATATCATCACTAGCTGACTCCCCTCCTGTAGTTTCCACTTGCTCTACCATAGGTGCAGACGCTCCTGCCAATTCCCTTCTTATTAAGTCATAAGGGGAAGCCCAGGCATTGGGCATCTCATCCTCATCTTCTAAATGTAAAGCAGCTTTCTCTGAGCACATTTTATAGGGGGGTGGTTTTATATCCTTCCTGGATACTTCTTCCCAGGCTGCTAAACATTCAATCCCCCCACAATCAGACATTTTAAAAAGCAGGTTAAATAATGCATCAATTGTAGGTGTATTAAGGGACCCCTCTGGTTGCCACCATTTAGTTGGGTCCTCTTTATACTCCTTCTTTGTTTCAGGGCATCTGGGTCTCCACTCACCATCATTCTGATGATAGGAGCACTTGGTTGTAATTTTGCAATACTTAGCCCTGTTGCCTTTGCTATATAACTTTTTTGCCCTATCTTTTGTTAACCCAAATGTATTCATGACAGGTAAAATATTTTTCTCAAGCAAGCTTCTCATATTTATCACTATTTCTCGTTACTCTCTTCAGAAATGACAATACTTTAGAACTCCGGGACTGAGAGTTCTGTTACTTATCTTTGTGGCTGTGTACCAGCAGCCCAGTACAATAATCTGAGATCTCACTTGTTCTATTCTCAGAAGGACGTCTCCTTTCTGAGTGGAATAGACTAGCCTCTATCTAGACTACCTACCCCAAGGAACATACAGCAGGTCATTCACCCATTTGTGGCTATCCGCTGAAGGCAAACCTATCTGCCTTAGGACCACAAATGTTCAAAAAATCATGCATACAAAAAATTCAACCACCAACTTCTACTCACTCTTTAGAAATTGTGGTACCTGCATTTATACATCCCTTTACAAAATATATATATACATTGTCATTTCTGGGGATAAGGAGAAAAGGCAAGCGCTTAAAAATGATAATTCTTTAGCATGCTTAAATTATAATAGGCATCTTTAACATTCTCAGTAATCATGCAGAGACAGAATGCAGGCAAAATCAAATAGGAAACGTGTTTACCTTCTGTGGCTGCACTCCCCCAACCGGCCCCGCAACACCGCACAGAAAAGACAGTATATAACATGAGAAATATAAGTTTTCTCACCTGAGGCCTCTTTCCTGCTGTCCCTCCTGGAGCGGGTGGAGAGCCGGTGGTGGAGATGCAGACAAGAAGACACGAGTAGGGGTCACCAATGTTAAGTAGAGCCTTGGAATAAAAGACATCAATGCCAGAAGAGCTGCATTTGTCTCATGTATGTTTACTTCAGAATATGCACTGTACATACAGAGGATCACATCTTCCAATAGATAGTGATACAGATTATAGGGCAGTACAGCTTTTATAGAGAATGATTATACAGTAGTCTATTGCGGGCATAAGCCCAAAATTACACATCACAAAGTACGTATTTTACTAGTTATTTCAACATAACCTTTGGTCAGCTTGACCTTACTGATTAATGGGTGGCAGTTAGTTTGACAAAAAGGAAGAATGATTATATCAAGGGATTAATTTTGACTTTTAAACAGGGACTTTTCATATCAACATCTTTTCCGAGAATTGTATCATGTCATTGGCAGAACATTTCATGTCAACTGGAGGCCAACCAAGACAGCCACATGTTGCAATACCAAAAGAATTCAGAAACATTTTACTCAAAATTATAAGAAATACAGTTTCATGTTGAAGAAGAACTCTAGATACATAACAAGATATGGCTCATATATTTCATATCTTCACAGGGACAGGACGACTGGTTGCAATTGAGGGAAAGATGAATGCGGCCAAATACAGAGATATACTGGTTGAAAACCTTCTCCAGAGTGCTCAGGACCTCAGACTGGGCCAAAGGTTTACCTTCCAACAAGACAATGACCCTAAGCACACAGCTAAAATAAGGAAGGAGTGGCTTCACAACAACTCCGTGACTGTTCTTGAATGGCCCAGCCAGAGCTCTGACTTAAACCCAATTGAGCATCTCTGGAGAGACCTAAAAATGGCTGTCCACCAACATTTACCATCCAACCTGACAGAACTGGAGAGGATCTGCAAGGAGGGATGGCAGAGGATCCCCAAATCCAGGTGTGAAAAACTTGTTGCATCTTTCACAAAAAGACTCATGGCTGTATTAGATCAAAAGGGTACTTCTACTAAATATTGAGCAAAGGGTCTGAATACTTAGGACCATGTGATATTTCAGTTTTTCTTTATTTAATAAATCTGCAAAAATGTCAACAACTCTGTGTTTTTCTGTCAATATGGGGTGCTGTGTGTACATTCATGAAGAAAAAATTAACTTAAATGATTTTAGCAAATGGCTGCAATATAACAAAGAGTGAAAAATTTAAGGGGGTCTGAATACTTTCCGTACCCACTGTATGACATGTTTCACAGTGACTTTTCCAGCAAATTTGGACCTCCAATGGGTATTCAGGTGATATCAGTATGATGACGTCTCATCTAAGAAGCTCTACGCGTTTCGTGGAACCCTCCACTCATCAGGAGCAATGCGATGTACGTCTAGTTGCATCTGGAAAATACATAACCAGAAAACTAAGCCTTAAGTGGGGGGGAGAGATGGGTTGATTGGAAAGGTAATAAAAATATATAAAGAAGGGGCAAAACCACAATAAATGCACCACCACTGTACCTGGCAAAACCACCCTGTATGCCAACCCATGAACATGGAGCCGAGAACAAGGCTATATATTTCCGGTCCCCCTAGCTTTTGTATATGTATGAGCTGTCATTTACATGTCTCATTCTATCTTATAGGGGGCTGTGTCACCCCCCGAGGCCTGCACAGTTCTGCACCTATCCGCTGTGCGCTGGTCGGATTGCCCCTGCCCCTTGGGTTTGGGGATCCGATTGCTTGGTTGTTCCGTCCCTGCCGGGAGCTGCGATGCGTACTCGGGGCCCTCCCCTTCCCCCCTATTGGGTGGTGGGGGCGGACACCTGACGCGCATCGACATCACGCCATGCGTGCTGTGCGTGTGACGTCATATAGGCGCCGCGCACTGACACGTGTTTTCTCCATTCCGTGTTGGCATTGAGGACTTGGACACCTGATCCGGAGCGGTTCAGCTCGGTTTGGCGCCCAGTGCTACCTCTGCACACCTTGCGTGATGTTGGTGTGGAATACCGGCGGGGTACATACATCTTGGGAAGCAGCTACTTTCACCTTCCTCCATCTATCCTTCAGCACTTGCACATGTTTTTATGTTTCCTGTTACAATATTTCAGTTATCCTTGTTCCCCTTTATCGGGCTATCCTAGGCTATACTTGGTGCTTATATCTTTATTTCACATATGGTAAACAACAATCACTTGTCACCATTCTTATGCACCCTACTTTATGTACTTAGCCTATTATTTCTGACATCCTTTTGGGCTCTTGGTCCTATCACATTCCCATTCCACTTTTCACCAGTCTTCTTATTTTTCCATTCCTGGATTCACCCTATTTTATTACTTATCCTTTACTTCTCTTGGCATTTCAGGTCCCTTTCACATTTGCTTGCCCATTGCTGTGTGTGCTGATCCTACTGCCAGACCATTACCTCAGCTCCCGGTTGGATGCCTCCGCCTTGTTCTCGGCTCCATGTTCATGGGTTGGCATACAGGGTGGTTTTGCCAGGTACAGTGGTGGTGCATTTATTGTGGTTTTGCCCCTTCTTTATATATTTTTATTACCTTTCCAATCAACCCATCTCTCCCCCCCACTTAAGGCTTAGTTTTCTGGTTATGTATTTTCCAGATGCAACTAGACGTACATCGCATTGCTCCTGATGAGTGGAGGGTTCCACGAAACGCGTAGAGCTTCTTAGATGCGACATCATCATACTGATATCACCTGAATACCCATTGGGGTCTCTTTAGGATCATGAATGATTTTATATCTTCTTTTTATATATTGCCCATGTGGAATAAGAGAGGATTAATTGTGTTAATGGAAATTATTAAATGTACAATTATGTATGATTATGGTATGGTACATATTCATTATCTGTTTTATATGAATATATTTGTATATACCTATTTATTAAACATTATTGTTATTTATTCTATCTGGTTGTCAGCCAATGCCTCATTTAAAGTCCCGACTCCCCCTCTTTGACCATTACGCTTAGGGATGGAGGTACCTGATGGTAATTTAGTCATGACCTCATTTAAAGTCCCGCCCTTCCTCTTGTTAGTTTAATTTGGACCTCCAAGTTGCATGAAAAGTTGTACCCCATGATTCTCAATGATAACCATTCATATCTGTGCTACTTCAAGTTGCAACAACTTCAAAGTAGTCCCTGTACTACTTTGGTGTGACTTTCATGTGACTTGAGATACATAGGGTGCAATATTACACAGGCAAACTTGAGGTCCATAAGGCCCCTTTCACACTTGTGCGACCTGAAAGTCCCGCCATTTTGCAGCGCTTTTTGCAGCAAATTTGATGTGATTTGAAGCAATGGAGAGGGTCAGGTATGCATTTTGGAGGGGACCCCCTACTCCATTTTCTTTTACAATTTTGGTGTGGAGTTCCCCTTAATATCCAAATCAGACTCAAAGAACCTGGTATGAACTGGTGGGGGGAACCTACGCCATTTGTACTCTATATTGCCGGGAACCGGCAATTCATCACAGCTACGAGCAATTTAAATTACATTTTTTCCTTTAGAAATGTAATTTTGCTGCGGTACAGTAATAAACACGGGAAAAATGCTCTACTTTACAGGCATACTACGGACACCCCCCAGGCATGATATTTAAAGGAATTTTAAATTTTTATTGTTTCACTTTAAGCATTATTAAAATCACTGCTCCGGAAAAAATGGCCATTTTAAAAACATTTTTTTCAATTGATACATGTCCCCTGGGGCAGGACCCAGGTCCCCATACATTTTTTTATGGCAAAGAACTTGCATATAAGCCTTCAGTGAGAACTTTGGATTTTGCAGGTACAAGCCCCATTGACTTCCACTGTTCCTGCATATGTGATCTAACAGGCATGTTCGCTGGCAATAGCGCTGCTTTCCATTTGCATTTGCGCCCAGTTTCTGAGAGTTGAAGCCTTAATTGGCCTTAATTGGGCGCTATTTTCCAGGACTGCAGGATCATTTATTGGTGCTATAGTAAATACCCCCTATGAGTACTTATTCATTTAGTTAAAAACACATGCTATATTTATATATTTATGTAGATATGGTCACAATATATATATATATATATGTCATTCACAACCATGATTGGTATACTTTAAAATATTTCTGAGTAAGACCCCTTTCACACTAAGGCGCTTTACAGGTGCTATAGCGCTAAAAATAGCGCCTATGAAGTGCCTCTCCTTTCACTCCAATGTGAAAGCCTGAAGGCTTTCACACTGGAGCGGTGCGCTGGCAGGATGCTCAAAAAAGTGCTGCAAGCAGCATCTTTCAGGTGCTGTAGGAGGGTTGTATACATTGAAATCAATGAGCAGCGCCACTGAAGCGGCGCTTTGTGGCCGCTTTTAACCCTTTAGCCCGGGCGCTGCCAGTGTGAAGGTGCCCTAAGGAAAAATCTGATTGTTTTTTGAATTGCCTAACATGGACTTTGCCCAGTCTTATTGACTAGTTAGCCAGTATAGCTGGATAAAAAAAATCCTGGGGTCTTCACAATGGTCTCTGTCCACAGACAGGAGTTTCATCTGGAGAATAACCAGTCAAGTGTTTATCTTATGGACTCATCTTAGTGGTATCAGGTCTTTTTTATCTACCAACCCAAAATGTAAATATCTTTGGTTTCTAGCTTTGCAAATAGTTTGTTTATAGTGATTAAGGATAGGTGATTCATTAAAAGTTAGGAAACAGATAAAGTCATTGTGACCCTTCCTTCACTCTCCTCTCATGGGGCTCATGACATAAAAAAATAAACAGATATTATTATTTCTTCTCAAAAGATCTAACAGCACATACATTCCACTAGATAGGTGACATGCGTGCCCCTGCACATGGTTTATTTTTTTATATTAAATGGTTTGCTTGTGGTGTTTGATTGGAATTTTTTTTTTTATTATTATTATTATTATTAACTTTACGTGTCCTATATACCATACATTTGTCGCATCTGAGGAAACCAACTTGATCTAGGAATGTGGAAAAAGAGGTGCAGTGCTCAAAGATATTGTCCTTAAAGTGATGATTCCTCAAAGGGGCTCAACCTGAATCATACATCATAAGGTAAACACTTGGTCAGAGAAAGAGGGGATGTCAGAAACCATGAAATCAGACCGAGACAGAAGTACAGTTAAATAACACTTGTTTAATAATAAAAGTAAATAGAACAAACATAGTCAAAACATAGCCAGAGTTCAGGAACTGGAACGGATAGTCAGACAGGCCAAACGTCAGGGAGCTGGAGATGATCGTAGTAAAACAGCAAGCAGGATCTGAAGCCAGAAGGGATGTCAACCAAGCAAGTCTTTTAACAGGAATGCAGGAGAGCGTCTATGTGATGTTGACTAATGCCCTGTACACACGATGGGAATTTTCGTCGGAAAAACCTTGGATGGTTTTTCCGACTGAATTCCGCTCAAGCTTGGCTTGCATACACACGGTCACACAAAAGTTCTCTGAACTTTTGACCATCAAGAACGCGGTGACGTACAACACGTACGACGGCACTAGAAAAGGGAAGTTCCATGCGAATCGATGATTCTAAGCATGTGTGTTTTTTTGCATGTCGGAATTGCATACAGACAAACGGAATTTCCGTTAGGAACTTTTTCCGACGGAAAAATAGAGAACCTGCTCTCATTCTTTTGCTGGCGGAAACTCTGCCAGCAAAAGTCCGATGGAGCATACACACGGTCGGAATTTCGCTGTAAAAGCTCACATCGGACTTTTGCTGGCAGAATTTCCGATCGTGTGTACAGGGCATAAGGCGAAGGCAGAGATCCTCTGGGCTGGACGGCTTAAGTAGGCAGGACTGACGAGCAGGAAATCATTAACCTGTGGTACCTGTGGAGAGATAGGAGCTGGCAATTAACCGACAGCTGAGCGAAGGAAGGGCTGAGCCCAGCCCTGACAGGGTAGAACAACCACGACACCTGAACAGACTGCCTCCTACCCTCCTCTGTAGACCCTTATTACAGGGGTCAGAAGGGCTTTGGCTATAATGAAATCCTTGATCACAGGACACCACGATCAATAAAACCAGGCAGGATGAACATAGATGATCAGGTTTCCACCGGTCGTTCCCAACTTTAATAGCGTTAGTTCCACACCAATGTACATCCCATGAAAATAAATAAATCTCATGGTGCAGTAATCCTTGGAACAATTTATTGATGCAAAACGAATGAAAATACACTCACATGATGATGTTAAAAAGGCGCTTGTTTGCTAGATAGATTTCCAGCACTGTCAAGTCCTGGGTGCGAGCCCGGATTGCTGAATGGAGCCCCTAAGTGCAGCGTACCCCTGGAAGTGAGACAGGGAGTACGGTGCCCAAAGGTGCACAGATTGCCAAGTGCTGCTGGGTAGCTGGGTAGCAGAGGGAAGCTGGGGTGCACTGGATAAGCTGATTGGGCAACCGTGTGAGGAGAGATCCCAGGTGAGCAAACCAGGAACAGAGTCAATAGCCAGGCCAGGGGTCATACACAGCAGGTTCAGTCCGAGATGAGGTACAGCAGGATAAACCAGGAACGGAGTTGGTAGCTGGGTCAGGGGTCAAACACTGTGCGGACAACCAGGGTACAGGTCAGGAGACTGGAGAATAGTCAGGTCCAAGCTGGGGGTCGATGCAGGCAGAGAGCAGGAGAAGTCAAGCAAGCTGGGTAGTAAACAGGAATCAGATGCAGATAGTTGGCACAGGAGACACAAGAAGCTGACGATAGTCCAGCAACCTGCATGCATCTGCAGCAAAAATAATTGCCACGGTGCACGTGCGCGCACCCGCCGTTGCGTACCTGTGTGCGCCCGTCGTTGCGCACCTGTGATTTGCCCAGCACGACCATGATGGATACTGGCAGGATTGCCCCTCCTAAGGCCATTTCCCTGACAGTGCCCCCCCAAGGGGCAGCCTGCGGATGCCTAATCTGGCCCATCTTTCGGAGTATCGGGCTCAAAACCTCTGCAACAGTCTATATTGTCTGCTGGTTCCCAAGAATTTTCTTCTACTGAATACCCTTTCATTTGATAAGGAATTGAATTGTCCTACCTCTCTGATGACAGTCCAGAATGGCTTCTACCTCGTACTCTGTTTCATCTCCCACTGAGACTGGAGGCGGTGGAGCTTCTTCTCTTCCTGGAAAAGGACTGGAAACAACAGATTTTGGTAAAGAAACATGGAACACTGGATGGATCTTATAGGAGCTTGGTTGTAACAGTTCAAATGCTACTCTGTTAATTTCCCTTTTAATCGGTCCAATAAACCTTGGTCCCAGCCTCCAGGAGTTGCAAGGAAGCCTAATGCCGCGTACACACGAGCGGACTTTACGGCAGACTTTGCCCGGCGGACGGGATTTCGTCGGACAATCCGATCATGTGTGGGCTCCAGCGGACTTTGTATTCTCAAAAGTTGGACGGACTTAGATTTGAAACATGTTTCAAATCTATCCGACGGACTCGAGTCCGGTCGAAAAGTCCGCTCGTCTGTATGCTAGTTCGACGAACAAAAAGCCACGCTAGGGCAGCTATTGGCTACTGGCTATGAACTTCCTTATTTTAGTCCAGTCGTACGTCATCATGTACGAATTTGACGGACTTTGGTTGATTGTGTGTAGGCAAGTCCGTTCATTCAGAAAGTCCGTAGAAAAGTCCGCCGGGCAAAGTCTGCCGTAAAGTCCGCTCGTGTGTACGCGGCATTAGATTCCTTGAAGAGAGCCATACTTTGTCTCCAACCTTAAAGACGGGGTTTCTCCTCCTCTTGTCGTACTGTTTCTTGTAATTCTCTTGGGCCCTTTGCATGGTTACCTGGAGGGTTTGGTAGTCAGCCTGGATGGAATTTATCCTGAACTGCTGGGACTGGAGCCTCCGGTATGACATTGGGCAAGAATGAGGGATGGAACCCGTAATTGGCCCAGAAAAGTGACTGATTAGTTGTATGGACTGAATTATTGAATGCAAACTCAGCACATGGAAGTATAGAGATCCAATTGTCCTGGGAAAAAGAGCAGAAGCAGCGTAAGTATTGTTCTAAGATTTGGTTAGTTCTTTCGGTTTGACCGTTGCTTTGAGGATGATAGGCTGAAGATAGACATACTTTAATTGAAAGCATTCTGCAGAGCTCCCTCCAGAACCTAGAGGCAAATTGCACCCCTCTATCGGACACAATGTTGTTAGGTAAGCCGTGTAGTCTGACTGTGACTATTTCTTTTATGAAGGTCTTCGCCGTGTCTGCAGCAGATGGTGTACCCATCATGGGCAAGAAGTATGCCATTTTGGACAAACGATCCACGGCTACCAGGATGGTTCTAAACTCTTCTGAGGGAAGTAGCTCTATTATGAAGTCCATAGATATTTCCCTCCATGGTTGCTCTGGCACTGTCAGTAGACGTAACAAACCCCAAGACTTGATGTTGGACCCCTTATTCCGCTGACAGGTAGTGCGGGAGCTAACATATTCCCTGCAGTCGGATTTCAGAGTAGGCCACCAACAAGATCGTTGATCAAGCTCTATAGTCTTTCACACCCCGAAGTGGCCAGCAAGTTGGTGATCATGCAAAGTCTTTAGGATCTGGTTTCTTGCTTGCTGCGGGACAAAGATTTTATCCTGATACCAAAGGAACCCTTCCTGGTTTCTTAGGGAAGATGCCTCTGGTTCCAAGCATTGGGAGGAAGCCTGTTTAAGTGAGGAGCTCAAATTGGATTGGATCATGAGGAAGTTTCTTCAGGAGTATCAGGAAACATCCGGGACAAAGCATCAGCCTTCCCGTTTTTGGACCCAGGGCGGTAGGTAATGTGGAAATTAAACCTAGCAAAGAACAGAGCCCACTGAGCCTGTCGGGGTCTTAAATGCTTAGCAGTAAGAAGATACTCTAGGTTCCTGTGATCCGTGAATATCATAATGGGGTGAGAGGCACCTTCAAGGAGATATCGCCAATCCTCCAGAGCAGTTTTAATGGCCAAGAGTTCTCGATCACCCACGTCATAATTTCTTTCTGACTGACCCATCTTCCGTGAGGAGAAGGCCACGGGATGGAGCAACGCTTAGGTCCCTGGCGTTGAGATAAAACTGCCCCTGTGGCATCTTCAGAGGCGTCAACCTGCAAGATGTAAGGCAGAACAGGACCAGGGTGCTGTAGGATTGGTGCAGAGGTGAATAATGATTTTAGCTTATCAAAGACAGATTGGGCTTCCGGAGACCACAGGAACCGAGCATGTAGATGGGTTACTTGAGTGATAGGTGAAATGATGGAAGAAAAGTTCTTTATGAACCTCCTATAGAAATTTGCGAAGCCCACAAATCTTTGCACCCCCTTTTTATCTGATGGAGTTGGCCAGTCCAGGATTGCCTGCACCTTTTGTGGAATCATAGCTACACCACCAGTGGAGATGATTAGCCCCAGAAACTGTATTTATTCCTTTTCAAAATCGCACTTTTCTGCTTTCACGTAAAGTCTGTGCTTTTATCAGCGTGTGCAGCACTGTCTTCACGTGTGTACGATGGAGCTCCAGTTTAGTTGAGAATATGAGGATGTCAGCCAGGTAAATGATGACAAAGTAGTCTAGAAATTCTTGGAAAATATCATTTACAAAATGTTGAAACGTGGCCGGGGCATTTCACGTTTCAACATGGCAAAATGGCATTCAATGGCATTACTAAATACTTGAAATGTCCAAAGCATGTTCTGAACGCTGTCTTCCATTGGTCACCCTTTCGGATGCATAGAGATTGTCGGCCCCCCCATAGGTCAAGCTTGGTAAATATCTGAGCAGTACGGAATCTCTGAAAAAGTTCAGGGACTAGAGGGAGCGGGTAGGGGTTCTTTATGGTGATTTTATTAAGTTCCCTATAATCCACACATGGCCTTAGGGTCTTGTCTTTTTTCGGAAGATTTTGGCACCAGCAGGAGAGGAAGAGGAACGGATGAAGCCTTTTCCCAAGTTTTCGTCGATGTATTGTCGCAATGTTCCTAATTCCAGATGGTATTAGGAACATTGCGACAATACATCGAGAGGGGAAATATGTGACGAAATGGAATTTCGGCTCCTGGGAGTAATTCAATCGGACAGTCATATGGCCGATGTGGTGGCAGAACATCGGCTTTTTTCTTGTCAAAGACATCCAAAAATTCCTGGTAGGCTGGTGGTACACTCTGGTTATTGGCAGGTACAGCTTGAACTATCAGGCAACTGGTCGCATCTCTGGATTCAGGAACAAGGCAGTGCTGTAGGCAGTAGGGAGAGGTAAACAAAATTTCTCTCTTGATCCAGTTGATCTGGGGATTATGGGCTTGGAGCCAAGGAGTACCCAGGATGACTGGAAACATGGGCGAGCTCAGGATGTCAAAATGTATGAATTCCTGATGGCCATCAGGAGTAGTAACAAAGAGAGGAGCAGTCTCTTGTGTAACGGGACCAGAACTAGGAAGGGTACCATCAGCCAGGAGAACTTCCAACCTATGTTTCTTGGAGAGCAGGGGTAGACCAAGTTTTCTTGCCAAGTTCAAGTCCAGGAAACAGCTGTATGCCCCGGAATCGACTATGGCCTGAAGCTGAACCCCCTCTTCGGCCAACTGTAACGTGATGGGAAGGATAAGGTGAGAAGGGGAAGTTCCGGAAACCTGTAAGTACACTGGGGAGTAATTGAGTGGCTTGCTGGGCCTTATAGGACAGTTGCACAAGAAGTGTCTGTTTCTTCCACAATAGAGGCATAGATTGGCTTGACACTGGCGTTGTTTTTCCTCAGGAGTCAGTGCAGATCGCACCAGACCAACGGGCATAGCACCAATTTCCAGGGTAGATGTACTGGAAGTCTGTAAACGTTCAGCCTAGCGCTCCCGTAGGCGTCTATCCAACTGATTGGCCAATTGAATGAGACCCTCAAGAGTGGTAGGGATACCACTCCTGGCCAACTCATCCTTGAGGGATTCAGAAAGTCCTAGGCGCAACTGATGTTTCAAAGCAGCCTCATTCCAGCCTGTATCTGCAGACCACAGACGGAAGTCCACTCTATAGTCCTCCACCGGCCGCCGTCTCTGCCGTAGAGAGTGCAGAGCGGCTTCAGCGGTGGCCGTACACTTGGGGATCTTCATAGAGCTGTGACATAGCTGCAAAGAATGTATCCACTGTGCTAATAACTGGGTCCCTCTGTTCCCATAAACTGTGGGCCCATGCCTGGGGTTTATTGAACAACAGAGAAATAAGGAACCCAACTTTGACAGTCTAGGTGGAAAAAGTCCGGGGTTGCAGGGCCAGATATAGTAAGCAGGCATTCTTAAAGGATCTGAATTTTTGTCGATCTCTGGAGAATCATTCAGGGGTTGGTACTCGTGGTTCGGGAGGCGGAGTTACCACCGTAGGGGTCATGGCTGTGAAGCTGGTGTAAGATGGACCTAAACCCGTAGAAGCAGATGATACCATTAAATGTTGTAGCCTACCCTCTAACTGGAGGTATCCTTCCTGTAGTTACATAGTTACATAGTTACATAGTTACATAGTAGGCGAGGTTGAAAAAAGACACAAGTCCATCAAGTCCAACCTATGTGTGTGATTATGTGTCAGTATTTCATTACATATCCCTGTATGTTGCGGTCATTCAGTTGATTATCTAATAGTTTCTTGAAGCTATCAATGCTCCCCGCTGAGACCACTGCCTGTGGAAGGGAATTCCACATCCTTGCCGCTCTTACAGTAAAGAACCCTCTACGTAGTTTAAGGTTAAACCTCTTTTCTTCTAATTGTAATGAGTGGCCACGAGTCTTATTAAACTCTCTTCTGCGAAAAAGTTTTATCCCTATTGTGGGGTCACCAGTACAGTATTTGTAAATTGAAATCATCTACCCTCTCAAGCGTCTCTTCTCCAGAGAGAATAAGTTCAGTGCTCGCAACCTTTCCTCATAACTAAGATCCTCCAGACCCTTTATTAGCTTTGTTGCCCTTCTTTGTACTCGCTCAATTTCCAGTACATCCCTCCTGAGGACTGGTGCCCAGAACTGGACAGCATGCTCCAGGTGCGGCCGGACCAGAGTCTTGTAGAGCGGGAGAATTATCAATTTATCTCTGGAGTTGATCCCCCTTTTAATGCATGCCAATATTCTGTTTGCTTTATTAGCAGTAGCTTGGCATTGCATGCCATTGCTGAGCCTATCATCTACTAGGACCCCCAGGTCCTTTTCCATCCTAGATTCCCCCAGAGGTTCTCCCCCCAGTGTATAGATTGCATTCATATTTTTGCCACCCAAATGCATTATTTTACATTTTTCTACATTGAACCTGTACTACATTGAACCTGTAGTCTTTGGACCACTTGAGTAAGGGTAGTGGCTGTTGGCACAAAACCTCTATTGGGGACTGTCAAGGAAATTCTAAGCTTCTCCCTATAAGCATATAATTTCTTTGCGCTTAAAAGCAAAAATATTCTTATATAATGCTGGGAAAGTGCGCTTGTTTATCTCTCCAAGTAACACAAAAAGATGCTGGTATCACTTCGAGCTCAGTATAATCCTGAAGAGAAATGGCCAGGCTGCCTTTATTTATACTAAACACATGGATAACAAGAGAGCGTGTGGTGGCTTCAGAATTAGCCAATCAGACACTTGTATTCATTCAAAAGAACCAATAACACACATTTATATATAAAAATAGAAATGCAGTAGTGACATGTGCAAACGGTCGTGTGCAAAACCATGTGGCAAGCATATGGTTCTGAACACGATCGTGTGCACATTCCCACTGCTACCAATGATGCGAGCCACACCAAACTATGACCCAGTGGGGCATCATTTTGTATGGTTATACTATGGTTCCCATGTACGCAGATCTGCCTACTTAGGAGTTTAAATGCGATCGCCATGGAGTGGCCAGTTCCCTGGTGAGGCATAAACAAAATCCTTAAAAGAGCAAACAGATCTGCCGTGTCCACGGGAAGGTTTCCGCATCCAATGGTCTTCCACCAGCGTCTGTATGTGCGAATACCCTCGTATGAGCGCATTACAGCAAAACAGACACTGGGGGGCATCTGACAACATACACTGATAAAAATTTCCACAACAGGGACGCACCTCTGCCGGCCTCAGGCATGGCTGGACTATACTGTCAAGTCCTGGGTGCGAGGCCGCATTGCTGAGAGGGCGCCCCTTGCGGCTAAGTGCAGCGTACCCCTGGGAGTGAGACAGGGAGTACGGTGCCCAAAGGTGCACGGATTGCCAAGTGTTGCTGCTGGGTAGCAGAGGGCAGCAGGGGTGAGCTGGATAAGTTGATTGTGCAACCTTGCGAGGAGAGATCCCAGGTTATGAAGCAGTAGAACAAACCAGGAACAGAGTCAATAGCCAGGCCAGGGGTCATACACAGCAGGATCAGTCCAAGATGAGGTAAAGCAGGATAAACCAGGAACAGAGTCTGTAGCCAGGCCAGGTGTCAAACAATCTCGCAGACAACCAAGGTACAGGTGCAGAGACTGGAGAATAGTCCGGTCCAAGCCGGGGGTCGATGCAGGCAGAGAGCAGGAGAAATCAAGCAAGCCTGGTAGTAAACAGGAATCAGATGCAGATAGTAGGTACAGGAGACACAGGAAGCTGACGATAGTCCAGCAACCTGCATGCATCTGCAGCAAGTTTAAATAGGCCAGAGGGCGCCAATAATTGCCACAATGAGCGTGCACACCCGCCGTTGCGTACCTGTGTGCGCCCATCGTCGCTCACCTGTGTGCGTGCATGCGCACAGGGATTCGCCCAGTGCGACCATGATGGATACTGGCAGGATTGCCTGTCCTACGGCCATTTCCCTCACAAGCACACACGCCATCAACAAGATGGCCACCGCACCCCGGCATACACTCGTTCCATGTCTGGTCACAAGCTCCTCCTTACGCATTTCATCATAAATTGATGTCATCAGGGGTGTAGCCAGACGTGCAATAAGGAGCATTATATAGATGGGCATCTGGCTAACGGCAGAAATGAGTTGCATTCCAACCAGCAGGAAGTTGCCTCAATCAATGTGACCAACATTCCGCAGGCTGGACATCCGTTCTATTGCGTTCCAAACAGCAGGAAGTCAATAGAGTAAATAAAACCAAATATACACTCGACTGGCCACATACTCTCTTCACAGCGATAATAACATTGTCATGATGGAACAAAGTCTGGCTATATTTAAACTAACTTAGTAGTTGCACAAAACCACAATGCTAGATAATTTGAATAATCCAGTAAATTAATCTAGACAAACAAATCCTAATTAAGATAAATACTTTTATGAAGAGCTCTGTATGCCAAGAGGCGGCGCCATCCTGTGAAGTAATCATGAACAACACTTAATAATGTAGATAAAACCTTATCCTATAAATATAAAATCATTGTCCAACAGTGTCACAACACATGGGTAGTAGCCTTGATGAAGTCATGTGTGTTGTGACACAACACTTTGGGAGGAGCTTGACGTAATTTCCGGTTTACGGCCGTGACCGGAAGTCCTTACATTGTTTGATACTTTCCTCTAGGAAATGATTGTGGAGACCGGAGAAAAGCTTCAGTGATTCCTTGGATCCATTGAGGAAGATTCAGCAACAGTCTGGTCGTTTATCGATGCATCATTAGACCCATTGGGGTCTATCCATAAGGTAAGAGGCTAGCACCGCTGGGGGAGGATTCTGAAAATTACCACTACCATGTTTTATCTGTAAATTGGACTCCCACATTCGTCCCTTTCTCCTCATCTCTATTTGCCCTTATAGGATTACCTCTATCTACACTCTGAATTTGCCCACATAGGATTACTTTTATCTACACTCTGAATTAGAGACTGATCCACTCTGTGAATCACCTGATTTTTTTGGATGCTCTTTATTATGATTTGTTGGGATGCACTTTATAAGATTTTATTTAATATTATTTATGATGTACTTTTATTGAGTTGCACTTGGAGAGATTCATTTTGTTGTGTATTTAGCACTTTATCGATTTGTTTATTAATTAGCGCTACTTCACTATTTATACACATACTTAGGGGTGTTGGCAACACTATAGAAGTTTAGCTGCTTTTTATATTACATTAAGCACCTTTTTTATCACACACTTTATATTTAGCACTTTATTTGCCATCAATACACTTGTTTTTTTTGGTAGCGCATTAGTACTTTCTTTTTAACATCTTGTTGGTGGAGTGTGTGCTGGAAATCTATCTAGCAAACAAGCGCTTTTTTATCATCATCATGTGAGTGTATTTTCATTTGTTTTGCATCAATAAATTGTTTCATGGATTACTGCACCATGAGGTTTATTTATGTTTCATGGGATGTACATTGGTGTGAAACTAACGCTATTAAAGTTGGGAATGGCCGGTGGAAACCTGATCATCTGTGTTCATCCTGCCTGGTTTGATCATGGTGTGTTGTGATCAAAGATGTCATTATATCCAAAGCCCATCTGACCCCTGTAATAAGGGTCCACAGAGGAAGAGGAAGTGTGTTCGGGTGTCGGTGGTGGTTCTCCCCTCTTTCTCTGACCAAGTGCTTACCTTATGATGTATGGTTCAGGTTAAGCCCCTTTGAGGAATCATCACCTTAAGGACAATATCTTTGAGCGCTGACCCTCTTTTTCCATTTTTTTGCATTGTTGTTCAACAATTTTTATGCTGGCTACTTGGAGGTTATTCATTTATGTTTGAATTTGTTTTAAATACTGTATGTATGTAGATTCAGTTTAACCAACGCAGCAGATATTTCATATTGATTTTTGATCTATAAATGTGACAGTTTTTTTTAGGTGAATCTGGAATACATTTAACAAATCAATTTTTTTGAATTGGTGGGCACCTATAAATGAATTTGGGACATTTTGGGAGAATTTTTTCAAGTATTGGTTCTCTACGTAAAATTGGCCAGTGCTTCTTAAAAGCTTTTTCTATTGCTTTGTATTGTCTATTGTACTCTGCATTAAAGGCTATACTGTAATCCTTGTGATTTTTCTTGTTTGGGTTTTAATAGTTTTTCCCTATTTATATTTTTCATCTGTTGTTTTATCTTATCCAGCATCTGTGTCAGGTCTGGGCTCAGCCCTTCCTTCTCAGAGCTCTGTGCTCAGCTGTCGGTTAATTGCCAAAGTCTCTTCCTTCCACAGTGACTCGCTTGGTCTTCATTTCCTGCTCGTCAACTAGAGCTGCGGGTTTTATAAACTCCTTGGATCAGATCTTCAGTGCCTTTGCCTTGGTTAACATATCCGGACTCTCTGCTGTGTTTTCCTGTGAAAGACTTTTGCTTAGGTGGATAAAATGTAGCGCTAAAACTATATATACAGTGAAAAGTGCACACACAAATGATGAACAATCTAATAGACATTCAAAAAATGAATAATAGAGTCCAACATAGTGAAATGAGTGAAAATAAGGGAATGAGTCAGATAACACAAATCAGATCCTGAAAAAGAAAACTTAATAAAAGTCCACAACCATAAGATGATAATCTTCAGATAAATGAATAGAAAGACTGATATGTGAAGCATCCAAGATGATAAATCCTGGAAGTGATAGAGAAGTCCCGTGCCTTACCTCACAGGTACTTTACACCTTGAAAAAATGTGCTTCTGATTTTCATGCAAGGTCCCCTCTCTCCTGGAGAAGGCTGCCTGTGCTGGGGGAGGGGTGGGCACTGAGTATTTATTTTTATCCATCTAGAGAGGATTCATCATTGTTGTTAGCGATCATTTTAGATGGAGGTATCTCCTCGAATGTACCACTGTGCCCGGTTCTTATACTGACTGACCATAAGAATCTCACATTCTTATCTGAGACTAAACGTCTCTCTCCCAGAAGGGCACGATGGGCTCTTTTTTTGTCAAGCTTCAATTACATAGTTTCATTCTTACCCAGTACTAAGGATGTAAGGGCTGATGGATTGTCGCAACAGTTTTCCTCCGCTTCCAAGATGGAGTCGGTTCCTGTTCCTGTGTTTTGCCGATTTTCAGACAGAACTGTAATATATTACATGTTGTTCATTAGGGATGAGCCGAACACCCCCCTGTTCGGTTCGCACCAGAACATGCGAACAGGGGGGCGAACGCCGTTAAAGTCTATGGGACACGAACATGAATAACCACTTCAGCCCCGGACCATTATGCTGCCTAAGGACCAGAGGTCTTTTTCCAATTTGGCACTGCGTCGCTTTAACTTCTAATTGCGCGGTCATGCAATGCTGTACCCAAACGAAATTTGAGTCCTTTTCTTCAAACAAATAGAGCTTTCTTTTGATGGTATTTGATCACCTCTGCGGTTTTTATTTTTTGCGCTATAAACGAAAAAAAAAAACGAAAATTTTGAAAAAAAATGATATTTTCTACTTTTTGTTATAAAAAAAATCCAATAAACTCAATTTTAGTCATATATTTAGGCCAAAATGTATTCAGCCACATGTCTTTGGTAAAAAAATGTCAATAAGCGTATATTTATTGGTTTGCGCAAAAGTTATAGCGTCTACAAACTAGGGTGCATTTTCTGGAATTTACACAGCTTTTAGTTTATGACTGCCTATGTCATTTCTTGAGGTGCTAAAATGGCAGGGCAGTACAAACCCCCCCCCCCAAATGACCCCATTTTGGAAAGTAGACACCCCAAGGAAATTGTTGAGAGGCATATTGAACCCATTGAATATTTTTTTTTTTTTGTCCCAAGTGATTGAATAATGACAAAAAAAAAAAAATATTTACAAAAAGTTGTCACTAAATGATATATTGCTCACACAGGCCATGGGCCTATGTGGAATTGCACCCCAAAGTACATTCAGCTGCTTCTCCTGAGTATGGGGATAGCACATGTGTGGGACTTTTTGGGAGCCTAGCCGCATACGGGGCCCCGAAATCCAATCACCGTCTTCAGGATTTCTAAGGGCGTAAATTTTTGATTTCACTCCTCACTACCTATCACAGTTTTGAAGGCCATAAAATGCCCAGATGGCACAAAACCCCCCCAAATGACCCCATTTTGGAAAGTAGACACCCCAAGCTATTTGCTGAGAGGCATTTTGAGTCCATGGAATATTTTATATTTTGACACAAGTTGCGGGAAAGTGACTTTTTTTTTTTTTTACACAAAGTTGTCACTAAATGATATATTGCTCACACAGGCCATAGGCATATGTGGAATTGCACCCCAAAATACATTTAGCTGCTTCTTCTGAGTATGGGGATACCACATGTGTGGGACTTTTTGGGAGCCTAGCCACGTACGGGGCCCCGAAAACCAATCACTGCCTTCAGGATTTCTAAGGGTGTAAATTTTTGATTTCACTCTTCACTGCCTATCACAGTTTCGGAGGCCATGGAATGCCCAGGTGGCACAAACCCCCCCCCCCAAATGACCACATTTTGGAAAGTAGACACCCCAAGCTATTTTCTGAGAGGCATGGTGAGTATTTTGCAGCTCTCATTTGTTTTTGAAAATGAAGAAAGACAAGAAAAAACATTTTTTTTTTTTTTTCAATTTTTAAAACTTTGTGACAAAAAGTGAGGTCTGCAAAATACTCAATATACCTCTCAGCAAATAGCTTGGGGTGTCTACTTTCCAAAATGGGGTCATTTGGGGGGGTTTTGTGCCACCTGGGCATTCCATGGCCTCCGAAACTGTGATAGGCAGTGAAGAGTGAAATCAAAAATTTACGCCCTTAGAAAGCCTGAAGGCGGTGCTTGGTTTTCGGGGTCCCGTACGCGGCTAGGCTCCCAAAAAGTCTCACACATGTGGTATCCCTGTACTCAGGAGAAGCAACAGAATGTATTTTGGGGTGTAATTTCACATATTCCCATGGCATGTTTGAGCAATATATCATTTAGTGACAACTTTGTGCAAAAAAAAAAAAAAATTGTCTCTTTCCCGCAACTTGTGTCACAAAATAAAATATTCCATGGACTCGACATGACTCTCAGCAAATAGCTTGGGGTGTCTACTTTCCAAAATGGGGTCATTTGGGGGGGTTTTGAACTGTCCTGGCATTTTATGCACAACATTTAGAAGCCTTTTATGTGAGACATTTATGTCACACATCACCCACTCTTCTAACCACTTGAAGACAAAGCCCTTTCTGACACTTTTTGTTTACATGAAAAAAATTATTTTTGCAAGAGAATTACTTTGAACCCCCAACCATTATATATTTTTTTAAAGCAAATGCCCTACAGATTAAAATGGTGAGTGTTTCATTTTTTTTTCACACAGTATTTGCGCAGCGATTTTTCAAACGCATTTTTGGGGGGAAAAACACACTTTTTTAAATTTTAATGCACTAAAACACACTATATTGCCCAAATGTTTGATGAAATAAAAAAGATGATCCTAGGCAGAGTACATGGATACCAAACATGACATGCTTTAAAATTGCGCACAAACGTGCAGTGGCGACAAACTAAATACATTTTTAAAAGCCTTTAAAAGCCTTTACAGGTTACCACTTTAGATTTACAGATGAGGTCTACTGCTAAAATTACTGCCCTCGATCTGACGTTCGCGGTGACACCTCACATGCATGGTGCAATTGCGGTTTACATTTGACGCCAGACCTTGCGTTCGCCTTTGCGCGAGAGCAGGGGGGGACAGGGGTGCTTTTTTTTTTCTTTATTATTTTTTTGCTTTTTTATCTTATTTTTAAACTGTTCCTTTCATATTTTTTTAAAATCATTTTTATTGTTATCTCAGGGAATGTAAATATCCCCTATGATAGCAATAGGTAGTGACAGGTACTCTTTTTTGAAAAAATTGGGGTCTATTAGACCCTAGATCTTTCCTCTGCCCTCAAAGCATCTGACCACACCAAGATCGGTGTGATAAAATGCTTTCCCAATTTCCCAATGGCGCTGTTTACATCCGGCGAAATCTAAGTCATGAAATGCTCGTAGCTTCCGGTTTCTTAGGCCATAGAGATGTTTGGAGCCACTCTGGTCTCTGATCAGCTCTATGGTCAGCTGGCTGAATCACCGGCTGCATTCTCAGGTTCCCTGTTGAGACAGGAGAGCCAGAGAAAAACACGGAAGGGGGGGCATTCCCTCCCACTGCTTGTAAAAGCAGTCTAGAGGCTAATTAGCCGCAAGGATTGCTTTTACATGAAAGCCGACCGCTGGCTGAAAAGAATGATACCAAGATGATACCTAAACCTGCAGGCATCATTCTGGTATAACCACTCAAAGTCGTGAATGGCGTACTTTAAGACAAAAAAATGGTTAACAATAAAACACAGTAAACGGTAAAGTATAAAAAATTGCATACCTGAAAAGCAAACATGATAAAACATAATAACAATAAAACATTGCAGAATAGAATACAGTTAAAAAGAGCAGAACAATAGAGAGAGAATAGAGAGAGAACAATAAAACGACAACTATTTTTTTTTATTTTATATATATATATATATATTTTTTTTTACACTTTTTTTGTAACTAACTTTTATAACTGTAACCGGTTCCAGGTTCGGGTCTCTCAAAATGCGATGGCATCTTGGGAGACCCTGTGAAAGTGTGCCTAGTCTGTGGAATGCTGTACCCTACGCTAATACTCAACTAGTGAATGGTAGCGTTCAAAAACATTCACCAATGCAAAGACCAGGATTGTCAGGACAGGAGGGACAATAATAGCGGGTGTCACGCCTATATCCGCGCTTGCTGCAGACACGACATCTTTTTTGGGGGGGTTCATTGGGTAGGGGTACTCGGGAGGACATAAATAAAATGCCTCTCATGCAGCCGACTGCATTTGGTTGGGGATCCCAATTAGGATTGGCGAATGCAGCAGGAAGGGCACTATGGGCACGACAGGCCTGTTTGTCTTCTTCTTGGTGGCAGCGGGACACTACTTGTGCTTGCCACCTCACCAGCTTGAACTGCATTTATGGGACTCGCCACGTCACCAAGTGTTACTGCAGTGCTGGTTTGACTACGACCGGGGTGTACTAGGCCGCTGGCGCTTGCCAGTTTCACCAAAACGCTACCAAAAAAACTGTTAGCGATCGCAGGGATCAGGCCTGACTCTGCAAACGCTGCAGTTATGCGTTTAGTGTTTTGTAAGTGTCAGTGATCGATCGATACTGCACTTGGGTGGGCTGGGCTGGGCCAGGCGGAGGGGCAAAATGCAGGTGCTAGCAGGTATCTGGGCTGATCCCGCTAACACTGCGTTTTTGGGAACCCTAAACTGCTGGGGGCGCTAGTATAGATCTGATCGGATCAGATATTGATCCGATCAGATACTATACCACTAAGGGAGGTGTACGGTGCGTGCGTGGGTGTTAGCGCTACTGGCACTAACCTGATGCTGCCTGGGGCTGGTGCTTGCCAGTTCACTAAAACGCTACCAAAAAAACTGTTAGCGATCGCAGGGATCAGGCCTGACTCTGCGAACGCTGCAGTTATGTGTTTAGTATTTTGTAAGTGACAGTGATCGATCGATACTGCACTTGGGTGGGCTGGGCTGGGCGGAGGGGCAAAACGCAGGTGCTAGCAGGTATCTGGGCTGAATCCGCTAACACTGCGTTTTTGGGAACCCAAAACTGCTGGGGACACTAGTATAGATCTGATCGGATCAGATATTGATCCGTTCAGATACTATACCACTAAGGGAGGTGTACGGTGCGTGCGTGGGTGTTAGCGGTACTGGCGCTAACCTGACGCTGCCTGGGGCTGGTGCTCGTGCTTGCCAGTTCACCAAAATGCTACCAAAAAAACTGTTAGCGATCGCAGGGATCAGGCCTGACTCTGCGAACGCTGCAGTTATGTGTTTAGTATTTTGTAAGTGACAGTGATCGATCGATACTGCACTTGGGTGGGCTGGGCTGGGCGGAGGGGCAAAACGCAGGTGCTAGCAGGTATCTGGGCTGAATCCGCTAACACTGCGTTTTTGGGAACCCAAAACTGCTGGGGACACTAGTATAGATCTGATCGGATCAGATATTGATCCGATCAGATACTATACCACTAAGGGAGGTGGACGGTGCGTGCGTGGGTGTTAGCGCTACTGGCACTAACCTGATGCTGCCTGGGGCTGGTGCTTGCCAGTTCACTAAAACGCTACCAAAAAAACTGTTAGCGATAGCAGGGATCAGGCCTGACTATGCGAACGCTGCAGTTATGCGGTTAGTGTTTTGTAAGTGACAGTGATCGATCAATACTGCACTTGGGTGGGCTGGGCGGAGGGGCAAAACGCAGGTGCTAGCAGGTATCTGGGCTGATCCCGCTAACACTGCGTTTTTGGGAACCCTAAACTGCTGGGGACGCTAGTATAGATCTGATCAGATCAGATATTGATCCGTTCAGATACTATACCACTAAGGGAGGCGTATGCTGCGTGCGTGGGTGTTAGCGGTACTGGCGCTAACCTGACGCTGCCTGGGGCGACGCATATCACCGCCGGGCGATCAGGGGGCTAAACTTTTATTCGGTAATAAACGGCGGGTGCCCTGACACTATAAAAAATAAACTAACTAACCAGCGTCACCCATAACAGTTATACGGTGATCAGTGGTGAAAGGGTTAACTAGGGGGCAATCAAGGGGTTAAAACATTTATTAGATAGTATATGGGGGTCCCTGTCGCTATAAAACGCTGACGGCGAACCTAAATATTTACGTCCCTAACTAGCGTCACCAGCGACACTAATACAGCGATCAGAAAAATGATCGCTTGGCGACAGGGGGTGATCAAGGGGTTAAAACTTTATTAGGGGGGGTTAGGGGGGTATCCTAGACCTAAAGGGGGCTAACCCTAACTGCCCTAACACAGTAACTGTCACAAACTGACACCATGCAGTAATCAGAAAAAAAAAAACACTGCTTGGTGTCAGTGTGACAGGGAGTTGGGAGGGGTGATTGGGGGGGTGATTGGGGGGCGATCGGGGGGGATCGGGGGTGTTTAGTGTGCCTGGCATGTTCTACTGTGTGTGTGTGTGTGTGTGTTTTTACTCACATTCCTGTCTTCTCTCCTCGGCGCCGGAACGGAAAATACCGAGCCGAGGAGAGATGACATCATTTCCTTTGCTGCTGTTTAGCATACAGCAGCAAAGGAAATGATCTGATTGGCCGGCGGCGATCGCGAGGGGGGCCACGAATGGATGGCCTCCCCCTCACCTCCGATCGCCGGGGGACAAAAGAGGACCGCCTCGGGCATCGGGGGGGTCCGATCGGACCCCCCACCTGCGGGAGGCAGATCACGTACATATACATGATTTTGCCTGCCCGTGCCGCCTTGCCGACGTATATCGCCGTGAGGCGGTCCTTAAGTGGATAATCAAAAGTGCTAATTTTAAAGGCTTATATGCAAGTTAATGTCATAAAAAGTGTTTGGGGACCCGGGTCCTGCCCCAGGGGACATGGATCAATGCAAAAAAAAGTTTTAAAAACAGACGTTTTTTCAGGAGCAGTGATTTTAATAATGCTTAAAGTCAAACAATAAAAGTGTAATATCCCTTTAAATTTCGTACCTGGGGGGTGTCTATAGTATGCCTGTAAAGGGGCGCATGTTTCCTGTGTTTAGAACAGTCTGACAGCAAAATGACATTTCGAAGGAAAAAAGCCATTTAAAACTACTCGCGGCTTTTGCATTGCCATCCGACAATACACATAGAAGTTCATTGATAAAAACGGGATGGGAATTCCCCACAGGGGAACCCCGAACCAAAATGTAAAAAAAAAATGACGTGGGTGTTCCCCTAAATTCCATACCAGGCCCTTCAGGTCTGGTATGGATATTAAGGGGAATCCCGGCCAAAATTTAAAAAGAAAATGACGTGGGAGTTCCCCTAAATTCCATACCAGACCCTTCAGGTCTAGTACGGATTTTAAGGGGAACCCTGCGCCAAAAAAAAGAAAACGGCGTGGGGTCCTCCCAAAAATTCATACCAGACCCTTATCTGAGCACGCAACCTGGCAGGCCGCAGGAAAAGAGGGGGGGACGAGAGAGCGGCCCCCCATCCTGAACCGTACCAGGCCACATGCCCTCAACATTGGGAGGGTGCTTTGGGGTAGCCCCCCAAAACACCTTGTCCCCATGTTGATGAGGACAAGGGCCTCATCCCCACAACCCTGGCCGGTGGTTGTGGGGGTCTGCGGGCGGGGGACTTATCAGAATCTGGAAGCCCCCTTTAACAAGGGGACCCCCAGATCCCGGCCCCCCCTGTGTGAAATGGGAAGGGGGTACAAAAGTACCCCTATCATTTCACAAAAAAACTGACAATTCCTTTATTTAAATGCTTCTTTCTTCTTTCTTCTATCTTCCTTCATCTTCTTCTTCTGGTTCTTCTGGCTCTTCTGGTTCTTCCTCCGGCGTTCTCATCCAGCATCTCCTCCGCGGCGTCTTCTATCTTCTTCTCCTCGGGCCGCTCCGCACCCATGGCATGGGGGGAGGCTCCCACTCTTCTCTTCTTCATCTTCTTCTTCATCTTCTTTTCTTCTCTTCTTCTCTTCTTCATTTTCTTCTCCGGGCCGTTCCACATCCATGCTGGCATGGAGGGAGGCTCCCGCTGTGTGACGGCGTCTCCTCGTCTGACGGTTCTTAAATAACGGGGGCGGGGCCACCCGGTGACCCCACCCCCTCTGACGCACGGTGACTTGACGGGACTTCCATGTGACGTCACAGGGAATGCCACAGGGAAGTCCCGTCATGTCCTGTGCGTCAGAGGGGGCCCCGCCCCCGTTATTTAAGAACCGTCAGATGAGGAGAGCCTCCCTCCATGCCAGCATGGATGCGGAGCGGCCCGGAGAAGAAAATTAAGAAGAGAAGAAAAGAAGAAGATGAAGAAGAAGATGAAGAAGAGAAGAGCGGGAGCCTCCCCCATTCCATGGGTGCGGAGCGGCCCGAGGAGAAGAAGATAGAAGACACCGCGGAGGAGATGCTGGACGAGAACGCCGGAGGAAGAACCAGAAGAGCCAGAAGAACCAGAAGAAGAAGAAGAAGGAAGATAGAAGAAAGAAGCATTTAAATAAAGGAATTGTCAAAAACTGTCTCTTGTCATTTTTAACATTTTTGACAGTTTTTTAGTGAAATGGTAGGGGTACTTTTGTACCTCCTTACCATTTCACACAGGGGGGGGTGTAAAGTTGAACCCTGAAATAAAGGACATCAACGCCAGCTGCATGTCTCATGTATGTTTACTTCAGAATGGATCGCACATCTTTGTGACAATGCGATGAAGTTTACAAGGCAGTAGGGGTTTTACAGAGAATGGTTATACAGTAATATTATGGTGGGCACAAGCCCAAAGTTACACATCACAAGTACGCATTTCACTTAGTATTTCAACACAGGCTTGGCTAACGGTTTGGCTAGAAAGACTAACTTTTAGGGTTCATCATAACCCAAAATATTTCAAACTGACAAGTTGTTTTGACAGAAAGGGAGAAATAATTGTAGGAATAATTACTTGGAAAGAAGTTAAGTTGGCTTTTAGACAGGGACTTTCTATGTCAACATCTTTCCCTATCTCATATTCCGAGAATTGTGTCAGGTCATTGGCAGAACATTTAATGTCAACTGGTCAGCCACATGTGTTGCAATACCAAAGAATTCAGAAACATTTTACTGAAAAACAAATTAAATGCAAAAATACAATTTCATATTGAAGAGGAACTCTGGATAAGTAAAAGATATGGTTCCTATATTTCCTATATCTTCACAGGGGCCAGGATCTGGGGGTCCCCTTGTTAAAGGGGGCTTCCAGATTCTGATAAGCCCCCTGCCCGCAGACCCCCACAACCACCGGCCAGGGTTGTGGGGATGAGGCCCTTGTCCTCATCAACATGGGGACAAGGTGTTTTGGGGGGCTACCCCAAAGCACCCTCCCAATGTTGAGGGCATGTGGCCTGGTATGGTTCAGGAGGGGGGGCGCTCTCGTCCCCCCTCTTTTCCTGCGGCCTGCCAGGTTGCGTGCTCGGATAAGGGTCTGGTATGGATTTTTGGGGGGACCCCACGCTGTTTTTTTGGCGCGGGGTTCCCCTTAAAATCCATACCAGACCTGAAGGGTCTGGTATGGAATTTAGGGGGACCCCCACGTCATTTTTTTTAAAAAAATTTTGGCAGGGGTTCCCCTTATTATCCATACCAGACCTGAAGGGCCTGGTATGGAATTTAGGGGGACACCCACGTCATTTTTTTAAAAAAATTTTGGTTCGGGGTTCCCCTGTGGGTAATTCCCATGCCATTTTTATCAATGAACTTCTATGTGTATTGTCGGACCAGCAATGCAATAGCCGCGAGTAGTTTTAAATGGCTTTTTTTCCTTTGAAATGTCATTTTGCTGTCAGACTGTTCTAAACACGGGAAACATGCGCCCCTTTACAGGCATACTATAGACACCCCCCAGCTACGAAATTTAAAGGGATATTACACTTTTATTGTTTGACTTTAAGCATTATTAAAATCACTGCTCCTGAAAAAACGTCTGTTTTTAAAACTTTTTTTTGCATTGATCCATGTCCCCTGGGGCAGGACCCAGGTCCCCAAACACTTTTCATGACAATAACTTGCATATAAGCCTTTAAAATTAGCACTTTTGATTTCTCCCATAGACTTTTAAAGGGTGTTCCGCGGCATTCGAATTTGCCGCGAACACCCCAAATTGTTCGCTGTTCGGTGAACTTGCGAACAGCCAATGTTCGAGTCAAACATGAGTTCGACTCGAACTCGAAGCTCATCCCTACTGTTCATACAGAAACAATGTTTTCCTTTTAAAAAAAATTCATTTTAACCGCTTGCCTACCGGCTCACGCTGATATACGTCGGCAGAAGGGCACGTACAGGCATATTAACATACCTGTATGTTGCCCTCCAAGAAGCGGCTTGCGGGCGCAAGCTCTGTGAGTGTGATTGCGGGTCCTGCGGACTCGATGTCCGCGGGGATACCCGCGATCATCTCACGGAGAGGAAGAACGGGGAAATGCTGATGTAAATCAGCATTTCCCAGTTCTGCCTAGTGACACTGACACTGATCACACTGATCACATCATGTCACACATAGCCCATCCCCCCCACAGTTAGAATCACTCCCTAGCACACACTTAACCCCTACAGCGCCCCTAGTGGTTAACCTCTTCACTGCCAGTCACATTTACACAGTAATCAATGCATTTTTAATCACACTGATTGCTGTATAAATGTGAATGGTCCCAAAATAGCGCCAAAAGTGCCTGATCTGTCCGCCATAATGTCGCAGTCACGATAAAAAACGCTGATCGCTGCCATTACTAGTAAAAAAAAAATATTAATAAAAATGCCATAAAACTATCCCCTACTTTGTAGAGGCTATAACTTTTGCGCAAACCAATCTATAATCGTTTATTGCAAATTTTTTTACCAAAAATATGTAGAAGAATACGTATCGGCCTCAACTGAGGAAAAAAAAAATGTTTTTTTAAATATTTTCGGGGGATATTTATAATACCAAAAAGTAAAAAATAATACTTTTTATTCAAAAATAAAAACCGCAGAGGTGATCAAATACCACCAAAAGAAAGCTCTATTTCTGGGGGGAAAAAGGACTTCCATTTTGTTTGGGAGCCACGTCGCATGACCGCACACTTGTCAGTTAAAGCGACGCAGTGCTGCATCGCAAAAAGTGCTCTGGTCTTTTGTCAGCCAAATGGTCCATGGCTGAAGTGGTTAAGAATGTTCATTTTCATTTTCTAATCGTTAGTGGAAAATTCGAAGGAGCAGAATAGAAAACTTCTTGGTCATAGGAATTTTCAAACAGTGTATGTGGTTTTCGTTCAGAAATTAATGACATTAGACATTCATTTTAAAAACTGAATGTTAAAAGCAAATGTAATTTCCTGACGCCAACTTGGCAGCATACTAGTGATAGAGCTCCGCCTCTTGACCACTCCCTCAGGACCAGTGAATAGCATAAATGAAGGCATGGTTAGCCGCCACCCTATTCTTCTTTTTTCCCTCATACCTCCACGCACCAGTGATAAAGTAAGGAATTTTATGTCCCCCACCCTGCCGCTAAGCAGTAACCGGCTGGGTTCAAGCCTCTCCCAGTGCGTAGTCTCAGTGCTTGGGCTGCTAACATCGCGCTAATAAGCCTGAGAGACCCTCGTCTGTGTGGTCTTGATGGATCCCTGCAGTGTTTCCTCTTTAGGAACTAAATCTGCCATGCAGCATGACTTGGTTCCAGGAACTTTGAGGGGGCCAGCCTGTCATTTCCTTTTCTAGGGGCTTCCTTGTCCGTTAGGCTATGTCTTTACCTGTTTTATTCAGTTCCTGCACTTCTCCTTTCTTATTTGCCTTTTAGTAGGTTCGGGGTGAGCGAGGAGCGGGTCGCACCGTGCAGTAGGTGTCAGGGTCTCCCTATAGGCGTGGGGCAGCTGCCCAGCGCCGTATTTATTGGCCTAGGGAGCTCCCGATGATATCATAGGGCTGCGCCCGGTCCGCACATGAGCACTGAACAACGGAAGCTCTGAGCACCATTTTGGTTCTGGACAAAGTGATTCGTTTTGCCCACAAACAACAGGAGGAGTCTGGGGGCGGGTTCTGCCTGTCCCAGGATCATCTAAGAGTGTCAGTGGGCTGCTGTGGGATGGGCAATATACAGCCTCCTGACTGTCTTTAGACTGTGAAGTTTGTTCCTGGATCCAGTCTCAGCAACCTTCTGTGTCTACTGGTAGGAAAGTTTTCTGTACTTTAAAAAAAAAAAAAAAAAAGGGTACATTCTTTTCCTTTGCTTTGTTTCAGCTGTTTGCTTTGTTGTAGTTTTCAGACTTTCATGTTAGAAGATTACTAGCAATCTCCATCCCTCTGTTTCTCTTTTCAGCTATCTCTCTTTTTCCGCTGACCATCCCCTATTCTCTACTACCATGAGTCAGCCACCACTTATGTAAGACCCTCAATACTTAAGGTAGGGGGACCACCAGTTGGTAAGTTTTCAGGTGTCCTTAAAAGAGTGCCCTCTAATGCGGTTTGCTTTGATGTGTTTCAGCTCTGCATGCTCACGCTCTCGGAGTTAAACAACAAGAGAGGATAGGCGTTCTCCAAAGGAGCATAGCTCCAGACGTCGCTCCCGGTCCAAAAAAAAAATTCAAAAAGAGCACGTCGCACCTCCTCTTCTCCAGAGCAATACAGGCGTCCCAGCAAGAGATCAAGCTGGGCTTATGGCACAGTCCCCCTATCCAATAAATTGGTGTGCAAAGACTGTCTAGAGAAGTCTGCAGTAGACAGGGAACAGGACACTGCGCAAGTCTCATCATTACTAAGTTTAGATTAAGGTTTAGATTCCTTGTCTGAGTTTACCTTAGCCCAGCCACCCGCCCAAAGGGTCCCACTGGAATATCAGCCGGGGACTTCAGCAAGCAGTACGACCATGCCCAGTGTAAAAAAAAAAAATGGCGCTCCCACTCAGGAGAAAAGCGCCAAGTAAGACGTCTCTGATCCTCTTCCCCAGAGCCAGCGCCCCAGCAAGAGTCCTGCAGGGCCCGTGGAGCAGTATCTATACCCAGGAGGCTGGTGAGTAGACACTGCCTGGAGGAGTATACAGCTAACAGGTAATGCCAAATGTCTTTATTATTGATAAGAGTGGCACAAGATTCTGTTTTGAACTCGCCTTAATTACCTGAAGCAACTGTTACACTTGTATTGGAAACTGTTGGAGACTGTTGCCATAGGAGACGGCGCTCTTATCCGTGCAGATGTGGCATCTTGCTGGATGCTTTTCCTTGCGTAGCTGTCCTGTAGAAGTCTGGGAGTTTACCGGGTTAGCATTACACAGACATATTTGGGTGCCCCAAGGAGAGTGGTAATGTAGCGCTCAGAGCACGCTAGTGGGTGTGGCCAAATTGCCCTTGTTGACATCATCACCCTTCAGTGAGGCCAAACAGCCACCTACGAGGGCAACAGATTTGTGTATGACTATCTCGGTTACCTGGGGAACCACAGCCTGGTCCACGTAATATGTCCGGGTCTCAGTCCAAGGACCACGGCTATGGAACAGGACGGATCTAGCGCCTTGAAGCGATTCAGTTCCAATTTGCAGCGCTATACAAATCATTCATTCATTCATTTAGGGGGACTGAAACCCTGACACATGATTCAAAACCCGAACTGTCCGGCTAAATCCTGGACAAGTGGTACACCCTAGGTGTCTTCCACCCATGAATCTACTTTGTACTGCGCCTACTATGCCTTATGACCCACTCTATGTGGAGGGAGGTCGACAACTCATGGCTCTTGAGGTTCTCATTGGACTGAAGGAGTCCTGGGTCCTTGCTACATATATTATAGATGCAGCAGTCTGCTACTCAAAAATAGGGAGGCTGACCAGGAAGTCCCCTCTAGTTGCTTGTATAACCACTGGAGGAGCACCCTAGCACTTTGGCGGCTAGGGAGGCCACATGGTTGAGACCCTGGACTGCGTATTGCTTCCTAGAAACAAAAGTGGGGAAGATTGGAAGGGGTTCGAGAAAAATGCCAATAAAAACAGGTTGTCGAAACTGTGTACCCTTAACAAGCTAATGGTCAACCCGCTCCTACATTCTGTAGCATCTGAAAGTGCCGGCAGACCAGCAATATCCAGTCCATGTACTGGGTGAGTCTAATGGGAATGGATTAATAATTATCAACCAGCTGCTGCACCCGCAGGACTCTGAGGACAGTGGCAGGGTCTGCATCCCTTTAGACATTATCTCCTATTGGGAGTATCTTGCAAAAAATATATATATATTTTTGTAGCAGTGGATGTCAAAAATCTGACTTGTATTTTAGTGCAGACTTCTGGGAAAATCAGTGAGCCAGTCACACAGGTGCATACCCAGACACTTAAGGTAAGACCTAATGGCACGCTTCACGGGTTTCTGGACAGCATGCTGTACAGAGCCTTCGATGAAGGTATCAGACACTCATGGTCACTTAGGGAAATTCCTCACAGCTCCTCCTCCAGACCATTTCTCTCCCACGGAGCTGCCAAGTCCACCACAACAGCAGGTGGGCTGCTACAATGCTTACAGACACCTCAGACTCAAGAGGGATTGCAGGTTTTCTACCCAATCCTGTTTCGCAGGGGATGTTGGTTAGTGTCCAGTTGCAGATCGGAAGAGGTCAAACCCTTTTGGGCCCTCTTTGAGATCTTTAAGAGTCCATTAAACAGTATAACCACATGGCTGGAGGCTGTTGCTGGATTGTCAGGATGCCTATTCTATCCTCACACTTTAGAGGGAAAGCAAAGCCAACCTTTTTCCATCCCAATGGTTGGTGTACCCGGGGATTCTCTGCTATTTCCTCTGTTTTATTTCCATCAGAGGAAGTGGTGACAGGAACAGAATTCTGAGGACGAATATTTCCGCTTGTTTGATGGCTTCTCAGTGCCTCAGTCACCTGGGCACAACGTCATTATGCATATAGATGATTCCTGGGGTGCATGGGTACCTGCACAAATTTCGACTAGAATTCTTAGTGCAAGGGAGGAAACAGGATAGAACACAGTTAATAGGTATTACTCAGTATTAGTAGCGGTCTGCGGTGATGGAAAGACCTTAAGGAAGTCTTGGTCCGTTAGGACCATTAGACTGGAGAATGGCTACGAATCATGTCTGAAAGACAGCCGGGAACATGCACTGCGAAGGACTTTCGGTCAAGGCAAGCAGAGATTCCCAGCCAAGGAGGATAACCTTGAACGCGCTGCCGGTTCAAACAGCCCTTTTAGCACTTTGGCCTTACTACACATAGTCAAGGAGGACCAATCTCCTTGCAGTTTAGCAATAGGGCAGCAGTCACTTATATTCAGCTCCAGGATGAAACTCACAGCAATATGCTATTGAGAGAGGTGAAACCCTTAACACCTGGGACGGAAGATCACCAGCAAAATTTCGGAAGCAGTTTACCTCCCAGCGGTTTCTTTTGAACAAGTACAAACTTCCCAGAGAACAACGAGTGGGTCTACGACCCATGTCTTCTCTGAGATGGTACACAGATGGGGCCTACCACAGACAGACCTCCTCGTTTCCCACAGTAATCATAAATTTTGGTCTGATTTTGTCTGTACCCCAAGGCGCAAGGGGCAAATGCTATGGTCTCTCCCTGGGACTACAATCTAACTTATATATTTTTCCTCAACATTTCCCGTAAATGAGATTCCCCTTGAGGCTGTCAAGGGAGAACAATAGTTGTCATAGCCAGTCCTCCATATTGACCAGGAGGCCCTCGGTTTTCCCTGGCCATTCATTTCAGGATACAGAAGACATTTCCCCTCTATAACATACGCAGACTGGGGCTGCAAGCAGGGACACTAAAGGGGGAGAATGGGCAACTCTGGTTGCTCCAGTTTCACTACAAAGTGATCTCTCCTTTGTTGTGTGCCAGAAGACATTCTACTTACAACATCTAGGTCTAATTCTGGAACACGTTTTCTTGGTAGGGCAAGACATTGATCCTACTGCCCTGCCAGTGTCAGCTGTTCTATACTTCCTCCAGGCCTTAGCCTATCCTCACATAGCTCACTAGTGTGGGCTATATTGGCAATAACACATTTGAATGGGCCAAGAATCCTCAAGTTTGCACAAGTCTGTCACCAAGGAAGAAAGATCTATTGCAGTTGCTGGATCTCATATCAGTTTAACCATTTGTTCCAACAGAGTAGTGTTCGGTTCAGGCCATCACTTACAAGGCAGTATCAATTGCAAGAACTTTAAGCAGAAGGTTATCGGAGATTCAAAGGAACAGTGTAAAGCAGCGCAGGTTTCAATGTTCACAATATGTCTCAATGCACATCAACAAAATGTCCTTTTGAGCATCAGAAGCTCTTCATGAGATACATACAGTCTATAGGTAGGGCAGCCTTATGAAGGGAGGTGAAGCTGCTCCAGATATGCAAAAGAAGAGAAAACAGCAAAGGCGCCTCTTAGTAAAACAGTATATTTAATGACACAAATCCATTAAAAGCACTCACATCTAAAACTTGTTAGTTCGGCATGGGGAGTCTCAGTAGAAGCCATACAGGATTGCATCCTCTGATGTAGAAAAGCCTTGTTCCTCTGTGGCTGCCGGCTGGTGTGTATGGCGTAAGCTTCCGGGATTCGATCCTAATCCAAAACGAGGCTTGTTCAATCCTCAGGGCAAACGAATGGAGGGCTGGAACGCAAATCCGAAGGTATGTGCTGTACTGTCGTTAAGCGACGCGTTTCAGAGCATGCGCATTGAAGCGCGCTCCTTTTTCAAGCTAGGCTCTCTATTTCTCTCTCAGCGCTGGAACACACTACACAGGGCTGACGTGCAGGCGGCCTTATATAGTGTGGGGCGTGTACAAAACCCCTCTGAGCTGTAATTGGCTTTGCCTGTGATTGGCCAAGCATGCGGGTCATAATGCATGCTTGGCCAATCATCAGCCAGCAACGCACTGCGCTGCCGCAATGAATTATGGGCCGTGACGCACCATTCGAATTTGGCGCGAACGGCCCATATCATTCGCAATTCGATGAACGGTCGAACATGCGATGTTCGAGTCGAACATGAGTTCGATTCGAACTTGAAGCTCATCCCTACTCTTGATTGCTGCTTGCCATGCACCTCGGATTTGTACCTTAACCATTCTACTACTTTGCCCCTATTGTACTCATCTGCCAGATTGGAACCGACCCCGGCTTGGATTTCGGACTAAGACTTGCACAGTGCTCCGCACCCCTGGCACACGTGCCAATCGGTGTCCACCAAGTCTCTGTCTCCATCTCCAGAGGCTTCAAGGACCCGAGGTGCAAGGGTGGCCTCCCCACTACTTCCGTCTCACATCAGGTATGTGACTCTTGTGACGGAATAATCCAGCCATATCTGAGACTGAGGGGAGTGCTTTCGCCTTTGAGGCCCTGTGCCAACAAGCGGCCTCTGTGTCTCGGGCCCTGACATCTATACAAGAGAGGTACTTTCAACTGGAAGGTCGGTTGACTGCAATGGCTAATCCCTCAATTCTGAGTCCTGCGGAACCACCTGTTATGGCTATGGAGCAGTCCATCTCTACTCCAGCTCCTGAACCACGGGTTCCTATGCCGGAATGCTTTTCAGGGGTTCACCACAAGCTCCAGGCTTTTAGGAATGCCTGTCGGCTATACTTTATGTTACAGCCTAGGACCTTCTCTTCAGAGGATACAAAGCTCAGGTTCGTAGAAGCCTTACTTACAGAAGGACCTCAAGCATGGGCTCATCAGCTATTGGAAAGGGAGAGTCCTATACTGCACTCACTGTCTTCTTTCTTCGATACCATGGCAATGCTCTATAATGACCCACAACGAACCACCACGGCTGAAACAGTGTTGACCCCTCTACAACATGGGAAATGCCTACGTAAGGGAATTCCGCAAGTGGGCTGCAGACACTGCATGGAACGACTTTGCCTTGCGCCATCAGTTTCCCTTGGGCCTTTCTGAGCCCCCTCAAAGACGAATTAGTACGATCCGGTATGGCCCGTCCTACATGGATGCTCCCACGAGTACCCATGGCTCCACACCTGAGAACCCCTGAGACCCACGCATCAGCCCCAATTCATGACGCAGAACCGATGCAACTTGGCTTAGTTTGTGCACCCCTCACGCCCGAAAATCGACAAAGCCATCGCCTGAACAATCTATGCCTGTGGTGGAGCGGGTCACTTTCTTCAGGGATGTCCCATTAGGCCGAGTAAGTGGATCGAACCCCCATCTGTTTCACCGTACGTTGTTAAATCCTCACGTCACTCTCTGCCTCCCTTTGCAGATACCGGGAAGAATAATCCAAATAGCAGCCATTATTGACTCTGCGGCTTGCAGCTGCTTTAATGACATCTACTTCTCCAAAAAGTATGGAATCCCACTATGCAAGAAGCCATTTACCGTTCATCTGGCAGATGGCTCCACACCAACCTCGGGTTCCATAACCCATGAGACCACCCTCATTTTGGCCACCACCGAAGCAGACCATCGGGAATATCTTCGGCTGGACGTGATCTCTTACCTAATTTTTCCGGTTATTTTGAGGTTACCATGGCTTCGACAGCTCCAGCCACAGATTGATTGGTCCACTGAAGTTGTGTCTTTGAGCTCACCCTATTGCTTACACCACTGTTTTTCACAATGACCCTGTTTAACGGTTCAACCCCTTTCCACAGATGACAACACTCTTCTCTCCCAGGTTTACAGAGACTTTCTGGACGTCTTCGACAAGAAGGGGGCTGAATCCCTACCGCCTCACCAGCCGTATGATTGCCCCATTGAGCTTCTTCCTGTTTCTGCAATACTATTTGGGAGGATCTTCCCACTCTCTGAGCCTGAATTAGAAGTTCTCCAAAAATACATTGATGACAATCTTAGGAAAGGGTTCATCCGGCCCTCTACCTCTCCTGCTGGCGCTGGACTCTTCTTTGTGGAAAACAAGGACCATTCTTTAAGACCATGCATCGACTACAGAGAATTGAACAGTATCACAATCAAGAATTGATACCCGTTGCCTCTAGTCCCTAAACTCATCCAGAGGTTCCGCACCGCCAAGGTCTTCTGAAAATTGGACCCATGGGGGCCTACAATTTAATATGATTAGAGAGGGAGATGAATGGAAAACGGCCTTTCGTACTAGGTTTGGCCATTTTGAGTATTTGGTGATGCCATTTGGGCTGTGTAACGCCCCAGCAACTTTCCAACACTTGGAGAATGACATCTTTTGGGATTTTCTTGACCTCTTTATGATAGTGTACTTAGATGACATCCTTATTTTTTCACCTTCCCTCGAGGCACATCACATCCACAGTCCTTTTTCGTCTCCGAGCCCATAAACTCTACACCAAGCTTGAAAAATGTGAGTTTGAGAAAGATACCATACAATTCCTTGGCCTCATTATTTCGACTTCTGGCATCTCCATGGACCCCCAGAAGGTAACTGCAGTTCTCGAATGGCCAGTACCCTCGGACCGTAAGAGCATCTAGAGGTTCTTGGGATTCGCCAATTTTTATAGAAGATTCATTAAAGGCTTTTCATCAATAATTTCACCTATCACACAACTCACCAAGCAAAACAGCCGTTTTCTGTGTTCCCCCTCAGCACAAACGGCTTTCGACAAACTCAAAAAGCAATTCACCTCTGCCCCGGTCCTTTGTCATCATGACCCAGCCCTGCCTTACGTGTTGGTGTCGATGCTTCAGAGATTGCGAGTGGGGCAGTTCTTTCTCAGCGCTACAAAACCACAGCTATCTTGCATCCTGTTGCCTTCTTTTCCAGGAAGTTGTCCCCAGCCGAAAGGAATTATGATGTAGGGGACCAGGAACTCCTTGCTATTAAACTGGCCCTGGAAGAATGGCGATATCTATTGGAAGGAGCCTCACACCCTATACTTGTCTACACTGATCATAAGAATTTGGAATACCTCCATACAGCTAAACGTCTCAGACCTAGACAAGCCAGATGGGCTCTCTTCTTCACCTGATTTCAAATGCATATCACGTACCGTCCGGGATCCAAGAATTGTAAACCTGATGCTCTATCCTGCATGTATCCCACATCAGATAACTCGCCAATGACGCTCTCAATACTCCCTGCCTATAATTTCTTCCTACTTATGGATGACCTCTTGTCCAGGATTAAACTGGCCTCCTTTCTAGACCAACTGCCCTCAGGAGAACATCTGCAAGAAAAGGAAGGACTTTTCCTCCATAACCATGCTGTGTTTGTGCCCCTTCAACTGAGAGTTCCTGTGCTCAAACTCTGTCATGACAACAAGTTAGCAGGGCATTTCGGGGTGACCAATACCACCGATCTGCTTTTGAAAACCTTTTGGTGGCCTACCCTTAAGGCAGACTGCCATGCTTACATCAATTCCTGCCCGGTATGCAATCACAGCAAAATGGAAAATAATAAATCATGGGGTCTCCTACGCCCCTGCCTGTTCCCTCCAGACCCTGAGAACAGATTAGCATGGATTACATAGTGGAGCTACCACCCTCTGATGGGTTTACATCCATATTTATTGTTGTGGACCGCCTTACAAAAATGGCTCATTTTATTCCTATGATTGGCACTCCTTCCACCTCAGAAACAGCTCAGGCTTTTATCAAGGAGATCATACGCCTCCATTGGGTCCCCAGCAATATTGTATCGCATCGTGAGGTCCAATTCACCTCTAAATTCTGGAAGGAGCTCTGTCTAGACATCAAGAACCACTACTCTTCAGCCTACCACCCTCAGACCAATGGACAAACGGAATGCATGAACCAAACTCTTGAACAGTTCCTTCTTTGTCCAAGACAATTGGGTGTCCCTACTTGCTTGCGCAAAATTTGCATACAACAACGCAATACATTCTACCACCAAGCAATCACCATTCTGTGCCAACCTGGGGTACCACCCTTCTTTTTCCCCTGTCCTACCCTCTTCCGCTTCGTTCCTGGTATCAGGAACCATGAATCAGACCAAGACAGAAGTATAGTTAAATCACACTTGTTTAAAAATAATAATAAGATAAACAGAATAAGCGTAGTCAAAACAAGCCAGAGTTCAGTAACCAGATTGGGTAGTCAGCAAAGCAAATGTCAGAGAGCCAGAGATAAACGTAGTAGTACAGCAAGCAGGATCAGGAGCCAGAAGGAACGTCAGCTGAGCAAGTCTTCAACAGGAACGCAGGAGAAATTCTCTGTGATGTTGACAAAGGCGAAGACAGAGATCAAGTGAGCTGGACGACTTTAAGTAGGCAGGACTGACGAGCAGGTTAGCTGTACGCATGCGCCATCTACTGGCCAAACATTAATATCATTTGTAATAATACCTTTAACCTTTAAAGTATGTGACATAAAAATCATCACATCCTCTTTAGTCAGGAAGTGAATACCCCCCAGGGGTCAGCATTTTCAAGATTATCCCAGCTGCCTAGATGTAATCTCTTCCCATCCATGGCATCGGAGGTAAGCAATCTTCCCCTTCCTCCTCCACAGACTATTAGGGAAAGCAGATAGCCATTTCAGTTGTTATTTATATGATGCTTACTATTGTATGGTAATGTTATATTATTCTTGTTCTTTTCAGTTTTACCGCATATAACGTGTGTCATTCACACTTGTATTAAAATCTGCAACATGCCAATAAAGACACAGACAAGAAACAGCAGTCTATTATTGTGTGCGCAGAAAAAGGTTATCTGCCTGGGTAGCTACCCATAGACTCTGGGAGTACGGGGGGCGAGGCCAGGACAGTAAAACTCAGTCCAGGAACACTACAGATAGTGCAGAAGAGGAAGAGGTTTGGCCACACGGAAGAGCTACAGTCTGCAATCAACTATACAGCCACTTTCATACAGCCAAGCAACACACAGGGACTGCAGCCCTACATGCTTACTGCTCCCACAGGCTGCTACTCAGTCAAGCAGCCATGTCACACAGTAGCACATCCTCACTCAAAACCAGATCACAAGTTTACGGTTCCAGTTGCAACCGCCATCGCCCGTGGGAAAGCCGAAGTGGCAAAGACGCAAGCTACCTTTGCCGAACAAGAAATGCAGTTGAAGTTAGAAAAGGCCTCGCTAGAAGCCAAACAAGCGCAAGATAGGGCCTCGCTAGAAGCCAAGTGAGCGGAAGATAAGGCCTCGCTAGAAGCCAAGCAAGCGCACGATAAGGCCTCGCTAGAAGCCAAGCAAGCGCAAGATAAGGCCTCACTAGAAGTCAGGGAAGCCTCCATAAAGCTTGAACAAACACGTCTGGATGTCGCATTAGAGAAGCTCACTACAGAAAAGGAAGCTGCAACTGCCATAGCTGAAGCAGAAGCCCTGGAAGCAGCCATGAGCCTCAGTGGTGAACGCAGCAATGTGCTTGGCTCCGAACAAGGAGAGCCGAATCCCTCGCAAAGCACTTCAGAGTACTTGCACCAACACTTCAAATCAACCTACGATACCTTTCCTCTACAGAGAATAGACGGTGTCCTAGGAGAAACAGACCAACTGCAGGTAACAGAGCATGAGAGCAACCAAACTCCTCAGAGCTGCAAGCAGCAGAACTCTCACCAGCACGTTACAGATCAAGCCTATGTCTCTGCACGCCACGACCCTCAACCTCCAAACCAGCATCAGAATAATCCTTCTACTACACCAAGGTATGAGACAAGAGGACCTAAAGCAGAAACTTCTGACAGGTATGGTCGCACACCACACTCCCACTACAGTAGTGAATCGCCAACATGCTCTAACACCAACCAAGTTATAACAGACTTGGCCAAGTTCTTTGTCAGACGAGATTTAATCACAAAAGGACTTGTAAAGTTTAACGATCGGCCAGAAAATTACAAAGCCTGGCGATCGTCCTTTCAAAATACCATAAAAGGTCTAGACCTGTCTCACTCCGACGAAATAGACCTCCTAGTCCAATGGCTTGGAAAAGACTCTGCTGAACATGCCAATAGAATCAGGAACATTAACATAAAACAACCAGAGACTTAAAAAGATTTAGAGCAGATTAGAAGATTGCTATGGCTCGACAGAGACTATAGAGCATGCACTTTTTAAAAGGATTGAGGACTTTCCCAGAATACCTAGTAAGGGTTATCAAAACTACGAGAATTAGCTGACTTGCTAGAGGAACTACTTCTTGCTAAAGAGGAGGGAGACCTGCCGGGTCTCACCTACCTGGATGCGGCCAGAGGGATTAAACCTTTAATTCTGAAGCTTCCTTACGACCTACAACAAAGATGGGTCACATATGGTTCTAAACTAGGGATGAGCCGAACACCCCCCGGTTCGGTTCGCACCAGAACCTGCGAACGGACCGAAAATTCGCACAAACTTTAGAACCCCATTGACGTCTATGGGACTCGAACGTTCGAAATCAAAAGTGCTCATTTTAAAGGCTAATTTGCATGGTATTGTCCTAAAAAGGGTTTGGGGACCCGGGTTCTGCCCCAGGGGTGATGTATCAATGCAAAAAAAAACTTTTAAAAACGGCCGTTTTTTCGGGAGCAGTGATTTTAATGATGCTTAAAGTAAAAAAAAAAAAAAGTGAAATATTCCTTTAAATATCGTACCTGGGGGGTGTCTATAGTATGCCTGTAAAGTGGCACGTGTTTCTCATGGTTAGAACAGTCCCTGCACAAAATGTCATTTTTAAAGGAAAAAAAGTCATTTAAAACTGCTTGCGGCTTTAATGTAATGTTGGGTCCTGGCAATATGGATGAAAATCAGTGAGAAAAACGGCATGGGTACCCCCCAGTCCATTACCAGGCCCTTTGGGTCTTGTATGGATATCAAGGGAAACCCCGCACCCAAATTAAAAAAAGGAAAGGTGTGGGGCCACCAGGCCCTATATACTCTGAACAGCAGTATACAGGCGGTGCAAACAAGACAGGGACTGTAGGTTTGTTGTTAAGTATAATCTGTTTGTAATTTTGAACTGGTACATTTTTAACGTGTTTAGCTCCAGCCAAAAAATAGTTTTTAAGCTTTTTGGAAAACATAGGGAAGAGTTATCACCCCTGTGACATTTGTTTTGCTGTCTGTGCTCCTCTTCAGAAGATTGAACCTCACTTCTTGTCCCAATGACAAATGTTTTTTGAAAATTTTGGTTTTTTTGTGAAACAAGGATTGGTGATAAAGCATCAGTGGAAAGGAGAAATGTTTTTCCCATATTAACTCTTACAGCAGAGAATTTTCCTTCCTAGGGGTATATAAAAATTGGGCCTTTGGTGGTGGTGGTGGTGCTGGTGCCACCACACTGTAAGTTCTCACTCGCTCTTGGTGAGCACAGAAACGGGCCCTGCTGTGAAATATTAGATCAAGAATTGTAATTACATGCCCCTGTTGAACAGGGGCTGAAAAACTGGGCCTTAGGCACTGGTGCTGGTGCCACAACACTGCAACCCCTCACAGATACTCTAGTTGGAACGCAGGAACGAGCCCTGCTGCAAAGCATTGCATCAAAAATTGTAACTACACGCCCCTGAAAAATTGGGCCTTAGGCACTGGTGGCGGCGCCCAGAACCAAAATGTTCTTACAAGCTATCAGCGTGATCATTGAGGAGAAAGAGGATAATTACTCAGGATAGTCACTCAGCATCAGCATAGGCAGTCTTTGAAGGGATCTGAGATTTCAAAAAAAATTATTCGGTTACATCAGCATCAGGTGCTTGGTAGCTGGTGGTGATCCAAGACTGATTAATTTTTATGAAGGTCAGTCGATCGACCGAGTCGGTGGACAGACGCACCCTGTGATCGGTTACAAAGCCTCCAGCAGCACTGAATGTGCATTCCGAAAGAACGCTGGATGCAGGACAGGCCAGCAGCTCAATTGCATACTGTGCAAGCTCTGGCCAGTGATCCATCCTCAAGACACAGTAACCCAGAGGATTTTAGGTGGGAAAGGTGTCCAAGTCAGTTATTATATGACCGGCGGAAATGCACACAGACTTTCCTGGCCTGCCTCAGGACATCCTGTAAGCCCGGGTACCTGCCCAAGTACCGCTGCACCACCAAGTTAAGGACGTGAGCCAAACAGGGCACATGGGTCATTTGTCCCTGTCGGAGGGCAGAGAGGAGGTTGGTGCCATTTTCGCAAACCACCATTCCTGCCTTTAGTTGGCGTGGCGTCAACCACCTCTGAACCTGCCCCTGCAGAGCTGACAGAACCTCTGCCCCAGTGTGGCTCCTGTCCCCCAAGCATACCAGCTCAAGCACCGCATGGCATCTTTTGGCCTGCGTACTTGCGTAGCCCCTTGAACACCTACGGAGCACCGCTGGTTCCGAGGACAAAGCACAGGAAGAGGCCATGGAGGAAGAAGAAGAGGAGGGGGTGGAGGAGAGAGGTGTATCACAATCATTAGTAGTGGCATTTTGGAGGCGTGGTGGTGGAACAACCTCCAACACTACTGCACCTTGTCCTGCATCCTTCCCAGCTGCCAGCAGAGTCACCCAATGCGTGGTGAAACTTAGGCAACGTTCCTTGTCTATGCCTGCTGGACCATGAGTCAGTGGTAATATGCACCTTACCGCTGACCGCCCTGTCCAGCGAGGCATGGACATTGCCTTCCACATGCCGGTAGAGAGCCGGAATCGCCTTCCTTAAGAAAAAGTGGCGTTTGGGTACCTGCCACTGAGGAACCGCACATTCCACAAACTCGCGGAAGGGGGCAGAGTCTACCAACTGAAAAGGCAGCAGTTGAAGTGCTAGCAATTTTGCCAAGCTAGCATTCAACCGCTGGGCATTTGGATGGCTGGGAGCGAACTTCTTTCGGCGGTGCAGCAGCTGGGGCAGGGAAATTTGCCTGGTACAATCTGACGTCGGTGTACCGAACGCAGATTGCCCACAAGTACTTGGCTGTGACACACCTAATTCTACACCTTCATTCCTCTCAGTGTAGGTCTCAGAGAGGACTGAAGGTATAGTGGGGTTGGAGATCTCAGCTGATGAGGAGCAAGAAGAGGTCCTCTTTGTTCTTTGGTGTGGGTCTTTTAGAAACGCTTGCCAACGAACTGCATGGCAGGTCAACATATGTCTGGTCAAGCATGTGGTGCCCAAGCAGGAGATGTTTTGGCCACGCGAAATACGCTTGAGACATATGTTGCAAATAGCAGCGGTGCGATCTAATGCACTCGTCTCAAAAAAGGCCCACACCAAAGAACTTTTTGAATAACGTGCAGAGACTGCAGCGCCCTGCACATGCTGAGCTTTGGGGTGTGATGCAGTCAGTGTGCTGCCCTTAGGCTGGCCCCTGGAGGGCATCCTGCCTCGTTGGTGATGTGCCTCCTCCTCCTACTCCTCTCTCCTATCAGGCACCCACGTTGAGTCAGTGACCTCATCATCCCCCCAAGTGTGTCCCACGGCCACGTGCTGATGAGGATGCACCGTCTCCACGACCAGCACTGTTGCCTCTAGACACAGAGCCTGCTTGCCCTCTTTTATTGGCTTGTGACTGTCTGCCTCTCCTTGTTGGCCTTTCAGACATACTAATGGCCTGTAGCTGCACTAAGCTGGGATATATGTATGTATGTATGTATGTATGTATGTATGTATGTATATGTACTGATACTGCAGCTAGCAAAATCAACTGCCTGCCTGTAGTATGAGAACACCACCAACCTTCTACAGGTAGCGTTAGCTGAACACTGTGCAGAGCTCGCAAAAAACTAACTTGTAGCTTATTTAGCTGCCTGCGGTAGTGATAGGATCAGGAAAACACCACCAACCTTCTACACAGTGCTGGGACAAGGTAATTTAGCGCCCAGGGCAAAGACACCAAACTGCGCCCCTCCCCTTCCAAAAAAAAAATTTAAAAATTGAGCACTAATCGGCATACTTAGCCCCGAACACAAATAATACTCCCTATCATCCTTACTAGCATAAATTCTCCCCCCCCAATCCCCATTTCTAACAGCCCCAATATTTCCTTTCCTAGCACAAATCTCGCCCCCATCACTTCTTCTAGCACAACCCCCCCCCCCCAAAATCCCCCTCCTAGCACAAATCCCCCCCCATCTCCACGGCACAAATCCTCTCTCCTGGCACAAATTCTCTTTCCCCCACAGAACAAATCCTCCCTCCCAGCACAAATCTTACCCCTTTCACCCCCCAAAATCCCCCTCCCAGCACAAATCTTACCCCTGTCACCCCCCAAAATCCCCCTCCCAGCACAAATCTTACCCCTTTCACCCCCCAAAATCCCCCTCCCAGCACAAATCTTACCCCTGTCGCCCCCGAAAATCCCCCTCCCAGCACAAATCTTACCCCTGTCGCCCCCGAAAATCCCCCTCCCAGCACAAATCTTACCCCTGTCACCCCCCAAAATCCCCCTCCCAGCACAAATCTTACCCCCAAATTTCCCCTCTAAAACAAATACCCCCAATTATCCCTAGCATAAATTCTCTCCCCCCCCAATCCCCATTTCTAACAGCCCGAATATTTCCTATCCTAGCACAAACCCCCCCCCCCCCCCATCACCTCTTCTATCACAACCCCCTCCCCCCAAATACCCTTACTAGAAAAAAAATCTTATCCTGGCACCCCTCAAATTCCCCATCCCAGCAGAACCCCCCCAGAACTCCCTTCCTAACACAACAGCACAAATACACCCCCCTCCCCCATATCATTCCCACCTAGAAGTAATCATTTTCTCCCTACAAATACTCTCATTCCTCCCCTTGTGTTCTCAGTGCAGCTCTCCCTTCCCTCAGCTTGGCAGCAGCTTTCCTCACACACAGACCTCAGACACAGTGCGGCACAGCGCTCTGTGATGCCCACCTTCCGACGTTCCTCCTCATGTTGTCCTGTCAGAGCTGAGGAGGAGCCGGTTTCTAAACTTGCCTGTGCGGCAGCTAGCGGGAGAGATACAGCTGCTAAAGGGGACCGGGATCGCGGCTCAGAGATGCCCGCCTCCCACCCACACTGCTTTCAAACTTACAGCAAGAGACAGGCTCCTTGGCTCCTATAGGTTGCAGCGCGGCAACAGCTCTCCGCGCTCCTCTGAGTCCTCCCACCCCACCTCCGGCCATGAGTGACCTCACGCCGCCGGCCGGGACTACGAGGCTGCTTCGTAGGGGGAGTGAACAGTGAAGCTGACAGGGAAAGGAGGTGAAGCCAGGGCTTGTTGTGCCAGATGCAGGAGTGCACTCGGCACACTTACAGACAATTTTTCAGGTACAACTGCACTGGCTAGGGTGTATAATGACAGGTGTGAAGCACATTGCCAGCTCTTCACCTGCGCCCCCCCTAGTATAGAAAATCGTACCGCCCAGGGCATCCGCCCCTTCCGCCCCTGCCTTGTACCGGCCCTGCTTCTACAGGTAGCTTTAGGTGAGCACGGTGCAGAGCTTGCCAAAAAATAACTTGTAGCTTATTTAGCTGCCTGTGGTAGTGATAGGATCAGGAAAACACCACCAACCTTCTACAGGTAGCTTTAGCTGAACACTGTGCAGAGCTCGCAAAAAAATAACTTGTATGTTTAGCAAAACACTGTGAGGAGGACGCACTACACTAACTTGTAGCTTTAGCTGAATACTGTGCAGAGGTCACACTAAACTAACTTGTAGCTTTAGCTAAAAACTGTGGGGAGGACGCACTACACTAACTTGTAGCTTTAGCTGAACACTGTGCAGAGGTCGCACTACACTAACTTGTAGTTTTAGCTTAACACTGTGAGGAGGACGCACTACACTAACTTGTAGCTTTAGCTGAACACTGTGCAGAGGTCACACTAAACTAACTTGTAGCTTCAACTGAACACTGTGAGGTGGACGCACTACACTAACTGTAAATAGTCTAGCTACCTGACTGTGGTACTAATAGGATCAAAAGAACACCAGCAATTTTCTTCAGGTAGCTGTAAATACTGTAACAAGACAAGCCTGCCTGTCAGTAGGAAGATAACAGGAACGGATCTAGCTAAACTGAATACAGTGTATATATATATTATATACACATATACAACACCTGGCATGCATATATATACACAATACACTGTAAGTGCAGCTAACTCACTGACTGTCCTGCCTAATCTAGCTAACTCAAATGAAATGACACTGTCTCTCTCTCTCTCTAAGCACGCCGGAACACACTACACAGGGCCGCCGTGCAGGTGGCCTTCTATAGTGTGGGGCGTGTTCTAAACCCCCTGAGCCATAATTGGCCAAAGCCACCCTGGCTTTGGCCAATTACAGCTCTCTCTACCGACGGCGCTGTGATTGGCCAAGCATGCGGATCATAGTGCATGCCTGGCCAATCATCAGCCAGCAATGCACTGCGATGCCGCAGTGAATTATGAGCCATGACGCGCCACACGAATTTGGCGTGAACGGCCCATATCGTTCGCAATTCGACGAACGATCGAACAGCCGATGTTCGAGTCAAACATGGGTTCGACTCGAACACGAAGCTCATCCCTATTCTAAACATAAGAAAAGGTTCCAGGTACCATTTCCACCATTCAACGTTTTCGTAGACTTTGTTTCAGAGCAAGCTAAGTTCTTGAATGATCCCAGCTTTGACTTTATACTGCCATCAGCCACGCCCCCTAGCTTCAAACAGCACAGAATGCCAGTGACAGTGAACAAGTCTCATGTTTCTCCTACGGATTTTTCCTATAGGTCTTCCAAAAGTGTTCACCCAGAGGACAAAGTCAGAGACCCTAGCAAGCAGGGTGAATCCATCTACGGATCTGAAGTGAAACACTTAGGAGAAAAAGACTTTTATGTAGACGATTGCCTAAAATCTCTACCCACCACTGAAGCAGCTATCAGTCTCCTCAAGAGAGCACAGGAGATGCTAGCCTGTTCTAATTTGAAGCTCCACAAGATAGCCTCTAACAGCGTAGAACTGATGAAGGCTTTCCCCTCTCAAGACCACTCTGGTAAGTTCAAAGACTTAGATTTAGGTTCTGACTCTCTACCAATGCAACGTAGCCTTGGACTACTCTGGGACTTAAAGTCAGATGCCTTCACCTTCCAGGTTATTCGGGAAGAAAAGCCCTTTACACGCAGAGGCGTTCTGTCAACCATAAACTGTCTGTATGACCCCCTAGGGTTTGTAGCTCCCGTCACCATTGAGGGTAAAGCACTTCTCAGAGACCTGATTCAAGAGACAGTGAACTGGGATGATCTACTTCCCCCCGAGAAAAGAGATCAGTGGACAGAGTGGAAAAATTCCCTGACAGCCTTGTCTAACTTAAAGGTCCCTCAACCATATGCTCCTGTACCGTCTACAGAAGTCCAAGACCAAAGACTTTGTGTTTTTTGCGATGCTTCTGTCAAAGCAATCGCTGCTGTAGCTTACCTCAGGACCAAGGACATGAAAGGACAGTGCCATATAGGTTTTTTGTCATGGGAAAAGCAAAACTTGCCCCACTCCCAGAACACACAATACCTAGATTGGAACTTTGTGCCTCAGTACTAGCTTTGGAGTTAGTCGACACGATTGCTAGAGAGATGAACCTAGAAATCAAAGACACTGAGTTCTACACTGACAGTAAAGTTGTCCTGGGGTACATCTACAACGAAACCAGACGCTTTTACGTCTATGTCAGTAATAGAGGGTTGAGGATTAGGAGATCCACACACCCAAAACAGTGGCACTTCGTTCCAACTAAACACAATCCCGCACACCTAGCAACTAGAGCTGTCCCAGCCAACTGTCTTTGGGACACAACATGGTTTACAGGCCCTGCATTCCTGTACAATTCAGAACACAACACTTCTGAATCGGAGACCTTCAGCTTGATAGATGCAGAAGTTCGTCCACAAGTGTTTGCATTAGTCACTGTGGCTTCACAAAACCAACTCAAATCTCATCGGTTCTCCAGGTTTTCCACATGGAGATCACTCAGTAGAGCCATTACTTCCTTATCCCACATAGCCCGTTTCTTTGGGAAAAGGACTAACTGCAAAGGCTGGCACCGCTGTAAAAATACATACTCAGTGACTGACCTAGAGCAATCAAAACATCTGATCATTTACACTGTGCAACAAGAGACCTTTGCTAGAGAGATTGACTGTATTAACAACAAAAGGCCAATCCCTAAAGACAGCGTCCTGGGGAAACTCGATCCATTCCTTGACAGCAGTAACCTGTTGAGAAAAGGAGGTAGCCTTATAGAAGCTACCTTGGAGTACGACGAGAAGCATCCTCTCATTCTCCCAGCTCAGCACCATGTCACTGCCCTGCTTGTACAACACTATCACAGTCAAGTTAAACACCAGGGCCGGCCATTCACTGAATGAGCTTTGAGGGTTGCTGGACTGTGGATAATAGGAGCAAAAAGATGTGTGAGCAAGTGTATCTTTAATTGCGTTACCTGCCACAAACTCCGTGGACTCTTACAAACCCAAAAGATGACTGACCTTCCACCTGACAGACTTAACTCAGATCCTCCCTTTACAAGTGTGGGCTTTGACGTATTCGGTCCTTGGTCCGTTACCACTCGCCAAACCAGGGGAGGTCACGCCAGCAGCAATCGCTGGGCAGTTATTTTTACTTGTATGACTGTTTGAGGTGTTCACATAGAGTTGATTGAATCAATGGACACTTCCAGCTTTATCAACGCTCTCAGGCGCTTCATTGTCATTAGAGGTCCCGTAAAGCACATCCGCTCTGATAGGGGCCAAGGAACTTCAGATCCTTTCCAATCTAGACAACAACAGTGTGGAAAGGTATTTCAACCAACAGGGATGTACCTGGACATTTAACCCTCCTCATTCTTCTCATATGGGTGGTGCGTGGGAAAGAATGATAGGCGTAGCCCGCAAGATTTTGGATTCTATTTTCCTTCAAATGGGGAATGCCAGACTCACGCATGAATGTCTGTCCACCTTCATGGCCGAGGTCTCAGCCATCATAAATGCTAGACCTCTGATTCCAGTTACTAATGATCCAGAGGAACCCATGTTGCTGACACCTGCCACTCTACTCACCCAAAAAACCAACACAGTCAGTGCTCCAAATGGAGAGTTTACTGATAAAGACCTTTTCAGACGTCAATGGAGACAGGTGCAATGCCTAGCCAACACTTTCTGGAACAGATGGAGGAGATATTACATCCAAACCCTACAACTCAGAAATAAGTGGCAAGTTAACAAACCAGACCTGAAGTCAGGAGATGTGGTGCTTGTCAAGGACTGCCAAGCACACAGGAATGACTGGTCTTTGGGACTTATCACAGAGACATTCCCAAGCAAAGATGGACATGTCAGGAAGGTCGAAGTTAAAACTTCCAAACAGGGTGAAGTAAAGTCATTTCTCAGACCCATATCGGACTTGATTTTACTTGTGTCCAATAACGCTGTTAGTGGCGTTGGTTAACGCCAGACGGGGAGTGTGATGTCTCCAGGAGACCTTTCTCTCTCTCGAGGTTCAGACAGGAGAATTCATATTGTCATTTGATTTGTATATTGTGTTACATAGTTACATAGTTAGTAAGGTTGAATAAAGACACCAGTCCATCCAGTTCAACCTGAGTGAGTGTGGGTGCGTATCTACAATCATCCCTATTTTTTATTTAAGGTACCCATAATTGTTGCTGCATTATTAAGCCATAAATTATGTTTGTTCCAGGTTAGCTGTACGCATGCGCCATCTACTGGCCAAACATTAATTTAATCATTTGTAATAATACCTTTAACCTTTAAAGGATGTGACATGAAAATCATCACATCCTCTTTAGTCATGAAGTGAACACCCCCCAGGGATCAGCATTTTCAAGATTATCCCAGCTGCCTAGATGTAATCTCTTCCCATCCATGGCATTGGAGGTAAGCAATCTTCCCCTTCCTCCTCCACAGGCTATTAGGGAAAGCAGATAGCCATTTCAGTTGTTATTTATATGATGTTTACTATTGTATGGTAATGTTATATTATTCTTGTTCTTTTCAGTTTTACCGCATATAACGTGTGTCATTCACACTTATATTAAAATATGCAACGTGCCAATAAAGACACAGACAAGAAACAGCAGTCTATTATTGTGTGCGCAGAAAAAGGTTATCTGCCTGGATAGCTACCCATAGACTCCGGGAGTAGGGGGGGCGAGGCCAGGACATGTGGAGAGAAGTGGGAGCTGGCAATTAGCTGGCAGCTGAGCGGTCAGCTAAGAGAAAGAAAGGGCTGAGCCCAGCCCTGACACCTGGCTGTCTGGAACAGAGTGGAGTTTCTACACAACAACTTAGAGTTCCTAAAGAATGGCCAAGGCACAGCTGGATTACAAGACCATCTATGATTGAAGGCAGCGGGGGACCTGGATCTTCAACCGGGAGACAAGGTTTGGCTTTCTACCAGGCATTGGCCTGTCCCTCCAAGAAATTGGGCCCTAAGTTCATTGGGCCCTTCCCTGTCCTGTCCGGATTCAACCCCGTTGTCTACAAACTCAAACTGCCCTCAACTTACCGAATCCACCCAGTCTTCCATGTCCCCCTCCTAAAGCCCTTGGCCCCGAACTCCTTTGGGGAACGTGGGGCCCACCCTCCATGAATAAAGGGATTGAGGAGTACGAGGTAGAGGCCATCCTGGACTGCCGAAGAAGGGGCCACGGACACCAATTTCTGGTACAGTGGAGGGGTTACGGCCCTAAGGAGAATTCCTGGGAACATATCCATGCTCCAAATCTTCTCCGGCAGTTCTTTCAGCGAGCTTCATCCTGGATGGGTGTCCAGAGGCCGCCCCTTTGGGGGGGGGCTCTGTAAGAGTTCAGGGCTTACTACACATGCACCAATGGCACTTTGCCGCAAGAAGAAATCTGTGCCAACTGAGCATGCACCATAGACGCCTCAGTGCGCTAACCCGCACCTGCGCAGAAGACTTGATGGAAAAGGCAGGAAAATGCCCAGGAGGCAAACAGGAAGTGACATCAACCTGATGGAAAAAGGAGGGAAAATGCCCAGGAGGCGCACAGGAAGTGACCTCAAACTTCCCTATATAAGCCCCGCCCAGACACTGCCAAATTTGCTGGATTATCTTCAGTCCCCCCTTGTTCCTGTGCTAATGTGCGATCTGTCTGAACTTGTTGTGACCTGGAAACCTATTTGACTACTCTTGATTGCTGCTTGCCATTGACCTCGGATTTGTACCTTAACCATTCTAATTATTTGGCCCTTTTGTACTCAGCTGCCAGATTGGACCCGACCCTGGCTTGGATCTCAACCATTCTTCTGATTAACCCTTTTATACTTCGTTACCCAACTCGACTTGACCTCGGCTCGGATCTCGGACTAAGGCTTGCACGGTGCTCCGCACCCCTAGCACCCATGCCACTCGGTGTCCACCAAGTCTCTGTCTCCATCTCCAGAGGCTTCAAGGACCCGAGGTGCAAGGGAGCCCTCCCAACTACTTCGGTATCACATCAGGTACGTGGCTCTCATGACATCTGTGCTCAGCTGTTGGTTAATTGCCAAAGTTTCTTCCTTCCACAGTGATTCACCTGGTCTTCATTTCCTGCTCGTCAGCTAGACCTGCTGGTTATATAAACTATAAGATCAGATCTTTAGTGCCTTTGCCTTGGTCAACATATCCAGACTCTCTCCGCTAGGGATGAGCTTTGAGTCGAACCCATGTTCGACCGTTCGTCGAATTGCGAACGATATGGGCCATTCGCACCAAATTCAAGTGGCGCGTCATGGCCCATAATTCATTGCGGCAGCACAGTGCATTGCTGGCTGATGATTGGTCAAGCATACACTATGACCTGCATGCTTGGCCAATCACAGCGCCGTCTGTACAGAGAGCCATAATTAGCCAAAGCCAGGTATATATATAGTAATATTGGGGTAGTTAGCTCAGTGACAGATGCATCTTCACGTAGTGAGTCCACAGCAGTCAGTTATCAGGTTTGAGGGCATGGCAGCCCATTTTTATTCACAGGAACAAAATAAAAGTTTATACACAGGATTTCCCACACAGGGGTTCTTCTTCAGTAAATTCATACAACCGAAAATGCCAAGCCTCCTGGCTCCTAGGCTTACTTTGCCTTGCCGTTCCCCGCTGAACCAGCCTACTCCTGGCCTCAACAGAACTCTCCAGACCCCTGGGTTTGCTTACTGACCCCCAGACTTCAGGACTTCCTTCAGCCCCCTTGGACTTGCTAGTCGCCTCGGCTCTCCCAGCCTCCCAGACCCTTCTCTGGTCTCACAGGCCCTTCTAGCCGTCCCAACCTTCCCAGTCCTTGAGACACCAAGTCCCCTCTTACCAGGGATGTAGTCACACACAGGGCAGACAGCTTTTCAGACACAGGTCTGTCTTGCAGCAGCAAGCTGCACACACTCCACCTTCCTCACCTCTCTGCTCTCACTAGCCCCTCGTTATATGGGCTGTGTACACCTGGGCACACACCCTGCTTGCTATCCATAAGACATGGACACAGGGTTAGAGATCCCATCCCGCCCAAGTCTCTGCGGGATCTCCAAACTAGAGAGCCCCATTGGAACATAGCAAAACCTGGAGAAAGCTGCCAACACAGTTTTATCCCTTTCAAAGCTGTGCTCTGTAGCACTGCAGTCACCTGACATGCAAACTCTGTGTCCATTTTCCATCCCTTTTCACAGTGACAGGGACTCTCACTATTACAATATATATACACTGTATTCAGTTTAGCTAGATCCGTTCCTGTTATTCTCTTCCTACTGACAGGCAGGCAGGTGATTTTACAGTATTTACAGCTACCTGAAGAAAATTGCTGATGTTCTTCAGATCCTATTAGTCCTATTATCTACAGTATTTACAGTTAGTGTAGTGCGTCCTCTGCACAGTGTGCACCTAAAGCTACCTGAAGAAAACTGGTGGTGTTTTTCTGATCCTAGTAGTACCGCAGGCAGCTGTAGTATTTACAAGTTAGTGTAGTGCGTCCTCTGCACAGTGTGCACCTAAAGCTACCTGAAGAAAACTGGTGGTGCTCTTCTGATCCTATTAGTATCGCAGGCAGCTGTAGTATTTACAAGTTAGTGTAGTGCGTCCTCTGCACAGTGTGCACCTAAAGCTACCTGAAGAAAATTGGTGGTGTTCTTCTGATCCTATTAGTACCGCAGGCAGCTGCAGTATTTACAAGTTAGTGTAGTGTGTCCTCTGCACAGTGTGCACCTAGAGCTACCTCAAGAAAATTGGTGGTGTTCTTCTGATCCTATTAGTACCGCAGGCAGCTGTAGTATTTACAAGTTAGTGTAGTGCGTCCTCTGCACAGTGTGCACCTAAAGCTACCTGAAGAAAATTGGTGGTGTTCTTCTGATCCTATTAGTACCGCAGGCAGCTGCAGCATTTACAAGTTAATGTAGTGCGTCCTCTGCAGAGTGTGCACCTAAAGCTACCTGAAGAAAATTGGTGGTGTTCTTCTGATCCTATTAGTACCGCAGGCAGCTGTAGTATTTACAAGTTAGTGTAGTGCGTCCTCTGCACAGTGTGCACCTAAAGCTACCTCAAGAAAATTGGTGGTGTTCTTCTGATCCTATTAGTACCGCAGGCAGCTGCAGTATTTACAAGTTAGTGTAGTGCGTACTCTGCACAGTGTGCACCTAAAGCTACCTGAAGAAAATTGGTGGTGTTCTTCTGATGCTTTTAGTACTGCAGGCAGCTGTAGTATTTACAAGTTAGTGTAGTGCGTCCTCTGCGCAGTGTACACCTAAAGCTACCTAAAGATATTTGCTGTTGTTTGCTCCTATTAGTACCACAGGCAGGCAGCTGCAGTATTTACAGTTAGTGTACTGTGTCCTCTGCACAGTGTGCACCTAAAGCTACCTGAAGAAAATTGCTGATGTTCTTCAGATCCTATTAGTCCTATTATCCACAGTATTTACAGTTAGTGTAGTGCGTCCTCTGCACAGTGTGCACCTAAAGCTACCTGAAGAAAATTGGTGGTGTTCTTCTGATCCTATTAGTACCGCAGGCAGCTGTAGTATTTACAAGTTAGTGTAGTGCGTCCTCTGCACAGTGTGCACCTAAAGCTACCTGAAGAAAATTGGTGGTGTTCTTCTGATCCTATTAGTATCGCAGGCAGCTGTAGTATTTACAAGTTAGTATAGTGCGTCCTCTGCACAGTGTGCACCTAAAGCTACCTGAAGAAAATTGGTGGCGTTCTTCTGATCCTATTAGTATCGCAGGCAGCTGCAGTATTTACAGTTAGTGTACCGCGTCCTCTGCACAGTGTGCACCTAAAGCTACCTGAAGACAATTTATGTTGTTCTGATCCTATTAATACCACAGGCAGGCATCTACAGTATTTATAGTTACTGTACTGTGTCCTCCTCACAGTGTGCACCTAAAGCTACCTGAAGAAAATTGGTGGTGTTCTTCTGATCCTATTAGTACCACAGGCAGGCAGCTGCAGTATTTACAGTTAGTGTACTGCGTCCTCTGCACAGTGTGCACCTAAATCTACCTGAAGACAATTGCTGTTGTTCTGCTCTTATTAATACCACAGGCATATATACATCCCAGCTTTGTGCAGCTACATCTCACTGCAGGCCATTAGTATATCTGGAAGTCCAACAAGGAGAGGCAGACAGTCACAAGCCAATAAAAGAGGGCAAACAGGCTCTGTGTCTAGAGGCAACAGTGCTGGTCGTGGACATGGTGCATCCTCATCAGCACGTGGCCATGGGACACGCTTGTCCTTTTTTTCATCAGCTGGCCGTGTTGAGCCGCAACATGCGGAAGACTTGGTAGAGTGGATGACCAAGCCGTCCTCATCCTCTCTCACCCAGGCTCAGGGTACTTTGTCTGGCAAAGCAGCTGCCAACGCAGCCTCTTCCCTCGGCTCAATGGCATCAGTCACTCCTTCCCTAGCCCCACCATGTTCTCCTGAGGAGTCCCCCGAACTGTTTGACCACAGTGTTGGGTACATGCTCCAGGAGGATGCCCAGCGTTTTGAAGGCTCCGATGATGGTACCCAGCTAAAGGAAGGCAGTAACGTGAGCCCAGAGAGAGGGGGTGCCATCTGGCAGTCATGTTCCCCCAGCTGCAGTATACTGCCAGCTTTGCTCCAGTGATGAGGAGGGAGGGGATGATGAGGCCACTGACTTCATGTGGGTGCCTAATAGGAGAGAGGAGGAGGAGGCACATCTCCAACGAGGCAGGATGCCCTCCAGGGGCCAGCTTAAGGGCAGCACACCGACTGCATCACACTGCAGAGCTCCCCATGTGCAGGGTGCTGCTGTCTCTGCGCGTTATTCCAAAAGTTCTTTGGTGTGGGCCTTTTTTGAGACAAGTGCATCAGATCCCATCACTGCTATTTGCAACATATGTCTCAAGCGTATCTCGCGTGGCCAAAACATCACCCGCTTGCGCACCACATGCTTGACCAGACATCTGTCGACCTGCCATGCAGTTCGTTGGCAAGCGTACCTAAAAGACCCACACCAAAGAACAAAGTGGACCTCTCCTTGCTCCTCATCAGCTGGGATCTCCAACCCCACTATACCTTCAGTCCTCTCTGAAACCTGCACTGAGAGGAATGAAGGTGTAGAATTAGGTGTGTCACAGCCAAGTACTTGCGGGCAATCTGCTATCGGTACACCGGCGTCAGATTGTACCAGGCAAATTTCCCTACCCCAGCTGCTGCACCGCCGAAAGAAGTTCGCTCCCAGCCATCCACATGCCCAGCGGTTGAATGCTAGCTTGGCTAAATTGCTAGCACTTCAACTGCTGCCTTTTCAGTTGGTAGACTCTGCCCCCTTCCGTGAGTTTGTGGAATGTGCGGTTCCTCAGTGGCAGGTTTCCAAACGCCACTTTTTCTCATGAAAGGCGATTCCGGCTCTCTACCAGCATGTGGAAGGCAATGTCTTGGCCCCGCTGGACAGGACGGTCAGCGGTAAGGTGCATAATACCACTGACTTATGGTCCAGCAGGCATGTACAGGGACGTTACCTATCTTTCACCGCACACTGGGTGACTCTTCTGGCAGCTGGGAAGGATGCAGGACAGGGTGCAGTAGTGTTGGAGGTTGTTCTGCCACCACCCCTCCAAAATTCTACTAGTGGTGATTCTGCCACACCTCTCTCCTCCACCCCCTCCTCTTCTTCTTCCTCCATGGCCTCTTCCTGTGCTGATTTGTCCTCTGAACCAGCGGTGCTCCGTAGGCGTTCAAGGGGCTATGCAAGCACGCAGGCAAAAAGATGCCATGCGGTGCTTGAGCTGGTGTGCTTGGGGGACAGGAGCCACACTGGGGCAGAGATTCTGTCAGCTCTGCAGGGGCAGGTTCAGAGGTGGTTGACGCCACAGCAGTTTAAGGCAGGTATGGTGGTTTGCGACAATGGCATCAACCTCCTCTCTGCCCTCCAACAGGGACAACTGACCCATGTGCCTTGTTTGGCTCATGTCCTTAACTTGGTGGTGCAGCGGTTCTTGGGCAAGTACCCGGGATTACAGGATGTCCTGAGGCAGGCCAGGAAAGTCTGTGTGCATTTCCACAGGTCATATAATGCCACTGCTCGGCTGGCTGACCTCCAAAAGGAATTTAACCTGCCCAAGATCCGCCTAATCCGTGACATGCCCACCAGGTGGAACTCAACGTTGGCCATGCTGCAGCGGCTGCACACGCAGCAGAGGGCCATCAATGAGTACCTATGTACCTATGCGACTATGGCACCAGGACAGAGTCAGGGGACCTTGTTTTTTTTCCCCACGCCAGTGGGCTATGATCAGGGATGCATGCACTGTCCTGTCACCATTTGAGGAGGCCACGAGGATGGTAAGCAGTGACAGTGCATGCATCAGTGACATTGTCCCTCTTGTCCACCTGTTGGAGCACACGCTGCGTGGAATAATGGACAGGGCACTTGAGGCAGAACAGAGGGAGGAATAGGAGGACATCCTTACCTCTCAAGGCTCCCTTTATGCAGACAGTGTTCCTGCATGCCCGCCGATCACACAGGAAGAGGAGGAGGAAGGGGAGGAGGATTGTGTCAGCATGGAGGTGGAGCCTGGCTCTCAGCATCAATCTTCAAGGAATCATTTACATTTCAAAGAAACCCATGGACTTGTACGTGGCTGGGAGGAGGTGGCTGCGGATCATGTCGTCCTTAGTGACCCAGAATACTCTGGACCAAATGCCTCAGCAAACTTACGCTGCATGGCCTCCCTGATCCTGAAAAGCCTGCGGAAGGATCCTCGTATTCGTGGTATCAAGGGGAGGGATGATTACTGGCTGGCAACCCTCCTTGATCCACATTACAAAGGTAAGGTTTCGGACCTTATCTTGCCGTCGCAGAGGGAGAGGGGATGAAACATTTTTGGGAGGTTACAATTTCCTGGTCTTCCTGGACAACGTGTGGCTGAGGCTTCGGTCAGTCACAGAAGTAGCGGTGGAGAAGGTGGCCATCTGACCGATGCGTTCAGACAATTTTTTAGTCTGCAGCCCCAAGGTCTGATCGGTTCCAGCAACCATCGCATTCACATGGTGCAGGATTACCTAGGGGCAAGATCAGACTTGGACACCTTTCCCACCGAAAATCCTCTAGGATACTGGGTCTTGAGGATGGATCACTGGCCAGAGCTTGCACAGTATGCAATTGAGCTACTGACCTGTCCTGCATCCAGCATTCTTTCGGAATGCACATTCAGTGCTGCTGGAGGCTTTGTAACTGATCACAGGGTGCGCCTGTCCACCGAATCAGTCGATCGGCTGACCTTCATAAAAATGAATCAGTCTTGGATCACCAGCTACCAAGCACCTGATGCTGATGTAACCCATTGATTTTTTTTTTTGAATGTGAGATCCCTTCAAGACTGCCTATGCTGATGCTGAGTGACTATCCTGTTGTGCTGAGTCACAATCCTCTTCCTCCTTAATTTTCATGCTGATAGCTTATGTAGCTCTGGTAGATTTACAATCTACTGCAGGTTAGGTAAATTTAGTAAATTGTGCGTTAGGAAGGTAAAAGTTTGCCTCTGTTCCAGCTTGGCTGACGTTGTGTGTGTTTCCGTGCTGATTGGTGGGTGTCGCTGTTACCACTAGTCAGTGTTGGAATGGCAACGTGTTGAAGTGTATAGATGCTCCTCTGTCTCGGAGACAAGCTCGGTGGAGGTGGTCCTCCGAGTTGCATTCTGGGAAGAGGGTATTTATGGGACAGACGCCATGTTCTAGGGTAGTTTTACAGCCACCTGCTGGCCTTCCTGACCGACAGGTATGTGTTAAGGAGCTACCTCGTGGTCCTCCGATCGGGAGGCCCACGATGCTGTGGCGCAGGGGTGGGTCCAGAGGCTTGTCTGGGGCCTACCACCGCGGTCGAGGAATGGTCCTGAGCTGTCGGTCCTGTGTGACGAAGCTGGACAACCGAGGAGATCCCAGGGGAGGACCCGTCTTGCAGGGATCACGCGGCGTGCTGGTCTGTAGAGGGGCCTGGTGACTCGGTTGGAGGACGTATCCAAAAGAAGTAACCATACAGCATAGTGTTGCCGGTTCGGCTTAAGAATTCAAGCACTGTGACTGACTTTCACTGCAGAAAATCTGATACATCCTGTGGCAGAGGTTTGTATGGATTTATTCCCCCAAATAAGTCTGTGGCAGAGACTTTTCATTCGTGCTGCGTACTGGCTGCTAGACCGGTGAGAGAGGCCTATCCAGACGAGCAAGGAGTGTGTCCCAAAAGGGGAGCGCATTCCACATAATTATCTGAGTTCTACCAGGACACTTGTCGCTAAGATTTTACAAGAAGATATTTGAGTTTCACCTGAAAGTTTCCTTTTCCGCCTCTTTCCTGCTGCTTCCTAAAGTTTGTCTGTTCAATAAAGCATTAAAACGTACTCCAGTGTTGGTGCGTGTGTCGTCCAGAGGTAAACTCATCGGAACCCCTAGACCCGGTGCCGGTGAAACAGAGGGAAGCAAAGTGAAGGTAACATACCCGCTTAAACCAGCAGCTCCAGCGTGAGTTAGTGCTACACTTATAAGAACATTTTTGGTTGTGGGCACCGCCACCAGTGGCCAAGGCCCAATTTTTCAGCCCCTATTTAGCAGGGGCGTGTAATTACAATTTTTGATGCAATACTTTGCAGCAGGGCTCATTCCTGCGCTCCAACTAGGGTATCTGTGAGGGGTTGCAGTGTTGTGGCACCAGCACCAGTGCCCAAGGCCCAAATTTTCAGCCCCTGTTTAACAGGGGAGTAAAATTACAATTTTTGATGCAATACTTTGCAGCAGGGCTCATTCCTGTGCTCCAACTATAGCATCTGTGAGCTGTTTCAGTGTTGTGGCACCAGTGCCTAAGGCCCAATTTTTCTGCCCCTGTTCAACAGGGACATGTAATTACAATTCTTGATCTAATATTTCACAGCAGGGCCCATTCCTGCGCCCACCAAGAGTGACTGTGAGGGCTTACAGTGTTGTGGCAACACCAACACCTAAGGCCCGAATTTCTGCAGAGTATATAGGGCAGGCCCCTACTTTCAAACATCCAACTTACAAATGACTCCTACTTGCAAATGGAAGGAGACAACAGGAAGTAAGATCAAATCTAGCCCTAGGAAGGGAAATTCTCTCCTGTAAGAGTTAATATGGGAAAAACGTGTCTCCTCTTCACTGATGCTTTATCACCATTCCTTGTTTCACTAAAAACCCCAAATTTTCAAAAAACATTTGTCATTGGGACAGAAAGTGAGGTGAAATCTTCTGAAGAGGTGCACAGACAGCAAAACAAATGTTACAGGAGTGATAACCCTTCCCTATGTTTTCCAAAAAGCTTAAAAATTGTTTTTTTTGGCTGGAGCTACACTTTAAAAATGTACCAGTTCAAAATTACAAACAGATTCTACTTAACAACAAACCTACAGTCTCTGTCTTGTTTGCACCGCCTGTATACTGCTGTTCAGAGAATATAGGGCCTGGGGGCCCCACGCCTTTCCTTTTTTTAATTTGGGTGCGGGGTTCCCCTTAATATCCATACAAGACCCAAAGGGCCTGGTAATGGGCTGGGGGTGGGGGGTACCCATGCCGTTTGTCTCACTGATTTTCATCCATATTGCCGGGACCCGACATTACATTACAGCTGCAAGCAGTTTTAAATGACTTTTATTCCTTTTAAAAATGTCATTTTGTGCAGGGACTGTTCTAAGCACGGGAAACACGTGCCACTTTACAGGCATACTGTAGACACCCCCCAGGTACGATATTTCGATATTTAAAGGAATATTTCACTTTTTTTTCACTTTAAGCATCATTAAAATCACTGCTCCCGAAAAAAACGGTAGTTTTTAAAACTTTTTTTTGCATTGATACTGGGGCAGGACCCGGGTCCCCAAACCCTTTTTAGGACAATAACTTGCATATTAGCCTTTAAAATTAGCGCTTTTGATTTTGAATGTTTGAGTCCCATAGACTTTAATGGGGTTCTAAAGTTTGCGCGAACTTTCGGTCCGTTCGCAGGTTCTGGTGCGAACCGGGGGGGTGTTCGGCTCATCCCTACTCTCTCCTGTGTTTTCCTGTGAAAGACTTTTGCTTGGCTGACTTCCCTTCTGGTTCCTGTTCCTGTTTGATGCACCCGACACCTCACTCATCTCCGGACTCCTGTTTCTCTGGCTTGTTCTGACTACTCATACTGGTTACCGAACTCTGGCTATGTTTTGACTACGTTTGCTCTGTTTATACCATTTTACCATTTTTTTAAATAGTGTGATTTTTAGTGCACTTCTGTCTGTCTGATTCATAGTTCCTGACAATCTGCTCTTTGTATCCGTTTTCTATAAATCTCTCTCTATGATTGTATTTGCTTGAGTCTCGTAGTCATACTCCGAGTCAGTTTCTCTTAATTCTAATAATTTGACTCTTATGGATGACCTCCAACCACTTGGGGTGGTGCCCACTACTCACTGGAATGTATCCATTCTGGTAGGTCTTTTTAAAATGGGCTTGTGTGCTTAACCCTTCTCTCCCTTGTGATATTTTCAGATCCAAATAATGTACCTTCTCTCTATTGTATTCCACTGAAAAAGATATACTGTATAGCATTTCTTTATATTGATTTCTTCCAAAAACGGTCAGTCTTTTTAAAATGGGCTTGTGTGCTTAACCCTTCTCTCCCTTGTGATATTTGCAGATCCAAATAATGTACCTTCACTCTATCGTATTGCACTGGAAAAGATATATAGCATATATTTATTTTGATTTCTTCCAAAAATCTTTTTAAGGGGCTTTCTGACCCCTCCCATATTATAAAAATGTTATCAATGTATCTATGGTTTGCTCTTAGTCGGTCTTTTTAAAATGGGCTTGTGTGCTTAATCCTTCTCTCCCTTGTGATATTTTCAGATGCAAATAATGTACCTTCTCTCTATCGTATTCCACTGAAAAGATATATAGCATTTCTTTATATTGATTTCTTCCAAAAATCTTTTTAAGGGGCTTTCTGACCCCTCCCATATTATAAAAATGTCATCAATGTATCTATAGTTTGCTCTTAGTCGGTCTCTTTAAAATGGGCTTGTGTGCTTAATCCTTCTCTCCCTTGTGATATTTTCAGATCCAAATAATGTACCTTCTCTCTATCGTATTCCACTGAAAAAGATATATAGCATTTCTTTATATTGATTTCTTCCAAAAATCTTTTTAAGGTGCTTTCTGACCCCTCCCATATTATAAAAATGTCATCAATGTATCTTTGGTATGCTCTTAGTTCTGGTCTCTTCTTGGCGTAGATTTTCTGGGCTTCCCACCTACTCATAAAAATATTAGTTACAGTTGGGGCATATTTGACAACCATTGCCATGCCCCTTTTCTGTACATAGAATTGTTTATCATGCCAAAAATATTTTACACCCACAGCTAGCTCTAATGTGTTTAACATGAGTTCTATTTGTTCCTTCTTTAGTTGCATTTTGCTATTAAGGGCCCGTTCAATGGCATTGAGTGCATCCTTTTGTTTGACACTTGTGTATAAGGAATTTACATCTATACTAGCCAGTATACACTGTTTATTTACTAATATACTTTTAGGCTACATTCACACTGAAAGTGATCAGTATCGGCAGTAAAAGTGCAGCCAGTTTTAGCAGCGCTTTACTATCATTTTAAGGGTGCTTTTCGGCCGCTAGCGGGGCACTTTTAACCCCCGCTAGCGGCCGAAGAAAGAGTTAAAAGTGCCTGTGTTACATCGCTGCCGAATCACTTTGCAGGTGCTTCGGCAGTGCTGCCCATTCATTTCAATGGGCAGGGCGTTTTGGGAGTGGTGTATACAGCGCTCCCAAAATGGATTTTATGGATGCATTTGTTATGGATTTTAGGGACTTGGTATACTATGAGGTTGCTGGGGCTTCCGGTATTAAATATCGGACTTCTTTTTTGTTCAGTATTCCCTCCTTTGTTGCCCTTTTTCCTAATCTGGTCAATTTCGCTTTCAATTTATTAGTAGGGTTTCCTTTCAATTTCTCATATGTATCTTTGTCTGAAATTAGGCAGTTAAGTTCTTTGAGGACTACGATCCCCCCCCTTATCTGCCAGCCTAATAATTATATTTATTTTTTTCTAATTCCTCTATACCTTTTCCAATTTGTTTATTCCATTTAATTGGTTTGGTGTCAATTGATTATTACTTATTTTGGGGTTGAAGGTTGATTTTTAAGTCCACTATTGTGTCTCTTCTTGTTTTGTGGTAGTATTTTTATCAGCAAAATATTTCTTTATGTTGACATTTCTTACAAATTCATGTAAATCACTAAACGTTTTAAATTTGTCAAATTTTTTTGTGGAGCATATTTTAAACCTAATTGTAATACTCTTTGCTCTTCCTCCAAGAATATAATGCCACTAAGATTGAATATTCCTGAGCCTATGTTTCTCTTTTTCTTTTTTCCCTGCCTCCCTCTGCAACCTCTGTGTTTACCCTGGTGTCTTCTCTTTGAGGGTTTTGGTACTGATTGGGGCCTTGTGGTCCTCTGGGTGGTCCCCAATATCCTCCCCTCCCCCTTGGTCTCCCATTCCCCCTCCATGGTGGGCCCCCATATCCTCTCTAGTGAAAATCCCCTTCAAAATTGTCATAATGCCTTGATGGTCCATAATACTGTTGTGAGGGTCCATTATATCCATAATATTGTGGGGGTGGGCCATTGTTTCTTGGGGGTGCGGGTGGTCTAATATATCTGGGAGAGGGAGTGTCATATGCCAATGATTAAAATCTATTGTATACTGGGGGGTTGTATCTGGGTGTGTCTGATTGCCTTCTTGATGTCTGTTGTAATAAGTTTGATGTTTCTCTAGGGATTCCTCCTTGGATTTTATTAGTCCCTCTACGATTCTGAGCGTTACTAATTTGTGGTATTCTACTCAATGGTATTGGTGTATCCACTAATGTCTCCCTTTCTTCAGATGATGCTCTGGAATCTGTATTGATCTCCTCTCTTTCCTCCTGCCATTTACTGTATATACCTATTCTTGTTGGTAATCCTTACTATTCCTTTGGTATTTTTTGATTTGTTTCTTTTGTATATCCTTAACTTTTATGATATATTCCTGTATGTCTCATCCTTATACTACAGGGCTTGGTTGTTCTTTTAATGTTTGTGTCTTCCCTTCCAGCATTCTCAATTTGGTTTGTATACAAGTAAAGAAAATGTTTCCACCGCTCAGGCTGACACTGACCCAGGTGTAAGTAGAAGTTTCAGAGCAGAAGAGCTCCAGGTGCTGGCTGAATGCTAAGCAAAGCAGGCTTGAATGGAGGAGAAGGTTTGGATGCCGCACACCGGATGTAGTCAAAAAACTTCACTTTATTGAAAAAATGGGATCATCAAAATAACAAGACTGTCATGCAGAAAGTACAGGTAAGCTGACGCGTTTCGCACTCAGGACTGAGTGCTTACTCATAGCTAACAAATATTAAAAAGACAAACTCTTATATAGCTCAATGGGGTATCACATGATTGCCCAATTAGATGGTCATTGAGTCTCAGCTGGAAGCCGATTTAATGAGGTCTCGGCATCTGCTGACTATTTGGTGTGTTGACTGATTGAGGAATGTTTTCAAAACCGTGCCATATAAATAGATGACAAAGAATGTGAAAAAAGATGTGTATATGTACATGTGTAGGCAAAAAATATCTATATGTGTGTAAATATATATGGTGAATCCTATCAATAAACGTGTATATAATAATGAATATACTTCTATAACGTGTATATATAAAAGGTGATAAGTATGAAAAAAAGGGGATTACTATTAGGTGAAAGGAAAAAAATGTGTAAAAAATATTTCTCATTAAAAAAGAGAAAATATATTGATAAAAATATTCAGACAACATACAAAGTAAATGTGAGAAGTGAATGTAATAAAACTATATGTGAACAAAATATATGAATGTGATGAAGCTCTCTATAATATGCCAGTGAAGTGGATGAAGCTCTCTATGATAAGCCGGAATAATACAGGTAAAATATAGAGCAATGTGACCTGAAATAATACGTGATATGCCCGCAGTTGATAACAAGGTACATATAAGGCCCTATAATAATAAAAATAATAATAAATAAACTGTGGGATTCAAAGACATGAAATCACGCTGATAAGGGTTGCCCTGATCTGGTCAAATGGCAGTGATATATGCAGGGTCCCAGTAGACTGACTTGTACCGTAGTGATTCTAAATGATGAGCCTGACCGAGAGCAGGGTGTGTGTGGAATTTCAGGAGTGAAGCAGCGGTGTTCAAGGTAATAGAACGCCGCTAATCTGGGTCACACTAAATGTCTAGATGGAATTATAGTGATGGTAATAAAGTTGGTAAAGGTCTCGGCCAGTCACCCAAGTTTAAGGGATCACAAAAAGGGACAAATGAAAAACAAGTAGGGTACTATAGGCTGGGATACGAAGACATAAAATCACGCTGATCAGGGTTGCCCTGATCTGGTCAAATGGCAGTGATATATGCAGGGTCCCAGTAGACTGACTTGTAGCGTAGTGATTCTAAATGATGAGCCTGACCATGAGCAGGGTGTGTGTGGAATTTCAAGAATGAAGCAGCGGTGTTCAAGATAATAGAGCGCCGCTAATCTATGTCACACTAAATGTCTAGATGGAATTATAATGGTAATAAAGTTGGAGGTGGTCTCGGCCAGTCATCCGAGTTTGAGGGGTCACAAAAAAGGTCAAATGAAAAACAAGTAAGATACTACAGGCTGGACGAAAATGTTACCAGACTGAGATCGTAAAAATTATCCGGACAGACAATTAAGTTAAAAATATATTAGTTTGTGATCCATCTCGGGTGGCTCATATAAAAGCATGTCTCAGTATATGTGTGTCAGCAAATGCCAAGACCTCCAAACAAAACATATTAGAATAATACATCTTATGAGTCCACTAATACAATGCTCATATATTGACACCGGCAAGTGAAACAGATGAAAACAGGCATATAATGATCGGCGTGAATCCAATCTATAGAGACGATGAGAAGAAATGTTATAATGCTGCATTCTAAAGAGAAGCAACTACATATTCATATTACAACATTACACTCGCAAAATAAGCACTGAACACAAACGATACAATGTATGTCAGCTTATGTACATATAAATAAGCTTAATATATCTGAATTATGATCCCAAGGTGTCCAAAAAATATATATATATATATGGACAACAAGGTGTACAAAATGTGAATGAATGAAAATGAATAAAATGTGATCCCTTAAACTTGGGTGACTGGCCGAGACCTTTACCAACTTTATTACCATCACTATAATTCCATCTAGACATTTAGTGTGACACAGATTAGCGGCGTTCTATTACCTTGAACACCGCTGCTTCACTCCTGAAATTCCACACACACCCTGCTCTCGGTCAGGCTCATCATTTAGAATCACTACGGTACAAGTCAGTCTACTGGGACCCTGCATATATCACTGCCATTTGACCAGATCAGGGCAACCATTATCAGCGTGATTTCATGTGTTTGAATCCCACAGTTTATTTATTATTATTTTTATTATTATAGGGCCTTATATGTACCTTGTTATCAACTGCGGGCATATCACGTATTATTTCAGGTCACATTGCTCTATATTTTACCTGTATTATTCCGGCTTATCATAGAGAGCTTCATCCACTTCACTGGCATATTATAGAGAGCTTCATCACATTCATATATTTTGTTCACATATAGTTTTATTACATTCACTTTTCACATTTACTTTGTATGTTGTCTGAATATTTTTATCAATATATTTTCTCTTTTTTAATGAGAAATATTTTTTACACATTTTTTTCCTTTCACCTAATAGTAATCCCCTTTTTTTCATACTTATCACCTTTTATATATACACGTTATAGAAGTATATTCATTATTATATACACGTTTATTGATAGGATTCACCACATATATTTATACACATACACATATTTTTTGCCTACACATGTACATATACACATCTTTTTTCACATTCTTTGTCATCTATTTATATGGCACGGTTTTGAAAACATTCCTCAATCAGTCAACACACCAAATAGTCAGCAGATGCCGAGACCTCATTAAATCGGCTTCCAGCTGAGACTTAATGACCAACTAATTGGGCAATCATGTGATACCCCATTGAGCTTGAGAGTTTGTCTTTTTAATATTTGTTAGCTATGAGTAAGCACTCAGTCCTGAGTGCGAAACGCGTCAGCTTACCTGTACTTTCTGCATGACAGTCTTGTTATTTTGATGATCCCATTTTTTCAATAAAGTGACGTTTTTTGACTACATCCGGTGTGCGGCATCCAAACCTTCTCCTCCATTCAAGCCTGCTTTGCTTAGCATTCAGCCAGCACCTGGAGCTCTTCTGCTCTGAAACTTCTACTTACACCTGGGTCAGTGTCAGCCTGAGCGGTGGAAACATTTTCTTTGCTTGTCTGCATCTAAGGATACATGCTTTTTTCTTCACCTGCCCGGAGGCTTTCCCAGGTATTTCACAATTTATTTTGATTACCATTATTTTTTCAAGAGCCTATTTAATTGGGAGAAGAGTTTTTCCTTTTTACTCTATGGATCTCAATACTACCTCGACACCCATGGCAGAAACCTCGTACAGCAGAACTCTAAAGGCACCATCTGATAATCCATTGAGACAAACGTCACAGACACAAACACCTGGTGTGTCAGCTGACGATGGAGTACAGTTAATACGTCATTTCAGAAAACTGGAACATATTATGGCGAGAGAAATTAGAGCTTTTTGGGACATCAATTTTTTGAAGGACTATTTGTCCATAGCACACATACCACGGGGTTTACGGATAAAAAAATTTCCTACCTCAGAGCTGTTCAATGATGATCTCAAAAAAGAATGGACTGACACCTTGGACACCTGTTCATTCAAACTAATAAATATTCTCATTGCCTCTAAAACCAAAGAAATAGAGGTACTACAATCTGACATGTCTTTTATCCAGTCTGAACTTGCCTCTTCACAAAACCTGGCAGCTTTTACAGACCTGGACAGCCGCTTGAGCAACAAATTAGACAAAATGGAAAAATCAGTGATCGCCAGCAAGAGGGGCAAAATGGCCCGGGATAAAAATGATTATGAGAACAATAAAGTTTACACTTGGAAAAGACCGGTGTTTTCCCACAATCGGTCACGGAGAAACCGCGGCAAACAGGTCAGCTTCTCTGACCAAGAGAGCGACCTAGCCGACAATTCCCTGGCACGCACTATGTCGGACTCTTCTCTGGACAGGTCAACAGGTCCTGTGGAAATAAACAGAAGCAACAACCACACCAACGCTGGAAACCCTCGCAGGTCGGGTTACACCAAGAGGAAGAAATCGTCCATAAAAAAACAAGAAGGGGCGGCAGGAGACACAAGAACTCCAAACAACTCACATTACAGCTTGAGAGGCAAAATGAAGAAATGAGTTCCACCGTACTTAATATCTCAAAGAGACCTTTAAAAGAAGAAGAGACCAACCTTCTATCAAAAGGCCTTAACTTTAGCCCTAATAGACATTTTGATTCATTTCACACTATTTTGGACGTTAACAGGTTTTCTCGCTTATTAACACTTAAGAAACACTTTGGTGGTTCTAGAGAAGAGGACGTTCCAGGAAACCTTGGCGAATCAGGTGAGTCTCCCCCTTCACCCATCTCTTTTAATGAAGTGTGTGCACTGCAAGATTTAATAACACTGGCAGATTAATCGGATCCACCCCCCATGGATCCCACTGATTCACAGAAAAAACTAATAATCAGATCTAAATCTGACTTTTACCCAGTGGCATCCAGGGGCAAAGATCTTGATGTATTTCAGAGGTTGGTGGAGGGGGAATTAACTCGCTTGGCTCATAGTTGCCATAGAAAACCGATTAAAGATAATTTGACACAAAATGAGAGATTAGCCTTAAAAACACTAACAGCAGACACTAGCATAGTTATCAGGAATGCAGATAAAGGGGGGGTAGTGGTTGTCTTGGATACTGACATGTACATACAAGAAGCTTTACGTCAGGGGGGCGTGGCCTGCGCTTGAGCTAGATGGCAGCATAAGACCGGAGCTCCGGTGATTTCCAGGGAAATTGCGGCTCAAAACACGCCATCGGGTCCCGTTTTTGCGCTCCACAGCTGGCGATTCACCCTGGGATAAGACAGAGAGGATGTCCAGAAAAAGAAAAGAGCAAAGAAAGCCACAGCGCCTGACGGACTTCTATAGCATGAAGCAACATGAAGGTAGGCAAGATGGCGCCGGGTCATCCTCTACCCCAACAAACATCCCCGCCGGCCATCCGAACACACAGAACAGCCACAGGCAAAATAGACCTCCTTCAGACAGCCCACACCCATACTCTCCCTCCCCGCCAATGGGTAGCCCTGCTAAGGCGAAGTTTAGACTGGATGGAGAGGGATCCCTTGGTGCGGCAAGTCCAGGCCTGGACTCAGGGGATGACACACGTGAGCTCCCTGACTCCATAGAGACCTTTCCTACCATGCATCAACCAGTGATAGATACAGTGCTGAAAGATATGCTCTTATCACTGAGAAGCTCACTACAATCAGATATGATGAAGTGTATGCATAAGTTTAATACTAATCTTCAAGCTGTAGAAACACGGGTTGAACACATAGAGCAAAAGATGGGAGAATATGCAGTCACCATCAACGACTTAGTGGACTCCCATGAGGAAAGAGAAGGAGACACAGATTGGTTAAAAGATAAAATCGCAGACCTCGAAGACCGCAATAGGAGGAACAATTTAAAAATTAGGGGGATCCCTGAAACAGTCCTGCAACCTGACTTAAGATCCTATGCCACTTCACTGTTCAAATCTCTCCTACCTGATCTATCAGACCTGGAGATCACCATTGACAGAATACATCGCCTGCCAAAACCGACATTCCTGTCAGAACACATCCCCAGAGATGTGATTCTGCGACTACATTTTTATCATGCCAAAGAGCAACTGATGTTGACAATGCGCCAGAAAGATCAAATCCCCGCGCAGTTTCAGCATCTACAGTTCTATGCTGATCTTTCTCAATACACCTTGCAAAAGAGGAAAAATGTAAACACCATCACCAAAGCATTGAGAAATCATCATATCACATACAGATGGGGATACCCTACCAAACTCACGGTCACTAAAGATGGACGCACCCACGTGGTGAATTCGCTAGAGAGAGGCCTCTCTCTTCTAAAGGAGTGGAAAATAATACCAGAACAGGAGACCACCTCGGCTAAAGTGCCCAGATCAGTGGAACCTGCGTGGAAGACGGTCACTACAAAAAACGCAAAATCACACTCCTGACTCAGGATGGTTACCTAAAACCTACCAATCCCTGGAAATTGGTCTAAGAGCTCTCAGGCCTGAACTATTTCCCCCACCTACTTGAACAGCACCAAGCTGTACCTTAACGTTTGTGTTTTCAGGTTTGGGTTCGGCCCTTGAAAATGCCGACCCCACACAAGTTTGGCGAATACATTGCCTTTTCATTTTATGTTTATTTCCTTTTGTTCCTTTTTCTTTTTTCTGTTTTCTCTAAAAATGCAGCAGCCAGAACGCGTGCAAGCATCGCAACAGTCATGCCTTACTTCAACAAAAAGGTACGAAGATGGAACTTTCCTCACAACCCATTCCAATCTGAATCCACCATTACACGGTCATCCAAAAGTGAGTACAATCCAAACTCTAATTTGCCATATAGTGCCTATTCCTTGCTGTACCTGAAAACGCCACAAGAGGGCAACATTGCCTCAAAAATGAATACTTATCACAATACTCCAGCTAATACACAATCCCCTCAAATATGGGTATAAAACTCTTATCTATTAATGCGAAAGGCCTTAACCACCCCGCTAAGAGGAGGTCAATGTGGAAAGAGGCTCTCTCCAACAAGTCTGACATTATCTGCGTGCAGGAAACGCACTTTTCCACAGCAGCCACCCCTTCTTGCACACACAGGAACTTCCCGTACATCTTTACTGCCAACGCTCAAAATAAAACAAAAGGAGTCCTCACAGCTATTCGGGACACAGTAGCATTTTCAGTACATGAAACAATCAAAGACCCTGGGGGAAGATACCTAATCTTGCTATGCGACCTCAACTCCATCACATACACTATTGTTAATGTGTATGCGCCCAACCAACACCAGATACACTTCCTCCATAAACTTCTACGAAAGATCAAAACCCACCAAAAAGGAAGATTAAAAATCTGTGGAGACTTCAATACAATCCCTGATGCGAATCTAGACTCTTCATCTAATACTAGACGTCCGGGTATGTCCCTCTTGGCCACATTACACGCACAAGAACTATATGACGCCTGGAGGTGTCTGCACGCCGGTGAAAGGGACTACACCTTTTTTTCCTCTCCACATAGAGTATATTCCCGAATTGACCTTTTTCTTGTGGATCGAAACACCTTAGCCCAAACGACATCTACAACAATAAATACCATCACGTGGTCTGACCACGCGTCTATCACTATATCCATCAAAGATGACTCAAACTGCAATGTACCGAACATGTGGAGATCTAATACTTATTTAATGCAGCAACCAGACTCAAAAAATGCTGTAAACCAGCATCTGAAAGAGTTCTTCAGTGTCAATGAGTCCTCGGTGCAGGATCAGTTTATACTGTGGAACTCTCATAAGGCATATATACGTGGTATTTTTATACAATTAGGGGCAAGAGCTAAGAGGCAGCAGCAACAACGAGTAAAAGAACTAACAGACAAAATATTCTTGCTTGAAACTAGGAACAAACAAAACACATCCCCCATATTATCCCAACAACTTACACAACTACGTAATGACCTAAGATTACTACTGCTTGAGAGTTTTGAAAGATCATCAAAAAAACTTAAAATGTCATATTACGCTACAGGAAACAAAGCTGGCAAAACATTAGCATACAGATTGAAAGGCCTAAGACACAAATCAAAGATCCCTTATATCTTGCACCCTACTACTAAACATAAACTCTACCATCCTCAAGACATTGCAGACACTTTTAGTCACTATTACAGTACATTATACAACTTAAAAGACGATACAAACACTATACAACCTAGCACTGACGCAATCAACTCTTTTCTACAACATCTGGACATTCCTTCCCTCACACAAGATCAACTACAGACCTTAAACCAAAAATTTAACTCAGAGGAAATACATAAAATCATTGACTCCCTTCCCAGCAACAAATCACCAGGCCCTGACGGCTTCTCTGGGGAATATTATAAAACTTTCAAACACCTATTAACTCCATATTTGGAACGTACCTTCAACTCCGCTGCTGCCTCTGCTTCTTTCCCACCAGAAATGTTGAGGGCAATAATTGTGACACTGCCAAAGCCAGGGAAGGAACCCAATACCCCCCCCCCCCCCCAAATTTCAGGCCTATCTCACTGCTCAATACCGATCTGAAAATATATGCCAAACTCATTGCATCCCGTTTAATAAACATACTCCCCCTTCTCATCCACCCCGACCAAACCGGGTTTACCAAAGGCCGCCAAACGTCAGACGCTACCCGCAGGCTGTTAAATATTATACATTTAGCTAAGGCGCATAAGAGGCCTTCTCTGCTGTTGGCGTTGGACGCAGAGAAGGCCTTCGACCGCATACACTGGCGATACCTTACTCAGGTTTTGGGTAGGTTCGGATTTTCTGGCACCATTCTCTCAGCAATCCTGGCCCTATACTCTAAACCCTCAGCCCAAGTATTTACATCTGGAGCATTATCCAAGACTTTTAACATAACAAATGGCACTAGACAGGGGTGCCCCCTGTCCCCATTAATCTTTAATTTACTCATGGAACCTCTGGCTATATATTTCCGCTCCCACCCCGACATTGAAGGCTTCTGTATAGATAAATCCACCCATAAGATAAGCTTATTCGCGGATGACATAATCATGATCTTGACCAATGTGGAAACTTCCCTGGCTTTGGTACATAACGCATTAAATATGTTTACTAAAATATCCTACTACAAAGTAAATGAGAACAAATCCTACATAATGGGGATAGGCATTGAACCTGGTATACAAGACAAACTTAGCTCAAGATTCCCATACTCCTGGGATAACAATGGGATAAAATATTTGGGCATAACCCTAACTGCAAACATAGATAATCTAGTGGCTGCTAACTACACCTCATTTTTGGGAACCCTCCAAAGGAAACTTGCAGATCTTGCCAGGGTGGAGTTGTCGTGGACAGGTAGACTGGCAGCGTTTAAAATGATGGTTCTACCACAGCTACTCTACTTGTTTAGAACGCTCCCGGTCCCTGTCCCTGACTCCTTCTTTTCTAGTGCACAATCTCAGATCAACAGATTTCTCTGGCAGGGCAAGAAGGCCAGATGCGCCTTCATGAAACTCACTAGAGCTAGAGATGCTGGGGGAATTGGACACGTTATACTAAAAGACTACTATATAGCAGCAATGCTTTCGCAAGTCAGATATTGGCTGTCCCAGCCTCAGGTCCATAGATGGACAGAGCTAGAGACAGCACAGGTGCCTAGGGCAAATCTAGCCGACTTATTATTTTCTTCCAGTTTCCAGGCATACACTCAAACACACTTATCTCCTACAATGGTGGCTACACTACTAGCTTGGAAGACATTCATAGCATCCAAATTCACGGACCAAACAACCAAAGGTATTCCGATTACTATATCCAGCTTAACATTGGTAATACCAAACTTACGTATCTCACATTGGATATCCAGAGGCATACTATCACTAGAGGACCTCATGAACGGTCCAATCCCTAAAACATTTGAGTTCCTACAAACCAAGTACAGCTTGGAAGACTGCGACTACTATAGCTACATCCAGATATTGCACTTACTTCAAAGATACCCCTACACTTCCATTGCAGTACCATGGCGAGTATTCCTGTACTTTACAAACCCCAACACCAACATAAAAGGTATATCCTTGTTTTATAACTTGCTCAACAACAAACAGGTGTTCACCAAAACTGACAACATCATAGCATGGGAACAGGAGCTGGGCACAACCTATTCTGAAGAACAATGGCAAAAAGCCCTACGCAACACATTTGCAGCCACTAAATGCGTTAGCCTATGGGAGACAACCTATAAATTAACACTAAACTGGTATTTAACACCATACCGAATTTCTAAATTCGCACGACAAACTTCACCTTTATGTTGGAGAAATTGCGGACGAGTAGGTACACTTCACCATATTATCTGGGAATGCCCAAGTTTACATAAACTATGGCAAAAAGTGTTTAATCTAATATCAACAATAGCAGGACTTACAGTTATACCGAAAGCAGATCTGGCGGTCCTTTCATTAGGCATAGAAAACATACCGACTGCAACCAGAACTATAATTCTACATATATTACTTAGCACCAGGTTAACAATTCTCAGACATTGGAAAGATTCTAAAACTCCCACCCTCAGCGAAATTATAGAACTGACGAACACACACGCCACCTATGAATGTATGTTTGCAGCAGCCAAGGGTCAATATTTGAAGTCAAAATCCAAATGGGCTAATTGGGAAAAATGGTACGCACGCACCCATTAGGGTCAAGTTCTTTTCGTGTTGACTACCTGCAACCTACACTCAATTGAAGTAGGCAAAGCTGAAAGCTGCATATAGTTTGTTTTTGTTTTAATTTAATTTAATTAATTATTATTATTTATGTTACCTTAACAATACTATTATTAGTACGACCAAATTCTGCTCATGCAGAATGCTGGTCCTTTCACCAGCTTAGTACCGGAATCACTAATAGGTGTGTATGTATGTTCATGTCAAACTTCCAACTGACAATGTTACCACCATATCAAAGACGGTCCACAATGGCCGACATCTAACTAACTTTGTATGCCATCGGACATGTAATGTCGCAGAATATCCATGCACTATACTTTATGCGAACTGTACTATGTATATTATATATGGTTTATGTTCTGTATCATTTACAACTTGTACACTGTGATTCCTTCAAATTAATAAAAAATATTGGAATTAAAAGAAGCTTTACGTCAGTTATCTGACACACAGACTTACCAATTACTTTCATCCAATCCCACACTCCCCTTCAAACACAAACTTTCTGCCCTTTTAGACAGAGCGGTATCGATGGGTATTTTTTCACACTCAGATAAAGAGAAGCTTATCCCTGAACATCCAATCATGCCTATATTCCACCATTTACCCAAGGTCCATAAAGGTCTTCAGCCCCTAACAGGCCGGCCCATTGTAGCAGGCATCGGTTCACTTAACGAACGCCTGGGCGAATGGGTGGACTCTCAATTACAGCCTTTGGCCACCAGCCTGCCTGGCTACCTGAGAGATACTAAGCAGTTGCTTAGTAAATTACACCATTTACGATGGGAGAGTGGATATGGGTGGATCAGTTGTGATGTCACCAGTCTCTATTCTAGCATCCCACACAATCTGGGTATACAGGCAGTTGCTTGGGCTCTCAAAGAATCAGGCAGATTTTCTCTCATTTTACAAGATTTTATTTTACAGGCATTAGATTATTTACTCACACACAATTTCTTCATGTTTGATGGGGGCTATTATCTCCAGAGATGCGGGGCCTCTATGGGCGCCAAATTTTCGCCCTCCCTCGCCAACATCTTCATGGGTTGGTGGGAGAGGTCTCGCATCTTTGGAAGTGATAGCCCCCGCAGACTAGATACGGTTTTTTATTGCCGTTTCATTGATGACCTCCTGTTTATTACATCAGATGCAGATGCTGATCTAGGAACCTGGCTTTCATATTTCAACAACAATGATCTTAACTTGAACTTTACAGGCACCTTACAACCTCACAGCATCGAATTCTTGGACGTTAAGCTCACTGGTACAGGCAACTCCATCCATACCACCTTATATAGGAAGCCCACTGCTGGGAATGCCCTACTTAGAGCAGATTCAACACATCCCAAACATACCATACGAGGTGTTCCGTATGGACAATTTTTGAGGCTCAAACGCTTGTGTAGCACCCCTGAAAGTTTTCACAGAGAGGCATACAGTATGGCCCAGCGTTTTAGAAACCGGGGGTATGGCACAGCTCTAGTTAATAGAGCACTTGACAGAGCCAGTACCATCCCTAGACATACATTATTACAAGATAAACTTCACATTAGCCCCCCTTCCATTAACATCCCAGTATTTTCTACACCATACAGTGCAGAATTTAACCAAATTAGGAGAATTGTCACCAAATACCTTCCCATCTTATACAACGATGCTGCATTTAACAATATACTGTCCAAAAAGATTAAAGTGGTCTCCCGCAGGGCTCCCACCCTGGGGAATTCACTTTCACCCAGCTTAGTAGTATCTGAACAAAGAAAGGCCAACTGGTTAAATTTTAAGGGTAATTACAAATGTGGCAAAAAAGGATGCAATTATTGTAGTCACATAAAAAAGGGCAAGCAGGTTCAATCTTGTACAAATGGCAAAGTTTTTAATATCGCCTCATTCATAAACTGCAACACCCAGTTTATAATATATGTGATTACTTGCGATATTTGCCAGATTCAGTATGTCGGGCGGACAACACGCCGCCTCAGGGACCGTCTATATGACCATTTATACGATATTGAAAAGGACAGATTAACTAACGTGGCAAAACATTGGATTTTTGTACACCAGAAAGATGTTACAAGTCTCCATATCCAAGGTATAGAGAAAATTGTCACCCCCACTAGGGGAGGAGACAGGTTCCAACTGCTTTGCAAACGCGAAGTTTATTGGATATTCTCTTTAAATACGAGAATTCCTTTGGACCTTAACTTTGAATGGGATGTTTCCTATTTTTATGAGTAATTTTCCTATACTGCTTGAACATGGTCATAACACCTACATTATCAGGAGTCCTTATAAAGAACATTTCATGTTCATTTTTTACATTTTCACGTTTTGTCAGCCATTCTCTATTTCCCCCTTGTTTTGTGTTCCAGTCAGATGGTGCCAAAATAGGAGCTTTTTCCATCTACTGACCATTGGGGTCCATGTACAAACATATCCAATCTTATACATGAATATATAATATTTACCACCTTGATTGGTATATATGCCCGACAAGTTCCCCTGCTCTGCATACTTAGTATAGTAACTATGGCAGAGCAGGAATTCCCAGGGAACCATGGCCAATAATAGATGTTTGCAAAAGGTTACATTAACAATAGCAATACACAATATCTTTTATTGTTTCGCGATATCCATTATGTTCGGGTGCTTTATATACCTGACTAAAGTACAAGCTAATTTTATCTGAGAATGCATATCGCGACAATATTGAGATAAATAGTTTTATTCTATTTCGTTCTCCACACATTTTTGTGTTATTATATCTACCTTCTTCCTCGTTTTCTTTTGATAAATATTCATGATTTGTATCATGAGGTTTCACAATTTTATTTCATTATTATTACTTTTATTCTAGCTCATTCTTCATCACATAGATATATATGGTAATTTTCATTGTCCTATACATCTCTCTAGTTGTGTAGGAAATACCTGATATATATATTAGGTTTTTACGCAATATGTTTTCACACTTTTTTACTTTATTTTATTATTATTTTTCTCATTTTATTCATTTTCATTCATTCACATTTTGTACACCTTGTTGTCCATATATATATATTTTTTTTTGGACACCTTGGGATCATAATTCAGATATATTAAGCTTATTTATATGTACATAAGCTGACATACATTGTATCGTTTGTGTTCAGTGCTTATTTTGCGAGTGTAATGTTGTAATATGAATATGTAGTTGCTTCTCTTTAGAATGCAGCATTATAACATTTCTTCTCATCGTCTCTATAGATTGGATTCACGCCGATCATTATATGCCTGTTTTCATCTGTTTCACTTGCCGGTGTCAATATATGAGCATTGTATTAGTGGACTCATAAGATGTATTATTCTAATATGTTTTGTTTGGAGGTCTTGGCATTTGCTGACACACATATACTGAGACATGCTTTTATATGAGCCACCCGAGATGGATCACAAACTAATATATTTTTAACTTAATTGTCTGTCCGGATAATTTTTACGATCTCAGTCTGGTAACATTTTCGTCCAGCCTGTAGTATCTTACTTGTTTTTCATTTGACCTTTTTTGTGACCCCTCAAACTCGGATGACTGGCCGAGACCACCTCCAACTTTATTACCATTATAATTCCATCTAGACATTTAGTGTGACATAGATTAGCGGCGCTCTATTATCTTGAACACCGCTGCTTCATTCTTGAAATTCCACACACACCCTGCTCACGGTCAGGCTCATCATTTAGAATCACTACGCTACAAGTCAGTCTACTGGGACCCTGCATATATCACTGCCATTTGACCAGATCAGGGCAACCCTGATCAGCGTGATTTTATGTCTTCGTATCCCAGCCTATAGTACCCTACTTGTTTTTCATTTGTCCCTTTTTGTGATCCCTTAAACTTGGGTGACTGGCCGAGACCTTTACCAACTTTATTACCATCACTATAATTCCATCTAGACATTTAGTGTGACACAGATTAGCGGCGTTCTATTACCTTGAACACTGCTGCTTCACTCCTGAAATTCCACACACACCCTGCTCTCGGTCAGGCTCATCATTTAGAATCACTACGGTACAAGTCAGTCTACTGGGACCCTGCATATATCACTGCCATTTGACCAGATCAGGGCAACCCTTATCAGCGTGATTTCATGTCTTTGAATCCCACAGTTTATTTATTATTATTTTTATTATTATAGGGCCTTATATGTACCTTGTTATCAACTGCGGGCATATCACGTATTATTTCAGGTCACATTGCTCTATATTTTACCTGTATTATTCCGGCTTATCATAGAGAGCTTCATCCACTTCACTGGCATATTATAGAGAGCTTCATCACATTCATATATTTTGTTCACATATAGTTTTATTACATTCACTTCTGTTGTGGAAAATTTTATATTAATGTGTTGTCATAAGTCTCCCAGTGTGTGTGTTCAATCACGGCCCGCTCTAATAGCTGACTGGGATAGACCAACCCTGGTTGAGATCCGTTTGGTAGTGAAAAGCTCTGTGGGGATGTAGAGAAATGTTTGTGGAGTGGGGACATGTCCGCCAGCTAAGGGCCCCTGTGTGATGCACAGAACGATCGTCTGGTGGGGGTGTGTTCGCTCTGCAAAGACAGTATCGGTTTAACGAGTGTGCTCTCATGTTGCCCCTGTGTGCCTGATCAACACATTTACGGCCCAATGAGTGTACGCTTGTTGATAATCTCTCGTCCACAAAGACAGTAGAATAATCCAGGTATACATTGTTCTCTGGAACAATGTATAATAGGGATTTCTATCAACGGAAATACGGGAGTCTTTTGGGTTCTGGTTGGAGACAGGGTTAATGTTTGAAAGCCATGTGGCTTCTAAAAACATACATGCACCCTGTCTCTGCTCAGACACACCCATAAGACTCCTGTAGTCATTGTTCATTGGTTGTTGCATTTTCCTGTGTTGTTAAATCCTTATATGGTCATTGATATCCTGTGAGGTCACAAGCTTTGTAAGAGGTGTTTGGCTGTTGGAGGCAGAACCCTCAAGCTTTTGGGACCTCCTATTGATATGCTAATAAAGTGGCTCACGCAGACAGCTAAGGGAGGCTGGCGAGCAGTGTGGTTTTGGAAGTGGAACCAGAAACATGTGTTTTGTCTAGTTGGTTGCATGGGGCACACACCAGAGGATGGATACGATCAAAAGGTGAGATGCATTTATTTAATTAGACGAAATTGTTATTATGATTAGAAACAGGAGATTTGGCTGTGTGCTTTGCGCACAACCAAATTTCGCTGACAGCATGGCGAGCCAGAACGTAGGAGTGAACAGAACCTCCTTCAGAATCGGATCATTAAGATGTGCTGGGGAAGGTCTGCTTCGCAAAAAGAACAAATTTTTCGTCTTTTGAAATAATGCTGGAAGTTTGGTCGTATGTCTGGTGTGTGCTTCTGTGTGTGTGTGTGTGATTTGTATCTCGAATCTTTGTGTAAGGAGACTGTGTGTGTGTGTAAGTGACTGATGCTGTGTAACAAGTTTGTAATGCATATGAGAAATGGATGAATTGTAATTATTACTTATGTATGGGACAAGTAGATCACATGAGTTTTGTAAAGTGTTTAATTGACTCAAGACACAGATGCTTAGAGGACTTTGATGGTTATGAAAAGAACATGAAGGCATCACTGTTTGTATCTCTCAATGTTTTGTTCCTGTGAAAGCTGATGTGAACTGAGTTTGAGGGTATGTTACAGCTGTGTAATTGTGGGTTATGTGGCTTGGTTGTTTCATTGGATAGCATGTTGTTAGATTCAACTTTTAAATAAGTTGCTTATAGTTTATATTGCTTTGTCAAATTATTGCTTCTTATAGGAATTAAGACACAGATTCAGGTATGTCTGTATCAAAGTTCTCAGCATAATGGACTGCTGCTCTTTACTTCTTTCAAAGGCCTTTTATAGGCAATTATACAAACAATAGCATCAGCACAGCCCCCCCACACAGGGCAAGGGTAAACAACAACAGGAGTCACCTGGGCTACGAACACAAGCTTCAACACCATGGCAATACAGTTACAAGAAAACAAAAGCAGCTTCAATTGAGTTCAACAGCCAAAAAGTTACATTCAAAACAGATTTACATGTAGGCATCATATTAAGTGAGAACTCTAAATTAAATCCCTGACCTTATCAATTTCCCCCTTTGACATCATCCTCTCCTTCCCCCTGGGTCCTCATGAATAAGTTCTAGTCAGTTTTTCCCCAGAGTCCTTTCCCTGACCGCGAGTTGTCAGAGGGGTAGAACCCATCCCCCTAGGTATTACCAACATCTTAAAATTCAAGAAGAGGAGTTTTATAGGAGTAGGGTGATGTCAATACACATTTATCGGTATGCCCTGTCTATTCTCCTAATTTTCCTATTTATTTTCCTGTATACACATATATTCGTGATTGTAAGTGATATTAATATTAGAATGATAATTACCATTGGACTTAACAACCAGTGAAAGGTATTGGTTGCTGTAGAAGACATTCCACTAAATATATCCCACCAATGTGGTGCAGTATCCTGTTGTATCTGTGAGGAAAGATGTACTAGTCTACCTTTGTCAATAATTGCGGATACAAGGTTATTCTGTAGGGTATGTTCTAGTGTTTCTATGTGTTGTCTTAACAACTCTGATTGTTCCAAAACCTGTTTTAGTGGGTCTAAAGAAATTATAAAGGGTGTAGTGTCAGTGAGATTATGTACCTCATAGACTGAAGAGAATATCTTATCGGCGTCTGGTTCAAAAAGATAGGTGTCGTTACCCCATTGTAATATTTTAATCTTTTTTATACATCCCGCAAACGGCGCCGATTTATTTAATGCTGACATGGTGCGGTTATCATTAGTAATGATACAAATATGCTGGGGTCCTATTTCTATGAATCTATTGTTCACATTTATCGGTGTTCTTTGCATTTTGCATATGCTAGTTTGGTATTTTAACAAGCAAGGTTCATATACTGGGGAACTTCTGCCACATACCATTCCCTTATTAGTTCCTTCACATAGAGTTAAATCATGGGTTCTGTTTCTTTTATCTACATATTTCCCATATATTTCTGGATACCAAAACTTGTCTTTAATTACTAGTGGCATGACCACTATTTTACACATTTCCATTACATCTGCTACCCGGTATGCTTCAAACCTTCCTACACACCATTTCTCCTCACATTCTATCTTATCCCCTTTTACTTGGAACCATACACCATCGTCAGTTAAACCCTTAAAATATTTCATCCAGGTATGATAATTTCCCAACTGTAGTTCAGTCCTGGCCCTATTTATTTGTATATGATAGGATAAGAGGTTAAAAGAGCACTGTGTGAAATTTACAAACTGTTGACTTTGATTCCACAGCTGGAGCTCTGCTCCTATCGTGTGATTTATTAACCCTCCCAAAAATTGTAATAGGGGTATTTCTTGCAATTGGGTTTCAAAAGTGGTGGGTAACCATTTGCTTGTGATAGTCAAGCTGTCAGCTATGTGTCCCCCTGCATGCTTCCATCTGTTGTTCATTTCTTCTATCTCGACCAAGTTTAAAATTCCCATCCCTGTACCTGTCAGTCCCAATAGTGTGTCGTACCATTCTCGTTTATACCTACACTCCGGTATCGAGGGAAAGGTGATATTGAATTTTATTTTTGTTTTCTGTTGTGATGTTGATACATTTATTCAAGTGTTTGGTATGGGTGTTAATATGGAAGATTCAATTGTTGGCGTTACTTCTTCCTCCATTTGTATGTGAAACCCATAGGTCTGTGCCATCCAGTACCACCCATCAACTCTCTCTTCCCTCCACCAAGATGCACAGAGGAAAGTACTGGATTGATTAACGGTAATATCTGTCAGATTAGACATCCCTTCGGTTATATTCCCTCCTTCTGCCATGACTGTTAATATTTGGTACATTTGTCCCACTACCCGTTCCCGGGCTTGTTTCCATGTCTGTGAAAGGGATATTTTATGACACCTATGGTTCTTACTATTGTTAAAGGGGAAACCCATATTATCGTTCCACTGGAAAGTTACAGTTACTTCTGAGAGGGGGTCTGCCTGTATCCATGCTATACCTACATCTACATGAAACGGTCGCCTATGTCCTTCAACAGTATAATTACCCACAGTGTAATCCTTATTTATCTCATATCCTGATACATTTGCTACTTTAGGATCATCTATACTCCATTCAAAAGTCATTGTTTCTTCTACCTCAAGTAAATTAATACCAGGAGTCCATGCATATATTTGTAAAACAACAATCTTCAACAAAAAATATGTAAGTAGATATTTCATCATGTTGTTTTCTCGGGTTGTTTCTTGCAATGTGATGCGTGTATCCAGGTAGGTTTTCCTTCCAGCTTTACTGAGGTGGCTGTGGTCAAAAGCACTTGATAAGGACCTTCAAACCTTGGCTCCAATGTCTTTCTGGTGTGTTTCTTTACATATACATAATCCCCTGGTAGCAGAGTATGTGTACCTGCTATTGAATTAGGGTCTGGAAGAGAAGAATACACACTTTTGTGGATCTTAGTTAGACGTTGTTGTAATTGTATTACATATGCAGTCAAACTATCACATTGCAATTGCATACTCTGTGGAAAGTATAAACCCAATCTAGGTGCATTCCCAAAAAGTATCTCATATGGGGATAATCCTGTCTTTCCTGTTGGAGTGTACCTTATAGAGAACAAAGCCAAAGGCAGGCATTCTGGCCAAGGCTTGTTTAACTCTTGCATGGCTTTTTGTATTTTTAACTTTATTGTCCCATTTACTCTCTCCACTGATCCTGAACTCTGTGGGTGGTAAGGGGTGTGAAAACTTTGTTGAACCCCTAACATGGTCATCACATTCTGCATGATTTCTCCTGTAAAGTGTGTCCCCCTATCTGATTCTATGGTTTCAGGAAGACCAAACCTAGGTATTAACTCAGTGATCAGTTTCTTAGCTGTGGCTTTAGCTGTAGCCGATTTTACTGGATAACTTTTGGGCCAACCTGAGAATAAATCGATACACACGAGGACAAATTCAAAGGGGCCGCTCTTAGGCATTTGTATGTAATCAATTTGCAGTCTCTGGAAGGGGTATTGGGCCCGGACCTGGTGTTTTCGTGGGGTTTTCACTTTCTGTCCTGGGTTATTCAGGAGACAGATTTGGCAGGCTGCACAGTAGTTTCTTGCAGTGCTACTGAATCCAGGGGCGAGCCATCCTTGGTTCACAATCCTATACATGGAATTGGAACTGACGTGTGTGGGTAGGTGAACTGCCGCTGCCATTGCTGGGTACAGAGAGGCAGGTAGGCATATTTTGCCGCCTTCCCTCCATACATTGTCAAGGTCTGGTGCTGCTCCCATTCTGACCCACTTATCTTTCTCGCTCTCCCCTGCTTGCTCCTGTAATTTACTCAGCTGCTGCCATGTTGGTTCTGGGATACTCACCTCTACCGCTGCTAAGATCTCAGGGCTTCCTTCCCCTAGAGCTGCCTGTTTTGCAGTCAAATCTGCAAATGCATTTCCTTTTGCCTCAATTGTTTTTGCGCTTGTGTGTGCCGCTATCTTCATAATGGCCACTCGTTTAACCTTTTGAAGATTGTTCAGGACTCTCTTAATCCCTTCTCCATGTTTTACAGGTGTACCTGCTGCTGTCAGATAACCTCTAGCCCTCCATATGTGGCCATAATCATGCGCTACGCCATAAGCGTAAGCGGAGTCAGTGTAAATATTCCCTTCTCGTTCTTTTAAGTATTCTAGGGCTTGTTCTAAAGCTTTTAATTCTGCTTCTTGTGCTGACATGTGGGCTGGTAAGGGCTGTGCGTCAATCACCTGTGTATCAGTCACTACGGCATACCCTGTGTGATATTTACCCTTGTCATCAGCAAACCTACTGCCATCTATGTACAAAGTGTGCTCAGCGTTTAAAATTGGTGTATCTGTAACATGTGGAAATCCCATTGTTTCCTGTTCCATGAGCTGAAAACAATCATGTTCATCTACTTGTTTAAACAAAAGAGTGTCAGGTACCTCATTTCCTTTCTCACTAGTACTATTAGCACTATCATTCCCCCTTGCCAAATCTGGTGACTGAAGAGGCAAAAAGGTAGCCAAATTTAAGGTTGTACAGCGCTGAAAAGTAACATTTGGAGGTAAGAGTAAAGTGCACTGTAACCTTAATTGCCTAGCCATTGAAATGTGTTTGGGCTGTACCTGAGACAAGATTGCATGTATGTCATGTGTGGTATGCACTACGACTGGATTGTCTAGAACAATCTCTGATGACTTATCTATGATAATTGACACTGCAGCTACCGCCCGTACACAAGACGGTGAACCTCTAGATACTGGATCTAATGCTGCTGAAAAGTAAGCGACTGGTCTTTGTTTTAATGTGCCTGTGTCAGAACACCTGTGGCGTGTCCAGTGATCTCAGCAACGTACAGATTAAATATCTTAGTATAATCTAAAGTGATAAACGACTCATAAGCTATTTCTGTAAGCATATACGGTACAATTTTCAAACAATCGTATAATGGGTGCATCAAAGCGCTAGCATGTGGTATCCACTGTCTACAATATGACACGATACCTAAAAACATACGCAATTGTTTGAAATTCCGTGGGGGTAACATTCCCTTTATCACTTGAACCCTCTCCTCAGTGAGATGTCTCGTACCCTGTGATATACAATGTCCCAAAAACATAACTTTTTCCTGACACACTTGTAACTTTTTCTTATTAACCTTGCAACCTTTTTCTGCCAAAAATCGCAACAAATTAAGGGTGGTGTGCAGGCTTTCAGTCTCTCACTTATCTGTGGAATTAATCCTTCCATAAACTGTCTATTGAAGGCTCAGATCGTGACTGGCAGCTCTAAATCCATTCCCTCATCTGCCATCATACTTTCTATAGATAAGTAAAAGTCTGATACAGTCTGTCCTGGCATTTGTTTCATGGGTGATATTGACCCCCCCTCTTGTTGTTTTGCCTGACAGAAAGCTTCTAATCTAGCAATAAAAGGGGCCCTTGAGTCTATGTGTCTGACGTGTGTCCTGTCTCTAAATTGCCATCCCCCTCAGCTCAGTCTGCAGGTCGGTCATAAACTGGTTAAACAGGGTCAGAGTCATTTTATGTCTGCATAAATCCTCCTCATCCTGCCAGGTTGCTTCATGTGTATTCATTAACTGTGTCACAAATCTACAGAAAACAGCTGGCTTTACTATAATGCATGTATCAGTGCGTACGGGAGCTACAGTTTCTGAATGAAATTCTTATACTCCACAAACCTGAAAAAAAAAAACATTCTCTACCCTTAAGTACAGGATATATCTTGTGTGGTTTACGTTCTATGTCAGTATATGGGGGTGGGATGGTTGAACTAAGATTATTTAAAATTTCAACATTTTTTGTTCTTCTGTCTTTCATATCCCAACCATCACAGTCTGGATTATGTTTCCCCCCCTCTTCTTTTTCTCTATTTGAAACCTTAATTAAGCATTGAACCTGACTCATCCATTGCTTCTCTAACACCTCTCCTTGTCTGTCCCTTTTTATTTCACTTTTTTTTTTTTTTTTTCACTATTTCACTCCATACATCCGGGTCTAAACCCGCTGCTCCTTTCACCTTAAATTTACGAAGGACATCCTTTAAGTCCTGTGCTTCGGTTTTCCCATAAATGTTCTTAATTATCTGTGGCACCGTATAGTGCACCACAATTCCCTGACGGGGTTTTGTGTTCCTCTGGCCCATTCTAACAGTCCTGCCTAGGTAGCGTGTGGGACACTTAGTGTACAATATAATGCGGCTACAAGAATGAATAATTACTTTATATGCTAGCCCAATAGCAAACCAGCTAAATTACACTAGTTCCTCGTTGCCTTCCTCCTAGGGTGCTAGAATTCTAAAAACCTCTCCGGAATGAGATTTCTGAAACCGAATTACTTTATATGCTAGCCCAATAACAAATAATTACTTTATATGCTAGCCCAATAACAAACCAGAATGCGGCTACAACATATACAAAAATGCGGCTACAACATATACAAGCATTCCTTTAAGTGGCCAGGTATCCGACTAGATCTCTGGACTTTTGGAGACCTTATTCCCTCCCCGTATCTGGGAATCCCTCTCATACACTCTTATCCCTGCTTTATGGAGCAGACAGGGCTTATACTCTCAACCCGTCTATGGTTGATGAGTTAGATGTGAGGTTAAGCATAAGCGTCAGACCCCCAAGCTCACAAGCCCTCAAGTTCCCAATCATGTGAGGTAAGGCGCATTCCGTTGCTTAGTTCGGCAATCCCCTTCTAACTCATACCATCCTTGACAAGGCTCATTCACTTTCTCAACAAGACAGACAAGACAGACAAAACAAACAAATAATTCCAGCAATATAAACTAAAATATGCAGTAATTCTAGACTCACCACTACAGAGGCTGGTGTTTTAAAACCAGGAGAACCGTAACTGACAGAACGGATAGGCACAAATCAGGGGAGCACAGAATATAAGAAAAATAAAGCTTTTTCTTACCTGCGCAGGTTTTTTGATCTGTGGTTCCCGGAATGCCTGTCCTTTTGTTCCGTCAGCGTAGCTCAACCACCTCTTGTAGTATCATCGGTGAGTCCCTCGTCCGGGCGCCAAAATGTTAGATTCAACTTTTAAATAAGTTGCTTATAGTTTATATTGCTTTGTCAAATTATTGCTTCTTATAGGAATTAAGACACAGAGTCAGGTATGTCTGTATCAAAGTTCTCAGCATAATGGACTGCTGCTCTTTACTTCTTTCAAAGGCCTTTTATAGGCAATTATACAAACAATAGCATCAGCACAGCCCCCCCACACAGGGCAAGGGTAAACAACAACAGGAGTCACCTGGGCTACGAACACAAGCTTCAACACCATGGCAATACAGTTACAAGAAAACAAAAGCAGCTTCAATTGAGTTCAACAGCCAAAAAGTTACATTCAAAACAGATTTACATGTAGGCATCATATTAAGTGAGAACTCTAAATTAAATCCCTGACCTTATCAATGTGTTCCTAAGTTGTGTTTTTTTTGTAACTTTAACACTTTTAAATGTTTGTCTAAGCGTTCATTTAGTATCTCAAATATGTAAGTTTTTGGGGAGAAATTTTTGGTTTTTGCGGGGAAATGGTTTTTGTCTGCTACTTCCTTTTGTTGTTGTCTGCCATGTGACTACGGTCGGCAATTTTCTTTTCCTTTGTGTGTGAACTTTAAAATGTTTATCCATCTTGGTCAGTTTTGGCGGGAAAATGCGTCATTTTGTTGGGGTCTGGCTTCTGTTGTGGTCACCATGTGCATCGGCGGCCATTTTGACCTGTGAGCCCTCCTATAGGGGGAGCTGCTCCATTGTGTATTCTTTTGTGTGTGCAAAGCCATGTGCTTTAAGCTACAATCTGGCTTCTAGGCACCATTTTGTGAATTCTATTTTTGTACTGTTTACATACTTTTCAAGGAAACTATTGCGTTTTCTGTATTGAATATTGGTTTTGAGTGAAATCTCTACTTTGCACTGAATTTCAATGGATAACAAGACTAGCTTTAACTGAGTTTTTGTACACAGCGGTGTGTGTTATTTTACTTTTTTAATGTTTTGGCAGTTTCTCAGAGGGCAATTCATTGTTTTGAGGCTTGTATCATTTTAAGCTAAGGTTTGCTAGCCTGCAGTATCCCTCCCCTCTCTTTTCCTGTACATTGATATGTAAATAAACCAGTTTGAGGGGTTTTAGAGCTGGGCATGCAGCATTTTACGTATCAACAGGAAGTTGGTGGGGGGGGGGAGCTTGGACTATCACACAAGCAAATGAAATTTGTGCTAGGAAGGACAATGGGAAAATACTGGCGTTTGAAAGTGTTTTAAATTTAATTCCAATTGTTTTAAAGAAGTTTATGTTTCTAGTGAAGATTTCTAATGTCTTGATAGACAAAATACGAAGCTATTTGGGGCTTCCTCTCCCCCTGCCTCTTCCTACTCAGGTGTGCAACAGGAAATTGGTGGGAGGGGCTTGGGGTCTTTTGACTTGTGTTTGGAAGGACAAAATCATTTTTATTTTTTAAATTATATTAAGGTTTATACTGTAATACAGTTTTGGGTAGAGAGCAAACAGGAGGCATCCAAGTTATTGTTGTAATATCGAGGTACAGAGAGAAGCCATAATATTGTTTTGAATAGCGGAGGATTTCATGGTACTTTGTAGTTTGTCTGACAACACATTTATAGGGCTGCCGATAACCGGTTGTAGAGCATGTAAATGTGAGGATTAGTACGCTAGCACACCGGGAGGCCGTGTAAAATAATCGGAGAACGCCGGGTGCCAGTACTGTAAAAATAGTCACTAAGCAGTACTGATCCGAAAACTAGTGCAAGGGTGCCCTGGACGCAGGGACTGTCATAAGCGATTCAAGTCGTCATGGGTAATGTGCCGTCCATGCGTTGGAGGAAAAAAATGAGGCTCCACACCAATCAGACAGCTGCACTTCACATGAGATCTGGTTTGGGGCTCCGGACATGAGACCCCTTAAAGATTGGCAGATATGGTCGGAGGGTATAGTAAGGTTTATTCCTTTGGAAGGTACTTTTGATGTCTGGAGGTACGAGACCCCAGAATAAAAATACCTTGGAAGTAGTTCAGCTGTGGCTTCAGAAATCTGTAATGTTGAGTGAGTTGATGGATGCGTAGTATACGTTTGTGTGATTAAAAATACACAGGCCTGTTTTTGAACTTTGTGTGGCTGGTCCATGCAAAGATTTTGAAATGCTCTTGTGCCTTTCAAATTGTATTCTTTTCTGTCGCTAAAAGAGTGAAGGCAGCATTCCATCTGGTCGTTTTTATTTTTCATTTTCGTTTTTGGGAACTATGAAATATCTCCCCCACATTTGTATCTAAATGTTTTTTCTTTGTTTCAATGTTTGTATGTGGTAACAAGATGTTTGAACCTCCCGTGACAGCCCTCTTGCGTGTCGCGGCTGTTGCATTTTAGGGGAAAAAAAAAAACGTGAAAGTAAGATTTACAGAGGGTTTAGTTATTATCGGTTATGTGGAATGTCAGTGACAATTTACCAATGTACATGAATGTTGTATTGTTTACCATTCTTTGAAGGATAGAGTAATAACTTTTGTTTATAAGTATCTTTTCAGGTCCAAAGAGTTTCTGGAAGTGTGTGTACAGGTGTATAAGAAGGTAAAAGTATCATAGGCTATTTCACTGTTTTATTCTGCACCATTCTAAACCCTACAAGTCTTCCTCCAGTTTGTAATGAGGAGGGAAGAAAAGGGGGGGATGAGAGTGGTGAGAATAACACATTTTCAAACCAATAATACTAACCGCTCTAATTCTAACCAAGTTTGTGCCAAGACTGTCTTTCTTTGATGGAATTTGAATCTGCAAGCTGCAGTCTGCTCCCATCCCAGATGCTAAGAACCTTTTTGTCACTGGTTCCAGGTATTACACCCCGGATGGTAAGCCACGCACAGGTTATGCAGTGACCACAGTCCCGATGTCTGAGTTATTGTCATATGAGGTTTGTTTGGAGGTCAACCAAAAACAGAATTGTACTTTCCTCATTAGCTGTCACCTACATTCTCAGCTGATGGGGTGGGTGCAATCACTGTAACATGAACTTCAAAAGGTCCACCACAGGGTTCACGAGTCCATCCTGGACCCTGACACGATAACCAGTTTAAATTCTTTCCAACCAGGTGACTGGATCATTGTAAAGAAGCTTGAGGGATGAGACCACGCCAGCCACTGCAAGAAGCTGATCAACCACAAAGAGTAGAGGAGTATCTTTGTTCATTTATATTTTTTTGTTTAATTAATTTTGGCAAGGGTAACGATAAAAAGCATCCCAACTAGCTAAGAAAGAGAACAGGACACATGGTCGGGTCTACTAGTGCCCCAGCGATGACGGCGGTACATGCTATATGTGACATTCATTTTGGTGTGAGGAGTTTTGACAGACGGGTAAAATCCAAACAGACACCTATCAAAAGAACAACAAAACATTTATAGAGGGTAAAATTAATTATAATTTTAACAATAGCTCTGGATCTTGCCAGCTTTGGTATCGGGATAACTAGGTAGCCCACAAGTGTGCTACAACTGTAGTTTGGTATTAATGCGGATCTACAGCTTATAAGGTAATTTCCCGTAAGGCAAGAGGTTCATGTGTGCTGGTGAAACTCGTCCCAGCATCTTATGTCGCGGCCGATCGTGAGGATCTGATGGCGCGAGAGAAGGTAAGAATGGCAGGGACAGCTGGAAGGGAATTGCTTGTACACGGTGGGGGCTTGAGCTTATGAAACGCTTGAACAATTTCTCATCCATTGAGGATGAGATGTTTTCATGTAACTGTTGAAGCTACAAGGAAGTTCCCACAGTCCAAGGGTTTCTGGGAATTCATAAGTAAAGATTGTTATATCTGGATCAGGGATAGTAGTGACAAAGTTCAGGCCCATATGGATAAGGTTTAGATCCCTACAAGGCAAAGCCAGAGCTATAGATAGTGAAGGTTGGAATCCTTTTAAGGGTTTGGGAATCGTTGGAGATTTAATTTTTATCTTGCAGCGGATCCTAGTGAAGGAAGTAGGGGTATATATATTCATGTTGTTTTTGTTTCTATTACTTCTATATGCCATGATGAGGTGCTCCTGTTGCCTGATTGGACGCGTGACCAGAGCCTGAGCAGATGACCACATCTTCCCTGATGAGATGCCCCGAAGTCTGACCCACGTACATGACACAGAGGATCCCAGACCGACCGGCGACTACTACAGCTCACTACGTCATCTCCAACAGAGTCTACATGTCAAGCCGTGTTTTACTTTTTATGGACTAAGAAGAAGATCAGGATTCATCGAGGGACACATGGGATCATATGACAACAGTTATAACTGTTGTGGAAAATTTTATTTTAATGTGTTGTCATAAGTCTCCCAGTGTGTGTGTTCAATCACGGCCCACTCTAATAGCTGACTGGGATAGACCAACCCTGGTTGAGATCCGTTTGGTAGTGAAAAGCTCTGTGGGGATGTAGAGAAATGTTTGTGGAGTGGGGACATGTCCGCCAGCTAAGGGCCCCTGTGTGATGCACAGAACGATCGTCTGGTGGGGGTGTGTTCGCTCTGCAAAGACAGTATCGGTTTAACGAGTGTGCTCTCATGTTGCCCCTGTGTGCCTGATCAACACATTTACGGCCCAATGAGTGTACGCTTGTTGATAATCTCTCGTCCACAAAGACAGTAGAATAATCCAGGTATACATTGTTCTCTGGAACAATGTATAATAGAGATTTCTATCAACGGAAATACGGGAGTCTTTTGGGTTCTGGTTGGAGACAGGGTTAATGTTTGAAAGCCATGTGGCTTCTAAAAACATACATGCACCCTGTCTCTGCTCAGACACACCCATAAGACTCCTGTAGTCATTGTTCATTGGTTGTTGCATTTTCCTGTGTTGTTAAATCCTTATATGGTCATTGATATCCTGTGAGGTCACAAGCTTTGTAAGAGGTGTTTGGCTGTTGGAGGCAGAACCCTCAAGCTTTTGGGACCTCCTATTGATATGCTAATAAAGTGGCTCACGCAGACAGCTAAGGGAGGCTGGCGAGCAGTGTGGTTTTGGAAGTGGAACCAGAAACATGTGTTTTGTCTAGTTGGTTGCATGGGGCACACACCAGAGGATGCATACGATCAAAAGGTGAGATGCATTTATTTAATTAGACGAAATTGTTATTATGATTAGAAACAGGAGATTTGGCTGTGTGCTTTGCGCACAACCAAATTTCGCTGACACTTCTCACATTTACTTTGTATGTTGTCTGAATATTTTTATCAATATATTTTCTCTTTTTTAATGAGAAATATTTTTTACACATTTTTTTGCTTTCACCTAATAGTAATCCCCTTTTTTTCATACTTATCACCTTTTATATATACACGTTATAGAAGTATATTCATTATTATATACACGTTTATTGATAGGATTCACCATATATATTTACACACATATAGATATTTTTTGCCTACACTTGTACATATACACATCTTTTTTCACATTCTTTGTCATCTATTTATATGGCACGGTTTTGAAAACATTCCTCAATCAGTCAACACACCAAATAGTCAGCAGATGCCGAGACCTCATTAAATCGGCTTCCAGCTGAGACTCAATGACCATCTAATTGGGCAATCATGTGATACCCCATTGAGCTATATAAGAGTTTGTCTTTTTAATATTTGTTAGCTATGAGTAAGCACTCAGTCCTGAGTGCGAAACGCGTCAGCTTACCTGTACTTTCTGCATGACAGTCTTGTTATTTTGATGATCCCATTTTTTCAATAAAGTGAAGTTTTTTGACTACATCCGGTGTGCGGGATCCAAACCTTCTCCTCCATTCAAGCTTGTATACAAGTATACAATAGATTTGAATAATTGGCATATGACACGCCCTCTCCCAGATATAATAGGCCACCCCCACCCCCAAGAAACAATGACCCACTCTCACAATATTATGGATATAATGGACCCGCGAGACAGTATTATAGACCATCAATGTCATGGTTATGCAATAGAGTTTGTCAGCTTACCTCTCACCCGGTGTTCAACTCTAGAGACCAGCCACTCTCACCTGACTGCTTTTATAATCTCATCTCTAAGCATGGCTCCACCCCAGCTGCTATCAGAGAACTCTATATTAACCTGTGCACTGCAGGCCAGCCCTGCTGATCAACATTGTGTGTTTGGCTTCCTGTTTCCTGCTTGACGTGTGCTCTACGTTTTGTCTCTGTTACCGACCTTGGCGCGTTCTCGACTATTCCTGTCTGCTCATGACCCTGATCCTTTGGCGTGTCCCCAATTATCCCTGTTTGCCTGTGACCCTGAACCTTTGGCGTTTATGCTGTTGTCCCTGTCTGCTAGTCGCCCCGACCTTGGCTTATTCCCTTACTATCCCTATCCTCCTGTTGCCTACTGTGTGCGTGAGCTAGGGGACCCTGGGGGTCGCGACCTGGAGCCAGTTGCAGCCCAGTCCATCCTCACCATTAGGGGCTCTGGTGAACACCTGCTGGCTCTTAGACTTTGCGCCCTAGGGAATCTTACACTCTAACTCCGGTGGGATCCATGTTGGTGTTCCAGCGGCCCTGCCTTCCTTTACCACCCTGACAACCATCCGCAGCAGTCAGCCATAGGGTCCACTACCTTGCGGTGCACTCCTGATCCCAACGGTGTGCATCGGTCACCTGGCCTCAGGTGGCCTGACAGTTTGATCAGCCATGGACCCGGCTGATGTGCCGCTTCCTGCAGGGCATAGTTTGCAGACTCGAGACCCAGGAATCTAATCAGACTCAGGTGATGCGATTCCTTCAAGATCTGGCTTTCCACTTCGAGCAGCTTCAGGCCTCCTTGGGAACCCCGAACCTGCAGCCTCGAGTACAATCAGTGGCTGCACCTATTGCACCATTCGCAGCCATGCATTCATTATTGCTGCCAACTCTGTCCCGTTTCTCTGGGGACTCCAAGGCCTGTAGGGGCTTCCTCAGCCAATGCACCATTCATTTTGAGCTCCAGCCTCAAAACTTTCTGTCTGATCGGGCTAAGGTAGCCTATATCATTTCCCTCCTCTCCGGTGAAGCTTTAGCCTGGGCTGCGGGAGAAGAATAATCCGGTGGTTTCCAGACTGTCCGACTTCTTGAAGCTCTTTCGTAACATCTTTGAGGAGCCAGCTCAGGTTTCTTCAGCGGCTAGTGCCCTTTTACGCCTTCACCAAGAATCTTGTTTAGTGGGACAATATGCGCTTCAGTTCCGTATCCTCACAACTAAATTGAGCTGGAACAATGAGGCCCTGGTCGCAACATTTTTACATGGCCTCTCTGACCGAGTAAAAGACAAATTAGCAGGAAGAGCCATCCCCGCCGGTCAGTGGCGTAGCGTGGGTTGTCAGCACCCAGGGCAAGGCAAGTAATTTGCGCCCCCCCCCCCCCAACCTGCGGACTTTTAGCTATCCCTGAGTCCCTTCAAATACAATAGTACTGACCTACCTGATTCCTACACTGAGAACTACACTGTCCACTACACTACATTGTCCACTACACTGACCACTATACTATACTCGCCACCATACTACACTGACCACTATACTACACTGTCCACTATACTGACCACTATACTACACTACACTGTCCACTATACTACATTACACTGTCCACTATACTACACTACACTTGACCACCATACTACACTGTCCACTATACTACACTATACTGACCACCATACTACACTGTCCACTATACTACACTACACTGACCACCATACTACACTGACCACCATACTACACTGACCACCATACTACACTGTCCACCATACTACACTGACCACCATACTACACTGACCACCATACTACACTGTCCACCATACTAGGTGGGCACTGCACAGCAATTTATATGATGGGCACTGCACATGACATGGTGGGCACTGTATGACACAGCACATTACATGGTGGGTACAGCGCATTACATGGTGGGCACTGCATGGCACAGCACATGACGTGGTGGGCACAGCACATTACATGGTGGGCACTGAATGGCACATAACATTACATGGTGGGCACAACACATTACATGGTGGGCACTGCATGGCATAGCACGTTTCATGGTGGGAAATGCAACTGCACATTACATGTTAGGAACTGCACATGACATGGTGGGCACTGTTGAACAGCACAGCACATTACACAGTGGGCACAACACACTACATGCTGGGCACAGCACATGGCAGGGTGGGCACAGCATAGCACATGACATGGTGGGAAGTGCACATGACATGGTGGGCGCTGCACATTACACGGTGGTCACTGCACATTACATGGTGGGATCACTGTATGGCACAGCACATGACATGGTGGACACTGCAAATTACATAGCGGGCATTGCAAGGCACAGCCATGACATGGTGGGCATTGCACATGACATGGTTGGCACTGGATGGCACATCACATGACATGGTGGGCACTGCACATTACATGGTGGGCAAGGCACAGCACATGACATGGTGGGCACTGCACATTACATGGTGGGCACTGCACATCACATGAAGGGCAATGTAATGCACAGCACATGACATGGTCAGCACAGCGCATTACATGGTGGGCACTGCAATGTACAGCAAATGACATACTGGACACAGCACATTACATGGGGGGCACTGCAAGGCACATGACATGGTGGGCACAGCGCATTACATGGTGGGCACTGAATGGCACATAACATTACATGGTGGGCACAACACATTACATGGTGGGCACTGCATGGCATAGCACGTTTCATGGTGGGAAATGCAACTGCACATTACATGTTAAGAACTGCACATGACATGGTGGGCACTGCAAGGCACAGCATGACATAGTGGGCACTGCACATCACATGAAGGGCAATGCAATGCACAGCATGACATTGTTCAGCACAGCGCATTACATGGTGGGCACTGCAACGTACAGCAAATGACATACTGGACACAGCACATTACATGGGGGCACTGCAAGGCACATGACATGGTGGGCACAGCACATTACATGGGGGGCACTGCAAGGCACATGACATGACATGGTGGGCACAGCACATTACATGGGGGCACTGCAAGGCACATGACATGACATTGTGGGCACAGCACATTACATGGGGGCACTGCAAGGCACATGACATGGTGGGCACAGCACATTACATGGGGGGGCACTGCAAGGCACATGACATGACATGGTGGGCACAGAACATTACATGGGGACACTGCAAGGCACATGACATGACATGGTGGGCACAGCACATTACATGGGGGGCACTGCAATGCACATGACATGGTGTGCACAGAACTTTACATAGTGGGCACTGCAATGCACATGACATGGTGGGCACAGCACATTACATAGGGGCACTGCAATGCACATGACAGGACATGGTGGGCACAGCACATTACATGGGGGGCACTGCAAGGCACATGACATGACATGGTGGGCACAGCACATTACATGGGGGGCACTGCAAGGCACGTGACATGACATAGCGGGCACAGCACATTACATGGGGGGCACTGCAAGGCACATGACATGACATGCGGGGCACTGCAATGCACATGACATGGTGGGCACAGCACTTTACATAGTGGGCACTGCAATGCACATGACATGGTGGGCACAGCACATTACATAGGGGCACTGCAATGCACATGACAGGACATGGTGGGCACAGCACATTACATGGGGGCACTGCAAGGCACATGACATGACATGGTGGGCACAGCACATTACATGGGGGGCACTGCAAGGCACATGACATGACATGCGGGGCACTGCAATGCACATGACATGGTGGGCACAGCACTTTACATAGTGGGCACTGCAATGCACATGACATGGTGGGCACAGCACATTACATGGGGGCACTGCAATGCACATGACAGGACATGGTGGGCACAGCACATTACATGGGGGGCACTGCAAGGCACATGACATGGTGGGCACTGGGCACAAGAGAGCACATTACATGGGGGAAGCAGCAGTCTGTCCCCTAGCACAATAATTACACAACATCCCTCTAACAAATGTACTGACCTTATCATAACAGCATGGGAGATGTCCTTCCTCCCGGGCTCCTGCTGGTTAGGACATCAGCGCTCCTCCCCCAGACACTGAGGATCTGTGTGTGTGTAACAGATCCTGTGATAGGGGTCAGGCATCGGCAGAGACAGGACTTGGCTGCACTGACTTGTCTCCTCCAATACTGTCCACTACACTGCCCCCCATAGTGACACTACACTGCCCCCCATAGTGACACTACACTGCCCCCCCATAGTGACACTACACTGCCCCCCATAGTGACACTACACTGACCTCCATACTATACTAAACTACATTGTCCTGCCTACAGTCTCTCTCTCTCGCCTCCCTCCCCCTCCCAGTAACAAGACTCTCACTTACTTTCTTCTCCTGGCTGCATCGATCCGGAGGAGAACACAGCGGCGGCTCACTTTCTTCTCTCCCCTGCGCTCTGCTTGCTGCCATGTTCAGTATCCAGTGCCCTGTGATTGGGTGTATGGAGGTCATGTGCGGAGGCGGGGCGCCTCACATGACCCCCATACACCCAATCACAGGGCGCCGGACACTTAACATGGCGGCCGGAGCCCGGGGACACAAAATTAGAAATTAGGAGGAGGCAGCCAGTGACACATACTGGCGCCCCCCTAAATATCGCGCCCGGGGCCACGGCACCCCCTGCACCCCCACGCTACGCCACTGCCGCCAGTCTGGACGATGTAATTTCCTTGTGCAATCAGATTGACATTCGTTTCCAGGAGTGGTCCCTAGAAAAAAGACGCCAGCACTCCCTGGGCCCTAGTCAGCCTAAGCTCTTCCCCCGTCGCCCTGTTGAGCATCCTCTGCCTGCTGAGGAACCTATGCAGCTGGGCCGGACCAGACTAATCCCCGAAGAACTTGCTAGGCGCAGAACTCTGGGCTTGTGTCTTTATTGTGGGGCAAGGGTCATTTTCGTGACTCCTGCTCGCTTCGTCCGGGAAACATTCGGGTCTAATACATTTGGGAGGTGGAGTATTGGACCCAGAAACATCACCTTCTCGTCTTCTTCCGGTGTTCCTCCATGTAGGCGCTTCTCCCCAGTCGGTCCTAGCATATCTGGATTCTGGGGCTGTCGGCAATTTTATGGACTGGAGAACTGCTTCTTCTATGAAGCTTACCCTTTTTCCCCTTACTACACCACTAGTAGTCTCGGCAATTGATGACACTGTGCTCCCAGGGGGTCCTATCCGCTTCCAGACGCTACCTATTAGGATGCCGGTAGGGATACTCCACCAGGAGTGGATTTCCTTCCTCATTCTACCCAAGGCCTCTACCCCCATTGTATTGGGCCTTCCTTGGCTACAGCTCCACACTCCACATGACTGGGTCTCTGGGCAGATCCTGGCTTGGGGTCCTTCATGCTTCTCGTCCTGTCTTCTCAAGGTGGCCCCCAAGGAGAGACTTCCCATTGCTACTACATCCGTATCTTCTGATCTTCCCGCGGCATACAGCGATTACCAGGATGTGTTCTGTAAGAAGTCTGTTGAGGTGCTTCCTCCCCACAGGTTTTTTGACTGTGCTATTGACCTTCTCCCTGGAGCAACTCTGCCCAGGGGTCCTAACTGCCCTCTGTCCATCCCAGAGACCCAGGCCATGTCTAAGTATTTTGCATAAAATCTGGAGAGAGGTTTCATCCGGAAACCCTCATCGCCTGCAGGAGCAGGGTTCTTTTTCGTTGCCAAAAAAGATGGTACCCCGAGACCCTGCATCGACTGTTAAAAACCAATACCCATTACCTCTAATATCTGAGCTATTCGACAGGTTGAAGGGGGCTTCCATTTTCACCAAGTTGGATCTCAGAGGTGCATACAATCTCATTCGAATACAGGAAGGTGACAAATGGAAGACTGCGTTTAACACTAGGAACGGGCATTACGAATACCTGGTTATGCCTTTTGGTTTGTGTAATGCTCCAGCTGTGTTTCAGAACTTTGTCAATTAAATCTTCAGGGATCTACTGTACCAGTTTGTTGTCATCTATCTGGATGACATTCTCATCTTTTCTGAAAATCTGCTTGCTCACAAACCATGTGAAACCATCTCTCTAAGGCGTACTTCAGCGCCTTAGAGAGAATAATCTCTATGCCAAGCTGGAGAAATGTTCCTTTTAATGTTCTGAGGTCCTGTTTCTGGGATGTTTTGTTTCTAGTTTGGGTCTTCGTATGGATCCCGGTAAGGTCTCGCCCATTACCAACTGGCCCTTTCCTGCTAGCCTCAAGGCCACACAGCACTTTCTTGGCTTCACAAATGATTATAGGCAGTTCATAAGGATATACTCTTCCATTGCCGTGCCTAATATCGCTTTGACCAAGGTGGGTACGAATGCCAAAGACTGGCCTCCCGAGGCTGTCTCTGCGTTTCACGATCTGAAACAGGCCTTTGCCTTAGGCCTTATGCCATTGGTGATTGGGAACTTCTCGCAATTAAATTGGTGTTGGAGGAGTGGCGTCATCTCTTGGAGGGTTCCCCTCACTCCTTAACGATCTTTACTGATCACAAGAATCTACAATACCTATAGAATGCTAAATGTCTGAACTCCAGACAGGCCAGGTGGAGTCTCTTCTTCTTTTCCCGTTTTAAATTCACGATTACGTACAAACCTGGTTCCTGCAACGGTTGGGCTGATGCGCTCTCTAGGTCATTTGACACTTTGGACCAGGAGTCCACTCCTGATCCTGAGCCGATCATTCCAACCTCATGCATTGTTGCCCATTCTACCACCCTGGAATCAAAAATTCCTCCTGGCAAGAGCTTTGTTCCCACTGAGCTAAGAGCTAAGATTCTTCGTTGGGGACAAGATTCCAAGGTGGCTGGTCATGCTGGGTTCCTCCGGTCCTTCCTGCTCATCAGTCGTCACTACTGGGCGCCTAATCTCCACTCGGATGTTAAAGATTATGTTAAGGCTTGTCATGTCTGTGCTCAGCCTAAATCCTCCACCCAAGCCCCTGCTGGTCTTCTCATGCCCTTGCCCATTCCTAAGGAGCCTTGGCCTCATATTGCCATCGATTTTATAACCGATCTTCCACTATCGGAGAATAATACGGTCATTTGGGTGGTAATTGTTCGGTTCTCCGATCCATGTTGCTCTTCTGAAGCCTTTACTCCCCAATAAGTTCTCTCGTCCTCTCTCTACCGCAGTGCCGGTCTCTGAGGATAATCAGGGGTACGAGGTTAGCCAAATTTTGGATTTCCAACTCTGTAGAGGCATTCTCCAGTACCTCCTGCATTTCGAAAGGGTTTGGTCCTGAGGAGAGGTCCTTGATCAAGTACTTCTGAGGTCTTTGCACCTCATCTGTTGAGGAAGTTTCATTTGAAGTTCCCCTCTAAACCTGGTCCCAGGCGGGGAAGGGGGAGGCCTCGTAAGAGGGGGGGTACTGTCATGGTTATGCAATAGAGTTTGTCTGTCAGCTTACCTCTCACCATGTGTTCATCTCTAGAGACCAGCCACTCTCACCTGACTGTATTATAATCTCTCCTCTAAGCATGGCTCCACCCCAGCTCCTATCAGAGAACTCTATATTAACCTGAGCACTGCAGGCCAGCCCTGCTGATCAACATTGTGTGTTTGGCTTCCTGTTTCCTGCTTGCTGTGTTCTCTAAGTTTGTCTCTGTTACCGACCTTGGCGTGTTCTCGACTATTGCTGTCTGCTTGTGACTCTGACACATTGGCGTGTCCCCGACTATGCCTGTTTGCCTGTGTCCCTGAACCTTTGGTGTGTACTCTGTTGTCCCTGTCTGCTAGTCGCCCCGACCTTGGCTTATTCCCTTACTATGTCTAGCCTCCTGTTGCCTACTGTGGGCATGAGCTAGGGGACCCTGGGGGTGACCTGGAGCCAGTTGCAGCCCAGACCATCCTCAACACTAGAGGCTCTGGTGAACACCTGTCCCTTAGACTCCGCGCTCTAGGGAATCTTACGCTCTAACCCCGGTGGGATCCGTGCTGGTGTTCCAGGGGCCCTGCCTTCCTTCACCACCCTGACTCCCATCCGCAGTAGTCAGCCGTAGGGTCCACTACCTTGCGGTGCACTCCTGATCCCAATGGTGTGCATTTGTCATGTCACCTGGCCTCAGGTGGCCTGACAATCAAGGCATTATGACAATTTTCAAGGGAATTTTCACCAGAGAGGATATGGGGGTTCATCATGGAGGGAGAATGGGAGACCAATGGGGAGGAAAGGATATTGTGGACCACCAAGGCCCCAATCAGTACCAAAACCCTCAAAGAGAACACACCAGGGTAAACACAGGGGCTGCAGAGTGGGGCAGGGAAAAAAGAAAAAGAGAAACATAGGCTCAGGAATATTCAATCTTAGTGGCTTCTTATTCACAGAGGAAGAGCAAAGAGTATTACAATTAGATTTAAAATATATTCCTCAAAAAAACATTGACACATTTAAAACCTTTATTGATTTACAGAAATTTGTAAAGAAATGTCAACATAAAGAAATATTTTGCTGATAAAAGTACTAATACAAAACAAGAAGAGACACAATATACACACAGTGGACTTAAAATGAACCTTCAATCCCAAAATAAGTAATAATCGGTGCCTAGAATCAAAATCAAAGTGATGATTAAAAAAAAAATAGAAACTATGGACACCAAACCAATCAAATGGAATAAACAAAGTAGAAAGGCATAGAGGAATTCGAAAAAAATATAACTACAGTATAATTATTAGGCCGACAGATAAGGGGGTGGGGAATCATAGTCCTCAAAAAGCATGACTATGTCAAAGAACTTAACTGCCTAATTTCAAACAAAGATACATATGAGAAATTGAAAGGAACCCCTACTAATAAATTGAAAGCGAAATTGACCAGGTTAGTAAAAAGGCCAGCAAAGGAGGGAATACTGAACAAAAAAGAAGCCCGATATTTAATACCGAAAGCTCCAAAAAACCCCATAGTAAATCAAGTCCCCAAAATCCACAAAAAATTAAACAAACTGTCATAGCCGAGTCATCAAAATATCATATTTTTTTAATTTAGACTTTAACTGAGTCATCGCTCCAAGGAGCACTCCCCCTCCCAACAGAAATGGCCTATTAAGTTATACAATCCATTGGAAGGCTAAAGTCAAGAAACAGAACTCATGTTGAAACCGAGTAAACATGAATCTGATACGAACCCAGCTGACAATGGTCAAAATGTGTGTTCAGACCGAAGTTACAAAACTTTTAATTAAAGGAAAGCTTGGGTAAATACCCCATTGTTTCAAAGGATGAAATTGTCTTCCTAGTCAAACCCCGATGTTGACTCAGGCTTTCCCTCAGACAATGACTGAGATGCAAAGTGACACACACAGGCACAAATCTCTGAACAGTCAATAATCCATATGTGCCTGAATTGTCTGACAGGAGAAATGGTTTGAACATTTAAAACCTGTATACCTGTGATATGATAAATATATGTGATCATAAGTAACTCAAATGCTAGATTGGATTCTAGGTCACAGATACGACCATAATATTAATATCCACCAGTGGCGGCTGGTGCTCAAAATTTTTAGGGGGGCGCAAACAAACTGAAAAAAAAAACTTCAATTGCAGCCTCACTGTGCCCATCAAACACAGCTACTGTGCCCATCAATTGCCGCCACTGTGCCATCAAACGCAGCCACTGTGCCATCAAACGCAGCCACTGTGTCATCAAACGCAGCCACTGTGTCATCAAACGCAGCCACTGTGCCATCAAACGAAGCCACTGTGCCATCAAACGAAGCCACTGTACCCATAAATTGCCACCACTGTGCCTATTAAACACTGCCACTGTGTAATCAAGCGCAGCCACTGTGCCCATCAAGCGCACACACTGTGCCATCCAATGCAGCCACTGCACCCATAAATTGCTGCCACTGTGCCAACAAACGCAGCTACTGTAATCATCAATTGCTGCCAGTGTGCCCCATCAATTTCCGCCAGTTTGCCCCATCAATTGCAGCCAGTTTGCCCCATCAATTGCCACCAGTTTGCCCCATCAATTGCTGCCAGTGTGCCCCCCCCCCGCCTGGCACTTACCTGTCTCGGGTCAGTGCTGTCCTCCATGCTCCCTCCGAGTCCTCGATGTCTCTTCTCCTGTCCTCTTCTGCTATGATTGGACGCCTGGCGTCCAATCACAGCGCCTGTCGCTTTAGCCAATCAGGTGACAGGTAACCAGACCCAGTTCACCTGATTGGCTAAGAGGCGGGTCAGTGTTAGGGAAGCGATTTATTTGGTTCCCTAACATGTACATGTAATCATGTACAGAGACTCTACGCGTTTCGTGGAGTTTTTATATCCACTCTTCAGGAGCGACAATGTGTATTAGCTGAAAATAAAACATAATAAGTTTCAAGGTCCACGAAACGCATATAGCCTCTGTACATGCAAAGTGTAATACTAGTGTAATATAGACATATGTAACACAGATGAATCATGAACCCTTGTACATGCAATGTGTAATACCGGTATAATCTAAATATATGTAATGATGAATTTTTGTGACCCATGTACCTATTTGTATGGAATATTTCATCATGCTTTACACAACATATACAATTTCTTGACCCCTTACTATTGACTGCGCAGTCAATAGTGAGTGGTCAAGATATTGTATATGTTGTATAAAGCATGATGAAATATTCCATACAAATAGGTACATGGGTACATATTTTTCTAACAGACCAATTTGGGCTCCCCTGAGTAAATTGTAATATTTAGATATATCGTTTCATTGCGGTGTTGATGTTTCGATAATGTGTGTGTGAAATATCAATCACCAGAAAATCCAGTTCTGTATGAAATTGTATAACTATACTCGTTAATTAATAAAGTCAAATTATTTACTTATTAAATTTCTTGGGAGATATTTATACATTGGTAAGAAAAACCCATAAATTAACAAACTCAGGAAAGGATTGTGGTATGTACTGATTTTCTGAACTAGGTTTACAAAATTTACCGTAAGGTTGGAGTCACTGAAAAACAAAACACTGAGATCTTAATTAAGATTCTGGACCACACTCACAACATAAAATTGGCAAGCGCTGCTGAGATATTTTGTAAGAGGAAATCTTACCACATTACAGAACATACTGGTGTTTGTATTTGCATATAAGATATGCTGGTAGGTTAATTAGATCCTGTCGAAAAAATTGGCCAAATATGTGTATGTTGTATGTGTATGTGTTTGTAAGCGTGTTGGGACCCCATGGGGCAAAGGACCGCGCTATACTGCAGATGGACACCGGCGGCAAAAAGCGCACTGAGGCGATTCAATTCGCATAGGTAGTGCTAAACAAGTCACTCATTCATTCATATACATTGTGAAAAATATCTGTTGTATAATAACATGGCTGGTAGCGATAATGAATCAAGTCCATCTAGAAACAGCCAGGATGGTGATACCCCAGCTGTAGCTACCTCAAACCAGAAAAAGGCAACTGGGCCTCAGGAAAACTTAAGTAGGGTCCTTGATTATGGTGTGACCGAATACATTCGCAAAAGATGAGACCTAGGAGGCATTTATTAAAATTTATCAAAGAGGAGAAAGAACAGGCCCAGAGGTTAAGTGATAATTTTTTTATTGAAGATGGTCGGGTTTATCAAATGATTATGGCTTTTGCTAGCGCAAAAGACACAAAAAGTCGAGACCGGCTCATTATAGAGTTTTGGCCGACCTTGTGGTTTTTGTGTAATGAAGTTTCTAAACAAATGCCAAGCTTAAAGAGAGAATTGTTGGACACCCGCACCACCTTAAATAACAAAACAAAAATGATATAATCCCTGTCAATCGAAATCCAACAGGCTGAGAGTAGACTCAGACAATCTAAAGAAGGTCAGGAAGAGTTAATGGGCCATATCCAAAATGCTCAGGCCCTATATCAGTGGTTCTCAACCTGAGGGTCAAATGACGATTTGCAAGGGGTCACCAAGTCCTGGGCTGTTCCTTAAGCCCGCACCGCTCTCCCAGCCTTTTCGTGGCCGCTCGGCAGGGCTTTCCCTGGAGCCTGTGGATGCTCAGCTGGGCTGTTCCTAGAGCCTGCGGTCGCCCACTCAGCCTCTTCCCAGCCACTCATTCAGTTCACGGCATGGGTGGGGGGCAGAGACTAGAGGTCAGCTGACTGGTGAGGAATGTGAAGTGGGAGGGGCTGGAGGAGACCCTATCTCCTGATTTCGGCATAGGTGTCACTGCTGCGAGACACCAAAGAGCTGGAGACACAGTGAGTAACACTACCTGTGATTAGAGTTGCCATTAAAAATCCCCACTACAGTTCTCACATCAGCAGATGACCTTGATCAAGAGCACCTAAGTTGGCTGATCGGAACTCCCTCCACCCCCCAAGGCATAAGAAAAGGAATAAAAATAGAGAATACATGGAAGGGAGAGGCAAAGGGGGGGAGGAACAAAGAAAAAGGGAGAGAAAGAATAAGAAAAAGACGGCTAGAGAGAGGGATGGGGAAAAAAAAACAAGAAATTACGATAGAGAGAGATAAAAGGGTTTTAATACTGTGTACAAGTGGAAGGGACTCAGGGAGCGCTAAAAGTCCGTGGGCTAGGGGCGCAAATTATTTGTCTCAGAACCCACGCTACGAAAATAAGGTACAGCAGGATAATCAGGAACGGAGAAGGTAGCCGAGCCGGGGGTCAAATACAGGAGGACGATCAAGGTGCAGATGCAGAGAAGAATAGTCAGGTCCAAGCCGAGGTCAATGCAGGCGGAACATAGGAGTAGTCAGGCAAGTCGAGTAGTAACACGGAACAGGTATAACGACAGGCACAAAGAACACAGGAAGCTGATGATAATCCAGCAACCAGCGTGTACCAGCAGCAGGCTTAAATAGGCAAAAGGGCGCCAATGATTACCGTGATGCACGCGCGTCTGCGCGCTCCCGATGTGTGCGCCCGTCGTCGTGCGCACAGAGATTCGCCTGGCGCCGCCATGATGGATACTGGCAGAATTACCCGTCCTACGCCTATTACCCTGACATGCTCAATTGGGTTTAAGTCAGGGCTCTGGCTGGGCCATTCAAGAACAGTCACAGAGTTGTTGTGAAGCCACTCCTTCGTTATTTTAGCTGTGTGCTTAGGGTCATTGTCTTGTTGGAAGGTAAACCTTTGGCCCAGTCTGAGGTCCTGAGCACTCTGGAGAAGTTTATCCCTGTACTTGGCTGCATTCATCTTTCCCTCAATTGCAACCAGTCGTCCTGTCCCTGCAGCTGAAAAACACCCCCACAGCATGATGCTGCCACCACCATGCTTCACTGTTGGGACTGTATTGGACAGGTGATGAGCAGTGCCTGGTTTTCTCCACACATACCGCTTAGAATTAAGGCCAAAAAGTTCTATCTTGGTCTCATCAGACCAGAGAATCTTATTTCTCACCATCTTGGAGTCCTTCAGGTGTTTTTTTTTAGCAAACTCCATGCGGGCTTTCATGTGTCTTGTACTGAGGAAAGACTTCCCTCGGGCCTCTCTGCCATAAAGCCCCGACTGGTGGAGGGCTGCAGTGATGGTTGATTTTCTACAACTCTCTCCCATCTCCCGACTGCATCTCTGGAGCTCAGCCACAGTGATCTTTGGGTTCTTCTTTACCTCTCTCACCAAGGCTCTTCTCCACCGACAGCTCAGTTTGGCCGTACCGCCAGCTCTAGGAAGGGTTCTGGTCGTCCCAAACGTCTTCCATTTAAGGATTATGGAGGCCACTGTGCTCTTAGGAACCTTAAGTGCAGCAAAAAATTTTTTGTAACCTTGGCCAGATCTGTGCCTTGCCACAATTCTGTCTCTGAGCTCTTCAGGCAGTTCCTTTGACCTCATAATTCTCATTTGCTCTGACATGCACTGTGAGCTGTAAGGTCTTATATAGACAGGTGTATGGCTTTCCTAATCAAGTCCAATCAGTATAATCAAACACAGCTGGACTCAAATGAAGGTGTAGAACCATCTCAAGGATGATCAGAAAAAACGGACAGCACCTGAGTTAAATATATGAGTGTCACAGCAAAGGGTCTGAATACTTAGGACCGTGTGATATTTCAGTTTTTTTTTTTAATAAATCTGCAAAAATGTCAACAATTCTGTGTTTTTCTGTCAATATGAGGCGCTGTGTGTACATTGAGGAAAAAAAAAATGAACTTTTAGCAAATGGCTGCAAATATAACAAAGAGGGAAAAATTTAAGGGGGTCTGAATAATTTCCGTCCCCACTGTATGTGATATCCTCTGTTTAGCAGTGGGTATGCCAGGTCCCATACAATTCCAGTTGTGCCCATGTAGGCCGGGCACTCAGGGGGCTGGAGCTGGGAATCTCTTCCTTCGTATATGCGGAACACATACAGATATCCCGCGACTTGCTCGCAAAGCTTATAAAATTTCACTCCGTATCTGGCCCTTTTGCTAGGAATGTATTGTTTTATTCCTAGCCGGCCTGAAAAGCTACCAGGGACCCATCTATACATATATGCTGATCGGGGTTGCTGAGTTCTGCAAAACGTTGGGAAAATAAATTTATGAGTGGGCGAATTTTACATAACTTTTCGTACTTTGGACGATTTTGGGGAGGGCACTGGGTATTGACGCTGAAATGAAGGAAGCGCATAATCATCTTGTATCAAGACCTGGACATTATGGCAGAATAAATGGGCATGTGGTGGATGGCATTGGTGGACCAATAGGGATGTCCTTCATTTTTTTTTGTAAGCCCCATGTTTATGGTGAGGCCCATAAACAATTTAAACTCCTCCCAAATTCAGATCTCTCCATTCAAACGGACGGGCATATGATGATCGGGGTTGTTGGCAATATACAGCTGGGTATTTAAATTGGTCTGGTCCACAATGAATTGCAGCATAGTGTCGGGCAAAAACAGATAAAAGCAATCAATCTCTGTGAAATTAAGATATTGGCCTGCACACCTAGCTGTGCAGTGAAAGGGGGAATAATTCTTGATCCTGACTTGGAAGGCAGATATGTTGGGTTGGCAAGACCATCTGGCATGTATGTAGCGGCCCTTGCTCTTGGGGGACGTGACAATGTAAGAAAAAGCAAGGAGCGCCAATCTGAGTGCAGTATCATTAAACTTTAATGGTATTATATAAAAGAACAGCCGAATGGCTACTCACAAAGATGTGATTAATATAAGCAAGGACAAGTGGTGAGTCCAGGGACGTCCTACTCAGATGTTGAAAAAGTGCATGGTGCAGGTTCACGTGGAGGCGCTGTCAGCGTTGTAATGTGCAGGTGGTCCGCGGGGTCACTGCTGGGCGCTGGGCTGCAAAAACGATGGAAGTGTCCGCAAGGGGAGCCGGCATCTAGGCGGACATTAGGAGCCAGAGCCGTCGCAGTAGACAGGAACCAGAAGAGGACAGGCGTGGAGCGCAAAGCGCTGATCCAGGAACCAAAAAGGCGGAAGTGACGTATGGACGTGTCAGATGACGCGTTTTCAATGCTTCCGCATTTTCTTCAGATCTGATAGGTTGATGCAACAAGTGTCCTTTATATGGGAGCTGTGGAATCAGTTACTAAGCAACAACTAAAATCAAACACAACATACTGAGTGCAATAGAAGTGAGATATGGGAATTGAGTTCAAAACACCAGGAAAATATGAGAATAAAGGATAAGATGGTAGAAAAAAGAAAAGGAGAAGAAGGTGTTGAAATGAAAAAGAGAGAAGGTGTTGAAATAAAAAAGAGAAAAATAATAATAAATGTAAACCAAAAAATAATAATAAATAAGAACATTAAAAAATAATAATAAGAAAAAAATATTTAAAAATTATTTAAAAGAAAGGAAATGATAATGAAAAATCCTAATGGTGAAAAATGAGAAAAAAAATATATATAGAGGAAAAAATATATATATAAAAAATAAATGATATTGGAAAATATAAAAATTATATATAAAAGAGGAAAAAGTAAAAGAAAAAGAGGAATATATGTATATAAAAAACTAAAAAAGTCTGACCAAAAATTAAGAAAAATAAAATTGATAGAAATAAAAATAAAAGTAAGAGTGAAAGTGGAAATACATATAAATGATAGAGCCAAAAAGGGGTAAAAAGGGGAGCTATTGATTAAAAACTGTATATGGGCTATTGTTGTCGCAAATGTACAAATATAGAAAACGTGCATGTAAACAAATACAACAACTAAAAAAGGCATCCATATGCAAATGGATGGATCTAGTGACCTTAAGAAATTGAGAATTTTGAAAACACCTGAAAATATTGTTGTTGAGACACATGTAAGTGAACCTGTGTGTGTACATATATACACCCCCATGCACACACGCACACACACATAATAACAATATTATTATTATTGAATTCAGATAGTATGGGAGAAGTTTTACCCAAAGGTAACAAAGAAAAAATATGGCTATAAACTGAAAGGTTATAGCTGAAGTAAAAAAGAAAATAATAATGGGGTACAGTGGGGAGAGACCTGAGGGAAGGGAAATGACATGAGATGAGGTAATGATGAATGAAAAAAGTAAGAAAGAGATATGAACCTACATAAGTCCTAGACCAGGGTCATACTGAACTAAATAACTGTATTGATCTCTATATCTTCGTTAAGACCATTAGGTGCCAAGCTGTTTAAGGTAAAGATCCATAAGGTTTCTTGCCTGCAGAGGCGTTGGAATCTTTCTGCAGGGGTGAATTGATCTGATATAGATTCGATAATCCACACATTTAGATCTGCAATATTTTGTTGATGATGAGTGGTGAAGTGCCGAGCGGTACTGTATAGGGGATTGTTGGCCTGTACTGCTCTTCTGTGTTCCCCAAACCTGGCCCGTAGGGTCCTGATGGTTCTGCCTACATACAACAGCCCACAGGGACAGGAGATAACGTAGGTGGTGGAACAATTAAAAAATGATTTCAGAGTATATTGATTCCCAGTGGTATTGAAAGTTTTCTGACCATGTGTGACATGGGGGCAAGTGAGACATAATGCTTTCTTGCATCGGTACATGCCTACCAATGGAATAAGGGTAAGTTGTTTAGATATAGATAATTTTTTCTGAACTTGGATTTTGCTGGGAGCAATCTTAGTCTTAACATTGGGGGCCCTCCGATAAGCAAACTGAGGAACAATGGGTAAGGAAGGTGCTAGGTGAGGATCTTGAGCTAGAATCGGCCAATGTTTTTTAATGATCCGTTCCATTCTTTTGTGACTAGAATGGAACTGAGTGATGAATCTAGTGGTAGGTTCTGTTTTCTGGGCCTTGGGGTTAGGTAAAATGTCAGTCAGATAAAAGGAGGCAGCTTCGTTGATGGTATTAGAGGGATAACCTTTGTCTGTGAACTTTTTAGAAAGAGTGGTGCATTGGGAACTGTAATCTTCCAGTCTAGTGCAATTTCTCCTGAGCCGATGGAACTGGCTCTTGGGTATGTTATTCACCCACCTAGGATGATGGCAACTGGAAAAATGTAAAAAAGAATTTCCAGCAGTGGCTTTGGTAAAGTTTTTGGTAACAATCTGGTCATTTATATGGAACAATTCTAAATCTAGAAAGCATGTCGATTCTGGATCCATGGTCGATGTGAACGATAAGCCAAAAGAGTTATTATTGCAATGGGCAATGAAGTCTTGCACGGAACTAGGGGGACCATCCCAGATGATAATAATGTCATCTATGTATCGACCGTAGAAGACCAGGTGTGCAGAGAAGGGGTTGTTTTCCCAAACGCACCTGGTCTCCCACAGTCCCATGGTCAGGTTGGCATAGCTAGGAGCGAAATTAGCGCCCATAGCTGTCCCCTGTTTCTGTAGATAAAATTGACCATCGAAAGTAAAATAATTATGTTCTAAACAGTACTTGGTGGCAGAAATAATAAATTCAATCTGGGATGGGTTGAGAAGGGGGTTAGAGTGAAGATAATGAGAAATGGCTTGGAGACCTATTTGGTGAGGTATGTAGGTATATAGTGAACAGACGTCCAAAGAGACCCACAGATAAGAAGACTCCCATCTGTAGGGATGTAAAAGATCTATCAGATGGGTGCCATCTTTAATGTAAGAAGGGAGGGACTGGGCCAATGGCTGTAGAAACTGGTCAATATATAGTGAGTAGCTGGTGGTGATGCTGTTCATGGATGCTACTATGGGACGACCAGGTGGCTTGTTGGGGTCTTTGTGTATCTTTGGTAGGTGATACAGGTAAGGGACCTGAAAGAATGGTTTGAGAAAAAATGATGCTTCTAGTTTAGTCAAGATTCCCTGTCCAAGTGCTAGTGTGACTAGAGTCTTAGATTCCTCAATGAATTTGGCTAGTGGGTCTGCTTTCAATCTCTCATAGGTTTGGGTATCCGATAAGAGACGATACGTCTCCTGGAGGTAATCGGATCTATTCTGTAGTACGATCCCTCCCCCTTTATCAGCGGGTTTGATAATAATATCCATGTTGGTACTGAGTGATTTTAGTGCTGTGAGTTCCTGGGGATTAAGATTACGGGTAGAGTATGAATTTTTGGAAGATTCAGAAGCACAAAGACCTAAAAGGTCCTTATAGACAACTTCATAGAAAGTTGTTAGAAAGGGGCCTTTGGATTGGGTGGGGTTAAATATAGATTTTGGTCTGAATGAAGTGTGTTGTATTGGCACAGTAGGCTGAGAGTATTGGGACCATGCTACCAAATCATCATCCTCATTGATATTCCATAATTAACATAAATCAAGAATGGCTTGTTGGTCCACTGAATTATCCAACGAGAATTGCGGGTCATCGGACATAGAAGTAACTGTTATGGGGGTTTTTTTGTCTTTAATATTAAAGTGTCTTTTGAGTGTAAGGTCACAAATAAATTTATTTAGGTCCTTAAATAAGGTGAATGGATTGGGGAGAGTGGTAGGGGCAAAATTGAGGCCTCGGGATAACAAGGAAGTTTCATGTTCGTTGAGAGTATAGGAGGATAAATTGAAAATTTTTATAGTTTCCGCACTTTTTGTGGGCGGGATAGTTCTGGAATTACGATGCCCCCCTCGCCTGCCTCTTCTACGTTTTTTCTTTTTGATTGAGATGGAGTTAGGCTGGATGAGGGGGTCTGAACTAAAAAAGGAGAGGTCGACATATCAGGGGAGGAGTGCTCACTCACCCTGATATCTTTGGTGAAATTTAGCTTAGTAGTAGATGATGGGCAAAAAGGATTAGTAACAGATGGATTGGAATTAGTAGGGACATGTTCGGCACAAGTATGAGCAAGAGGTTCAGACACAGAGGGTGAGTCAGAGGGGAGATGGGGACAGAAACCAGAGGCATGAAGGGAAACCTGATTAGTGTGATCAACTGCAGATGAGGCAGGGGGTGAATGATCAACCATAACCGGATGGGGAGAGACCAGAGGAGGAGATGTGAGTACTGGATTGGTACTAGAAGGAATGAGATCAAGTGTGGAAGGTGAACTCAGGGCATGTTCAGAAATGAGAGAGGGGATGGGACGAGGTGGGGGTAGGAGGGGGGGGGGGCTTGATATGTTTAGATTTCCAGTTGAAAACTCTCTTGTGGGAGTAATCGTCCAGATCTCTTCTGAGTTTTCCTAGTTTGTTTTCAATTAATGAATTCTCACTTTTTTTGGTATTTATCTTGAAAGTTTTAAGCCACGCAGTTGGTAACTGTGGGTGGAGGGACAAAAGATCTATGACAAGTTTCTCTGCTTTTTGGCGCAAAGCAAGGTAGCGTCTGTCTCTATGGGTAATGAGAACCTGTATCCACTTCTGGGTGCAGAACTCAGCCACTCCCTCCCATTCTGTGCGGAGGTCCTCATCCAGAAAGGTACAGCCCTTCAAAATACGAAGTCCATGTGGGGAAATTTTTGATTTAAAATATTGTTTCAAAAAGAAACCGTCCCACCATTGAGTATTGGCGGAAGTGACAAGGTCCTCTAGACGTTTCATCCTAGTGGAGGCATCCCTATACTTGGACAGGGGCCAAGGGCGGGAATGAATGGAAGGAGAGAAAGTGTGGGAACGAAAAATGGTGTACAACTCATCCAATAAAACATATTTGAATATCTCTAGTTGCTCTATAATATCCATATGAAAAATAAAATAATGTAATCAATATGGCAATAAAAAATATAATAAAAAAATATAATAAAAACAACCTCTGGATATTTACAATGGGGTGATGGTTAAATAAATAAATCACTAAAAAACTTCAATAAAAGCATGAAAGATCTGTCTGCAGCACATTAGCACACGCTTCAAAAAATGGTAAACAAAAAGGATAAATGGCGCGAGAACATACAAACAAGCTAGAATGAAGTAATACACATTCATATAAAAAATACAGAGTAAAAGGGGAATGTGACCTGAATATGCAAGGTCAGAAATGATAAAAATAATAATATAGGGACTCTGCTAAAACGTCCAGGAAATGATAGTCAATAAAAAATGTATAAAAAATAATAAATAATAGTCACTGAAATTATATGAATCACAGGAATCTGATAATAAGCACCAGCGGCAGCTCACTTGAGAGTGGAAGCAAACAACTCTGAAAAGACAATGTGAGAAAAAGCAAGAAGCGCCAATCTGAGTGCAGTATCTTTAAACTTTAATGGGATTATATAAAAGAACAACAGCCGAATGGCTACTCACAAAGATGTGATTAATATAAGCAAGGACAAGTGGTGGGTCTAGGGACATCCTCCTCAGATGTTGAAAAAGTGCATGGTGCAGGTTCATGTGGAGGCGCTGTCAGCGTTGTAATGTGCAGGTGGTCCGCGGGGTCACTGCTGGGCGCTGGGCTGCAAAAACGATGGAAGTGTCCGCAAGGAGAGCCGGCATCTAGGCGGACATTAGGAGCCAGAGCCGTCGCAGTAGACAGGAACCGGAAGAGGACAGGTGTGGAGCGCAAAGCGCTGATCCAGGAACCAACAAGGCGGAAGTGACGTATGGACGTGTCAGATGACGCGTTTCAATGCTTCCGCATTTTCTTCAGATCTGATAGGTTGATGCAACAAGTGTCCTTTATATGGGAGCTGTGGAATCAGTTACTAAGCAACAACTAAAATCAAACACAACATACTGAGTGCAATAGAAGTGAGATAAGGGAATTGAGTTCAAAACACCAGGAAAATATGAGAATAAAGGATAAGATGGTAGAAAAAAGAAAAGGAGAAGAAGGTGTTGAAATGAAAAAGAGAGAAGATGTTGAAATAAAAAAGAGAAAAATAATAAAAATAAAAATAATAATAAATGTAAACCAAAAAATAATAATAAATATGAACATTAAAAAATAATAAGAAGAAAAAATTATTTAAAAATTATTTAAAAGAAAGGAAATGATAATGAAAAATCCTAATGGTGAAAAATGAGAAAAAAAAAATATATATATAGAGGAAAAAATATATATATAAAAAATAAATGATATTGGAAAATATAAAAATTATATATAAAAGAGGAAAAAGAAAAAGAAAAAGAGGAATATATGTATATAAAAAACGGAAAAAGTCTGAGCAAAAATTAAGAAAAATAAAATTGATAGAAATAAAAATAAAAGTAAGAGTGAAAGTGGAAATACATATAAATGATAGAGCCAAAAAGGGGTAAAAATGGGAGCTATTGATTAAAAACTGTATATGGGCTATTGTTGTCGCAAATGTACAAATATAGAAAACGTACATGTAAACAAATACAACAACTAAAAAAGGCATCCGTATGCAAATGGATGGATCTAGTGACCTTAAGAAATTGAGAATTTTGAAAACACCTGAAAATATTGTTGTTGGGACACATGTAAGTGAACCTGTGTGTGTACATATATACACCCCCATGCACACACGCACACACACATAATAACAATATTATTATTATTGAATTCAGATAGTATGGGAGAAGTTTTACCCAAAGGTAACAAAGAAAAAATATGGCTATAAACTGAAAGGGTATAGCCGAAGTAAAAAAGAAAATAATAATGGGGTACAGTGGGGAGAGACCTGAGGGAAGGGAAATGACATGAGATGAGGTAATGATGAATGAAAAAAGTAAGAAAGAGATATGAACCTACATAAGTCCTAAACCAGGGTCATACTGAACTAAATAACTGTATTGATCTCTATATCTTCGTTAAGACCATTAGGTGCCAAGCTGTTTAAGGTAAAGATCCAGAAGGTTTCTTGCCTGCAGAGGCGTTGGAATCTTTCTGCAGGGGTGAATTGATCTGATATAGATTCGATAATCCACACATTTAGATCTGCAATATTTTGTTGATGATGAGTGGTGAAGTGCCGAGCGGATGTTTTTCAACATCTGAGGAGGACGTCCCTGGACCCACCACTTGTCCTTGCTTATATTAATCACATCTTTGTGAGTAGCCATTCGGCTGTTGTTCTTTTATATAATCCCATTAAAGTTTAATGATACTGCACTCAGATTGGCGCTTCTTGCTTTTTCTTACATTGTCTTTTCAGAGTTGTCTGCTTCTACTCTCAAGTGAGCTGCCGCTGGTGCTTATTATCACATTCCTGTGATTCATATAATTTCAGTGACTATTATTTATTATTTTTTATACATTTTTTATTGACTATCATTTCCTGGACGTTTTAGCAGAGTCCCTATATTATTATTTTTATCATTTCTGACCTTGCATATTCAGGTCACATTCCCTTTTTACTCTGGATTTTTTATATGAATGTGTATTACTTTATTCTAGCTTGTTTGTATGTTCTCGCGCCATTTATCCTTTTTGTTTGGGGGACGTGACACTCCAGTAGTTGGGGGATTTGAATTTCCTGTGCTGGTACTTGGGCGTGATGTGGCAGCACTGGTACTGGGCCTGGGCATTTGTTCCCGGGGCTTATCGCTGGCAGCAGCGCTGGTACTGGGCCTTGGCATTTGTTCTCTGGGCTTATCGCTGCCGGCATTGCTGGTACCGGGCCTGGGAATTTTTTCTTGGGGCCTATTGCTGGCAGCAGCGCTGGTACTGGGCCTGGGAATATAATTCTGGTTGCTGGCGGCTGCCTGGTTTCCAGAGCCCTTTTAGGAGGGACTTATTCTTCCTCTGAATCATTTGCCGATCCGCTGCTATCAATCGGTTAAAATGCTGAATTTGATTCGGAATCAGAATCGGCATTGGAATCTGATGAGAACTCCCTGCTGCTCTCATCAGTCATGGAGAGGATCTGGAACGCCTCCTCACTGGTATATACTCTAACAAAACAGGGACACTCAAGGAGTGCAAGACAAATGGGCTGCGCACCCCAAAAGATGCAAAAGAAATTACAAAGAAACCCCCTAACGGGGCTTTTGTGCAGCCAATGAATTCAAAATGAATATGTAGTCAAAAATAGTTTATTAGTACAAAAAATTGTGTAAAACAGGTAAGTTCTGACCTGCGGTCAGGACATGAACTGGAGTACAATATAAAGTAAAAAACAACAGCCACACGGACGGTGCCCGTAATCAAAAACAGTGTACAATCCAATGTATTTTGTACAGCAAGATCATGAGTGTTAAAAATCTGACGCGTTTCGACCCTAACCGGGTCTTCTTCAGAGGATGGTTGTCAGCTGTAGGGATGTAAACATGTGTCAAACATAGCACAAAAAACACCACCAACAATGTACCTGTGTGTGTGTGTCTCACAACATATCTTCATGAATGCATAGTTACCAATTATAGAGTTCTTGATAGTTCGGAATGTTCGTGATGAGAAAGGTATGGTCCCTCCTGTGTTCTTTACCTCCCCAGTGACAGGCCAGCTCCCCAGAGAGCGGGTGATAGGCCAAACATGCTGGCAACGCGATCCTCCACTCGGATAGTTTTCATCCGACACCACTCAAGAATTCAATCCCATATGGACAATATTTGCGCCTTTGTCGCAATTGTTCCAATGATGCTCTATTCAAAAAAGAAGCCGAGGGGCTTCAGAGCCGACTGCTAGCAAGGGGATACAGCCGATCCTGTCTTAAAAAAGCGTACCATCAAACAATAGGACAATCTAGATCTCAGCTGCTATTTAGATCCAAGCCCCCCAAAAGCCCTGAATGTAATCTGACTTGGATCATCATGCGCTACTCGCGACAACATATAGCCATCAAAAAGATTATAAAGCGCCATTGGAACATTCTTACGGATGATCCCAAACTGCGCAATTTTGTCCATAGGCAACCTACCATAACATACAAAAGAGCGATGTCATTACGAGATAAACTTGTCCAGAGCGAATATACAAATGAGAATAGGAGATTGAAACATTGCTCCATAGCGGGTTACTTCCCCTGTGGAAATTGCTCCTACTGTCCGCTCATTAAAAAAGACAAAACTTTTGTTCTCCCCAATGGAAACACATTTACACCCACACAATTTTTGAATTGCCACACACGCGGAGTAGTATATCTTATGGAATGTGAATGTGGCGCCTACTATGTGGGGAAAACCAGGCAGGAGTTTGGGAAGCCTATTTCTCAACATGTATATAGCATGCAGGTGGGGAACCCCTATCTCCCCATCAGGAGACATGTGGTTTCAACACATAATTACAGAGTTCCAAAAGTCACTAATAAACTATTTTTGACTACATAATCATTTTGAATTCATTGGCTGCACAAAAGCCCCGTTATGGAGTTCCTTTGTAATTTCTCTGGTATATACTCTTTTGGACATGACGCTGATGGCTGTGCGACGGGTGGCAGGTGATGGTCACTGATAGGCTGTGCGCCGGGTGACAGATGGGTGGCAGGTGACGTTCACTGATGGGCTGTGCAATGGGTGGCAGGTGACGTTCGCTGATAGGTGGTGACAGTGTGACTGATGACAGTCACTGACTGGTGACTGGTGATGGTCACTGATGGGTGATGGGTAATTGGCGATGGTCACTGATGGGTGATGGGTAATTGGCAATGGTCACTGATGGGTGACTGGCGATGGTCACTGATGGGTGACGGGTGACTGGCGATGGTCACTGATGGGTGCTGATGGGTGACAGGTGCACTTTATGGGTGCTGATGGCCACTGATGTTGTGACTGTTGGTTGGCTGGTGCAATGAGGGGGCGATGTGACAGGTTAAGGTGCTTGGTGCGGACACTACAGTACACAGATCTGTAACTCCCTGCTCCTCTCTCTTCTCTCCTCACACTGGAAATGGCGTGTGAGGAGGGAAGAGCCGTTAACAGTTAGTTACCGGTCTGTGTTTACATTTAGTGATCGGCTTTGAATGGATCACAGCTGATCACGTGGTAAACAGCCACCTGCCAATGGCTGTTTACCAGTGTCAGTGACGAGCAGTGTTCTCGGGAACACGCCGCCACCAACGTGCACGTGCAGCGCACTCGCGTACAAACGCATGCGCTGTGTGAAAGTACCATATGTGATAGACCGTGACCAATGGCTGTTCACCCCCGTCGTTGACGAGCGGTGTCTTGGTGACACGCCGCCACTGACAGTACAGGGCTGTGCGCACACGATCGCACGCATGCCCTGTTTAACTGGGCGGACGTCATATGACGCCCGTCTATAAACCAGAGCCGCACCGCCACGCCATCATATGACGGTGGGCGGGCGGGCGGCAAGCAGTTAAAGGCCATTTTTTTTTACATTACTGTTTAGCCACCCAGGTTTAGCCTAGAACTAGAAACAAAGCATTACTAGAACTACTGATTACCAACAATACAGACCTGATCACGAATGTGGAAATACAGGGCAATTTAGCAAACAGCGACCACAGGTCAATTAGTTTCAGTATAAATGGCACAAATAGGAAACAGAAGAGGAATACAAAGACACTGAATTTCAAAAGAGCCAACTTGCCTAAACTACGATCCTTGCTACAAGATACTAAATGGGATAAAATCTTAGGAACAAAGAACACAGAGGAAAAATGGGTATGCTTAACCACTTCCATACCAGGCCCTTGTCAAATGAGGTCCGCAAAAACACCCTGCCATCCTGGGTGGATGTCATATGACAGCCTCTGCTGCTTGCCGCTACTGCTAAAATAGAAAAAACAATGAAATTGGCTTTTTACCACATGATCGGCTGTGTCCAATCACAGCCGGTAACATGTATTCTGCTTGTGATCGCTGCTCGTGCGCGCCCTTTGGACACAGCCCATCCCCGATAAGGGTAAAAAGCCAATTCAATTGGCTCTTTACCACATTGACCAATCACAGCCAGTCACAAATGTCAACAAACGGCTTGTGTGCCATTTCCAGGTTCTTCTCCTCAGTGTGTGAGGAGGAGACCTGGCTGAAAAAGTGCAGGAATGTGCCCAGTTACCCCCCCAAATAAAAAGGACCTGTCACAGCCCATCAGGAGTACCTGTCACAGCCCATCAGAGTACCTGTCACCAGCCCATCAAAGTACCTGTCACCAGCATCTGAGTACCTGTCACCAGCATCTGAGTACCTGTCACCAGCCCCAGTGTACCTGTCACCAGCATCTAAGTACCCCTCACGAGCATCTGAGTACCTGTCACAGGCCATCTGAGTACCTGTCACAGCCCGTCTGAGTACCTGTCACCAGCTCATCAGAGTATCATAGTACTCGAGTACCTGTCACCAGCCCATCAGAGTACCCAAGTACCTATCACCAGCCCATCAGAGTACCCAAGTACCTGTCACCAGCCCACCAGAGTACCCGAGTACCTGTCTCCATCCCACCAGAGTACCTGAGTACCTATCACCAGCCCATCAGAGTACCTAAGTACCTATCATCAGCCAATCAGAATACCCAAGTACCTGTCACCAGCCCATCAGAGTACCGGAATTCCTATCTCCAGCTCATCAGAGTACCCCGAGTACCTGTCACCAGCCCATTCAGAATACCTGAATACCTATCACCAGCCCATCAGAGTACCCAAGTACCTATCTCCAACCCATCAGAGTACCTGAGTAGCTACAGTCAGGTCCATAAATATTGGGACATCAAAACAATTCTAATCTTTTCGGCTCTATACACCACCACAATGGATTTGAAATGAAACAAACAAGATGTGCTTTAACTGCAGACTTTAAGCTTTAATTTGAGGGTATTTACATCCAAATCAGGTGAACGGTGTAGGAATTACAACAGTTTGTATATGTGCCTCCCACTTTTTAAGGGACCAAAAGTAATGGGACAATTGGCTGCTCAGCTGTTCCATTGCCAGGTGTGTGTTATTCCCTCATTATCCCATTTACAAGGAGCAGATAAAAGGTCCAGAGTTCATTTCAAGTGTGCTATTTGCATTTGGAATCTGTTGCTGTCAACTCTCAATATGAGATCCAAAGAGCTGTCACTATCAGTGAAGCCAGCCATCATTAGTCTGAAAAAAACAAAACAAACCCATCAGAGAGATAACAAAAACATTAGGTGTGGCCAAATCAACTGTTTGGAACATCCTTAAAAAGAAAGAACGCACCTGTGAGCTCAGCAACACCAAAAGACCTGGAAGACCACGGAAAACAACTGTGGTGCAAGACCAAAGAATTCTTTCCCTGGTGAAGAAAACACCCTTCACAACAGTTGGCCAGATCAAGAACACTCTCCAGGAGGTAGGTGTATGTGTGTCAAAGTCAACAATCAAGAGAAGACTTCACCAGAGTGAATACAGAGGGTTCACCACAAGATGTAAACCATTGGTGAGCCTCAAAAACAGGAAGGCCAGATTAGAGTTTGCCAAACAACGGACGCGGAAGCAGAAAAGAGAATAAGTCTAATAGAGGATGATCTGTTCCCCATGAAACAAGAAGCAAGAATCTGGAGGGAAAAAATTGATAAGCTTGTGGGGAAAGGTGATGAAATGGAAAATAGACTTCGCAGGGACAATGTGAGAGTGGTGGGAGTCCCTGAGGGGAGTGAGGGCCCGGACCCAATCGTATTTCTGGATGGTGGGGGTATTCGGGGGCGAGACATTTACTCAGCAGTTCTCAATAGAAAGGGCGCATAGAGTCCCGTTTAGGCCCCCCCCCCACGGGAAACCCCCAAGACCGTTTCTAGTAAAGTTTTTAAACTATAAGGACAAAGCTAAACTTTTACGTAAAGCTCGAGAAATGGGGAAGATCTTATATAAAGACGTTAGGATATCAATATTCCCCAATTTCTCCCTGGACCTTCAGAAACGCAGAGCTGAATTCCTGGGGGTTAAACGTAGTCTCCAGAAATTTAACGTCACATACGCTCTCCTTTACCCGGCTAAGTTATGGATAAATGCTCTAGGGGGTAGCCAGTTTTTTGAATCCCCTGCCAGTGCGCTAGCATGGCTGGAGGATAAGAAGGATCAATTACCTAAGAAGTAGAGGGGGTATACTGCCGGAAATTAGCACATATAAAATGGGCATAATTTGAGTTAATCAAATTTTATTAATGTTTATTTAAATGGAGTGGGGACGGTTAGGGGACACGATAAATGGAAATGGGTGTGAGATGGAGTGTGTCTACAATAAGGTTTTGTTTGAGTACATGGGGGGAGGGAGGGAGGTGGGGTGGGGGGGATTGGTGAGGGAGGGGATGGGGTGTGGTATGGAAGGATAGGTGGATATGGGTCGGCCATTAAAAAAGCCCTGAGGGGTAACCTAAAGTGGTATGGGAAGGACGGGAGGGAGGAAGGGTGGGTAAATAACTTAGAATACGGGAGGGATGGGGGGAGCGGTGGGGGGGAATGGGGGTGGGGGTAAAGAGCACAGGAAAACTAAAATGCAATATAGGGTATCAAGTAACACATCAATGGTAAAGATAAGGTATGACACTTTGTACCATATAAAGACAGGAAGGACACGGATAAAGTTGGGTATAATATTTGTAATGAGATAACTGATACTACAATTAAGCACTGAGGTAGATTTGATAGGAAACTATGGTATTTTCTCTTTATATGTTGGGTTTTTTTTTTTTTTGGTAGGGGCACAACTCAGTGAATATGGAGAATGTTCCTATATCTGGTTATTGGTTGTTGGTTATTTTTTCGTATGTTTCGCGGTGATAACCTCACCCTCCTCAAATAGCTAATGGGTATAAAGATTGGGTCATGGAATGTTAGAGGGTTGGGTACCCCCTCTAAAAGAGCACAGGTATTTGATCTGTTAGAGGCACTTAAAGTAGATGTTGCTTGTCTGCAGGAAACGCACCTGACCAAGGACACAAAAACATATATAAGGAATAAAAAATATCAGTGTCAGTACCATGCGGTGCACACCTCGTATTCGAGGGGGGTGGTGGTGCTAATTAGGAGGGGGGTTGTGTTTTCCTGCAGACAAAGCAAGATAGATGAAGGGGGCAGATATGTTTTTTTGCACTGTATGATGGGGATCCAGGAATGTATATTAGCGAACATTTATAACCCTCCACCCTTTAAATTAGAAGTCTTGTATGCTTTGTTGGAGTTTGTGGTTGACAAACCAAGGATCCCCGTCATTGCAGTGGGGTATTTTAATGCTGTAATAAATAAAGAAATAGACAGATTTCCCTCAGGAAAAGCGGGACAGGGTCTGTGTGGGAATCGAATGGGCCAGTTTCTTGAAGAGGCAGGGTTGATGGACCTGTGGAGAATGAGTAACCCGGGGGTACAACAGTTTTCGTGCCACTCTAGTACCCACTCCTCACTTTCAAGAATAGACTTTATCTTAGGCAATGATATGGCCGCTTTATTAGTCAGAGGTATAACTTATCATCCTAGAGGAATCTCGGATCACTCACCGGTGACAGCTATGATGGATATCGGGATAAATAAACAAGGTGGGATTTGGAAGCTGAATCCAGTATGGCTCGAGATCCTTGAGGACCCGAAGGAGATCATAATTCGGTTGAGGGAATTTATAGACCTAAACGAGGACTCCGTAGCAAGAGGGATGATGTGGGATGCCCTGAAAGCGTATCTGAGGGGAATATTGATCCAGCAGATTTCAAGAATAAAAAGAGCGTCAATGATTGAGGAAGAGAATGCCAGGGAGGAGGTCCGAGTAGCAGAAAGGGAGCTTGTGGAAAATCCATCCCCGGAAAACTATCAAAGGTGGGAAAACAAGCAATTAATATATAAAGAGATAATAATTAGGAAATCTGAAAGTAAAAGGACATTTCAAAAACAAATAATATTTGGAGAAGGGGAGAGAGTAGGGAAGATATTAGCCCATATTGTTAAAGTAGACGCCCCCCCTTCAATAATTCCCGCCATTAGTACCAGGGAAGGTGAGATCACATCCCAACCAGATAAAATTAATGAAACGTTCAAAAAATATTATGAAGAATTATATAAATCCCAGGGGCCAGTGGTAGGAGAGGTAATGGAAAGATTCTTTAGGAAAATGGAGTTACCCTCTCTTACAGAGCCGGATATCGACGCACTGGAGGCGCCAATTACATTAGAAGAGGTTAAAACAGCTGTAAAGGAACTGGCCAATCAGAAATCCCCGGGACCTGATGGTCTCCCGGTAGAAATTTATAAGAACTATGGGGAAATATTATTACCAGAACTTCTCAGGGTGTTTGAGTGGGCATATCAGGAAGGGAGGTTACCCGAATCAATGACGGAGGCCACAATTATAATGATACCTAAAGAAGGCAAAAACCTCTTAGAACCCGGATCATATAGGCCTATCTCCTTATTATGCTCAGACGCAAAAATCCTGGCAAAAATTCTGGCTATTAGGCTTCAAAAAATAATCCATAGTCTAGTCCATCCGGATCAAACAGGATTTATTCCCCAAAGGTCAACAAGCGAGAATATAAGGAGGCTCTTTTTGAATCTCCAAATCCCAATAGAAAATATGGGTACTAGAGCTGTTATGATGTTGGATGTGGTATATGTAGTAAAAGTGCTGCGCAAATAAATTGTCCATAAAATATAAACTAAAATAAGAGATGAGATGAGATCCCCAGTGAAAAGTCAGAACGCCTAGGGTAGGATCGGGGGTGACCAAGAGATCCCTTCACCATAGATGGATGGCCCCTCACCTGCAATCTTCGACCTGAAACAGGTCACACAGCATGTAAACCAAGTAGGTAAGCTGAGAGCCGGGCGGTAATAACTCCACAAAAGCTGCTCTCTCTCTCATCAGATGGCATATGAAATGAAGCAAAGATAATATAGTGCTCTCCGTTTCTAAACTTTATTAAATGAAGTAAAACAAACTGGTGCACTCACATAACACAGCACTCAGATCCGAGTGCCGGCTGGATAGCGTGTAATCGTATGTTGACTGACAGCCGCGGGTGACGTCATGCGCTCCTGGCCCCCGTACGCGTTACGTCCTGTGGGCGGGACTTCATCAGCGTGGGGCGGGACACGCAGTCGTCAGCCCGCACAGTTGATATAGAGTGGCATGGTAACCAATGCTCCAATCATAGCAAAGATCAACTCAACCAGAGGACGCGAGCCCGCACGTCACTCCGGCCACGCCTATTGCATAAAGACACACATCCTCTCACAAAGTGAAAGGGTAGTGAAAAACAAAGCCATTATATCCCAGACGTATAATAATTATAAGGCTGTGAAGGGATTACAGCTCAAAGAAAATGTCTGAAATAAAAGAAACCACCCTTAAAAAAGAGAAGTATCAGGCTAGTTAAACATCCCTTACTTACAGGGAAAATATAAACAATAAAGTTGCACTAAAATCGCTAAAAATCGCATATATAAATGCAAATTATTATTAAAAAAATTGTTAAAAAATATGACAATCACGCCACGGGTGTCACCCAAATACGATCACACTTACATATTCCATACAATAAATTGTACACAAATAAATAATACAGAAATTAATAAAAAATTAACAAAAACTCATCTATTAGAAATAAAACAATTTAGGTCAAAATCCACGTTCATACCTGCCGAAGATAGGACCTTGGTCTCATAGATCCAAAAGGATTCCCTACGGCTAAGTTGTCGGATATAATGACCCCCTCTCCAGTGGCGAGGAACCTTTTCGATCCCCCAAAATTTGAGACATTTGGGGTCTCTATTATGGCATAGGCGAAAATGCCTAGATACACTGTGGGTTTTAACCCCCCGTTTGATATTACTGATATGTTCGCCGACCCTAACGTGTAAAGCCCTTGAGGTGCGGCCCACATACTGGAGTCCACAATCGCACTCCAGCATGTAGACCACCCCTACCGACGAACAAGTAATAAGACCTTCAATTACGTATTTTTTCTGCGTGCTGTTTGAAATAAAATCTTTGCGCCTTTTAATATTCTTACTGGCCTTCCTACAAGTGGCACACTTACCACAAGCATAAAAACCCGAAAGAAAACCAAACATTTTGTTGATTCCAGTTTTGGGTGGGTCAATGACTCCCGGGGCCAATCGGTCACGCAAAGAAGGAGCTTTACGATATATAAACCGTGGACGCTCCGGCAGTACAGGACCCAAAGTACGGTCACTTTTTAATATAGGCCAGTGTTTAACTATAATCTGTTCAAGTTTTTTATACTGGATATTATAATCAAGTATGATCCGGTAACTAGTAGTGGCTTCTTCACTTGAGAGGGGTTTCGGCCTATCTGCCACTATAGAATTCCTGTCGGTGGATAGTACTCTCGAAATTTCAGAGTCAACCATGGTCTGCGTGTAACCTTTTTCTTTAAACCTAGTTGCCAAGATTTGGGACTGTGATAGGAAATCTTCATCGGAGGTACAATTGCGACGTAAGCGGATAAATTGTCCACGCGGAATGTTACAGAGCCACGATTTGTGGTGACAACTAGTCAGTGGGATGTACGCATTCCTGTCCGTCGCTTTGAAGTGATTCCTTGTTTGAAAAACTCCCTCTCCTTTAAATATTTCTAAGTCTAGAAATGTTATCTGTTGTTTATCTATAGTCCATGTCAGCTCAATGTTTTTGGTGTTATCATTCAGCTTTCCCATGAAACATTGCAAACTAGTTAGATCACCTTCCCACACCATGATTACATCATCGATGTACCTTCTATAGCACAGCAATTCCGATGGAGGGTCATGAAAAATAATATCTTCCTCCCAGTGGGCCATAAAAAGGTTGGCCACACTGGGAGCAAACCTAGCCCCCATGGCGACTCCTCGTGCCTGCAAGAAATAGTCACCATTAAACCAAAAATAATTACTCAATAAGCAAAATTCTAAACCTTCCAGTAAAAAGGATATATGGTCTTTTGAGAGCTCAGTGGTGGTCAAAGCCCACCTAACGGAATCTAAGGCCTGTTGGTGGTCAATAATCGTATAAAGAGACCCGACATCTGCAGTAATCAGAAAACAAGAGGGGGTACATGGGAGAGTAGACAAGATTTGCAAAACTTGTTTAGCGTCACGCAGAAAAGCTTTGGTTTGAGTGACGAGTGGTTGAAGGAAGAAATCCAAGTACTGGCCTAGCCTGGAAGTAACAGAATCAATTCCGTTTACGATCGGGCGACCAGGTGGGAACTCCGCATTTTTATGCAATTTTGGCAAAATATATATAATGGGAGTCCGACAATAAAATGGATCTAAATACGCCGCCTCCTTAGAATTCAGAATACCCCTACTTTTACCTTTTTCTACTAGTAAATGTAGATTATTCTTAAAGGTTAACATAGGGTCTCCTCTCAGAGGTAAGTAAGTGTTCCTGTCATTCAATAGTTTCTCCATCTCAGTTTGGTAATAAGCTTTACTGAGCACCACCAATCCACCCCCCTTATCCGCTGGACGGATTACAATATCCTTCCTTTGCTCAAGGGAGGATATACCTCTTTTGATGGCCTGAGAATCCCTAGCCTTCTTAATCCTGAGTTTTTCAAGATCTTGACAGACCATGTTCCTAAACACCTCCAAGTGTTTGTTGTCACCACAGAGAGGATTAAAAACAGATCGATTCCGAAGGTTGGAATGTTTAGAGACGATATCAACCTGAGGGGTGGTCCGTTGAACAGGGTTGGAAAGAAAGTACTTTTTGATATTTAAACTGCGAATATATTTATGTATGCTGACATATGCTTGAAACTTATTTAAGTTACGAATCGGGGCAAACTTCAGACCACGATCCAACACTAGTGTTTCATCAGTGGTCAGAGGGATACCACTTAAATTATAGATCCCCGTGCCTAGTGGGGTCTTGGCCTTTTGGAGTCGTCTTCCCCCCCTGCACCCTCTCTGTGTTTTCTTTTTAGGCTGCCTTGGTTGTTCCGCAAGTCCTGGGGACCTCTCCTTTGGTCCTGAGGACTTGCATAGCCGGTCGGGTCTCTTACCCACACTGGGGTCTGTGGAGGTCCCCTCCAGGGGGTCCTCTCTTGGCCTAAAAAATGATTCTGATCAAATTGCTGATTTTCCTGGAGGTTTTGTAGGGGGGCAAAGTTATTAGAGGTATACACTGGTTCATTTCTATGGGTAGAGTTACCTCTTCCTCGGGGCCTACCTCTTCCCCTAGTAGGCACTGTTTGCCACGTATAATTGTTTGGGTATTGGGGATGGTAATCGTAATTGTTTACCTGTGGAGCTGGGTGGGAATTAGAATTTCTCTTCCCTCGACCCCGTTTGTTATTTCTGGAAGATCCATGACTTCCTCCTCTGGATGTATCTCGTACAATGGGTACATAATGGGATTGCTGAGATACAGATACAGGTGCTTCGTGATTAGAGTATCCCTGAGGGGGCATAGTTGCTCCTACTACTGGTACATTAACCACCGTCCCATCGGGGCCATTTACTGGTGTTGCATCCTGGGATTGCCATTTGAAAATAATTTTCCCTTCAAAATCGTTAACATCACGCAGAAATTTTTTTCTCTTTTTATCGCGTGTTTCTTTATCCCATTTAATGAGTTTGGTTTTTAGTTCTCCTGACAGTTGAATAAATTCACTAGAGTCTTTGGAACACTCAATGCGGTCAGTGATTTCCTTAATCTGCTTATCCAACTGTTTCTGTTTCCTTTGCTTACGCAAAAGCAACAAACGGAGGAGATCAAAACTTTTATCTACAAAGAAATTACACCATTCCACATTAGACTCATTGTCAGTCAAACCATCATTGGGTGGTAAATCCCACCGTAGACGCCTGGGTACAATGTTAGCAAACAAATATTGTTCAAACGTCATTATATCCCACCAGGTCTTAATCTTTTTCTCGAACAGGTGGCCCAGTTTTCTAAATGAAAACACAAGGTCATCCTGTTGCGGGACAACAGCTTCCCTAGAAAAAACCTCAGTGAGAACAATCTCTCGATTTTCAACATAGGTGAACACATCCATAATCAGCAGCTAAGTGAACGTGAATTAAATGATCATAAATAAAAAATTAAATAACTCAGCGCTGACACAAAGACAATAAAAATAAAATGCAGACAAGCACAAAGGCAAATTCAACAAACACCTCAAAAATCATATATGTAGTAAAAGTGCTGCGCAAATAAATTGTCCATAAAATATAAACTAAAATAAGAGATGAGATGAGATCCCCAGTGAAAAGTCAGAACGCCTAGGGTAGGATCGGGGGTGACCAAGAGATCCCTTCACCATAGATGGATGGCCCCTCACCTGCAATCTTCGACCTGAAACAGGTCACACAGCATGTAAACCAAGTAGGTAAGCTGAGAGCCGGGCGGTAATAACTCCACAAAAGGGATCTCTTGGTCACCCCCGATCCTACCCTAGGCGTTCTGACTTTTCACTGGGGATCTCATCTCATCTCTTATTTTAGTTTATATTTTATGGACAATTTATTTGCGCAGCACTTTTACTACATATATGATTTTTGAGGTGTTTGTTGAATTTGCCTTTGTGCTTGTCTGCATTTTATTTTTATTGTCTTTGTGTCAGCGCTGAGTTATTTAATTTTTTATTTATGATCATTTAATTCACGTTCACTTAGCTGCTGATTATGGATGTGTTCACCTATGTTGAAAATCGAGAGATTGTTCTCACTGAGGTTTTTTCTAGGGAAGCTGTTGTCCCGCAACAGGATGACCTTGTGTTTTCATTTAGAAAACTGGGCCACCTGTTCGAGAAAAAGATTAAGACCTGGTGGGATATAGTGACGTTTGAACAATATTTGTTTGCTAACATTGTACCCAGGCGTCTACGGTGGGATTTACCACCCAATGATGGTTTGACTGACAATGAGTCTAATGTGGAATGGTGTAATTTCTTTGTAGATAAAAGTTTTGATCTCCTCCGTTTGTTGCTTTTGCGTAAGCAAAGGAAACAGAAACAGTTGGATAAGCAGATTAAGGAAATCACTGACCGCATTGAGTGTTCCAAAGACTCTAGTGAATTTATTCAACTGTCAGGAGAACTAAAAACCAAACTCATTAAATGGGATAAAGAAACACGCGATAAAAAGAGAAAAAAATTTCTGCGTGATGTTAACGATTTTGAAGGGAAAATTATTTTCAAATGGCAATCCCAGGATGCAACACCAGTAAATGGCCCCGATGGGACGGTGGTTAATGTACCAGTAGTAGGAGCAACTATGCCCCCTCAGGGATACTCTAATCACGAAGCACCTGTATCTGTATCTCAGCAATCCCATTATGTACCCATTGTACGAGATACATCCAGAGGAGGAAGTCATGGATCTTCCAGAAATAACAAACGGGGTCGAGGGAAGAGAAATTCTAATTCCCACCCAGCTCCACAGGTAAACAATTACGATTACCATCCCCAATACCCAAACAATTATACGTGGCAAACAGTGCCTACTAGGGGAAGAGGTAGGCCCCGAGGAAGAGGTAACTCTACCCATAGAAATGAACCAGTGTATACCTCTAATAACTTTGCCCCCCTACAAAACCTCCAGGAAAATCAGCAATTTGATCAGAATCATTTTTTAGGCCAAGAGAGGACCCCCTGGAGGGGACCTCCACAGACCCCAGTGTGGGTAAGAGACCCGACCGGCTATGCAAGTCCTCAGGACCAAAGGAGAGGTCCCCAGGACTTGCGGAACAACCAAGGCAGCCTAAAAAGAAAACACAGAGAGGGTGCAGGGGGGGAAGACGACTCCAAAAGGCCAAGACCCCACTAGGCACGGGGATCTATAATTTAAGTGGTATCCCTCTGACCACTGATGAAACACTAGTGTTGGATCGTGGTCTGAAGTTTGCCCCGATTCGTAACTTAAATAAGTTTCAAGCATATGTCAGCATACATAAATATATTCGCAGTTTAAATATCAAAAAGTACTTTCTTTCCAACCCTGTTCAACGGACCACCCCTCAGGTTGATATCGTCTCTAAACATTCCAACCTTCGGAATCCATCTGTTTTTAATCCTCTCTGTGGTGACAACAAACACTTGGAGGTGTTTAGGAACATGGTCTGTCAAGATCTTGAAAAACTCAGGATTAAGAAGGCTAGGGATTCTCAGGCCATCAAAAGAGGTATATCCTCCCTTGAGCAAAGGAAGGATATTGTAATCCGTCCAGCGGATAAGGGGGGTGGATTGGTGGTGCTCAGTAAAGCTTATTACCAAACTGAGATGGAGAAACTATTGAATGACAGGAACACTTACTTACCTCTGAGAGGAGACCCTATGTTAACCTTTAAGAATAATCTACATTTACTAGTAGAAAAAGGTAAAAGTAGGGGTATTCTGAATTCTAAGGAGGCGGCGTATTTAGATCCATTTTATTGTCGGACTCCCATTATATATATTTTGCCAAAATTGCATAAAAATGCGGAGTTCCCACCTGGTCGCCCGATCGTAAACGGAATTGATTCTGTTACTTCCAGGCTAGGCCAGTACTTGGATTTCTTCCTTCAACCACTCGTCACTCAAACCAAAGCTTTTCTGCTTGACGCTAAACAAGTTTTGCAAATCTTGTCTACTCTCCCATGTACCCCCTCTTGTTTTCTGATTACTGCAGATGTCGGGTCTCTTTATACGATTATTGACCACCAACAGGCCTTAGATTCCGTTAGGTGGGCTTTGACCACCACTGAGCTCTCAAAAGACCATATATCCTTTTTACTGGAAGGTTTAGAATTTTGCTTATTGAGTAATTATTTTTGGTTTAATGGTGACTATTTCTTGCAGGCACGAGGAGTCGCCATGGGGGCTAGGTTTGCTCCCAGTGTGGCCAACCTTTTTATGGCCCACTGGGAGGAAGATATTATTTTTCATGACCCTCCATCGGAATTGCTGTGCTATAGAAGGTACATCGATGATGTAATCATGGTGTGGGAAGGTGATCTAACTAGTTTGCAATGTTTCATGGGAAAGCTGAATGATAACACCAAAAACATTGAGCTGACATGGACTATAGATAAACAACAGATAACATTTCTAGACTTAGAAATATTTAAAGGAGAGGGAGTTTTTCAAACAAGGAATCACTTCAAAGCGACGGACAGGAATGCGTACATCCCACTGACTAGTTGTCACCACAAATCGTGGCTCTGTAACATTCCGCGTGGACAATTTATCCGCTTACGTCGCAATTGTACCTCCGATGAAGATTTCCTATCACAGTCCCATATCTTGGCAACTAGGTTTAAAGAAAAAGGTTACACGCAGACCATGGTTGACTCTGAAATTTCGAGAGTACTATCCACCGACAGGAATTCTATAGTGGCAGATAGGCCGAAACCCCTCTCAAGTGAAGAAGCCACTACTAGTTACCGGATCATACTTGATTATAATATCCAGTATAAAAAACTTGAACAGATTATAGTTAAACACTGGCCTATATTAAAAAGTGACCGTACTTTGGGTCCTGTACTGCCGGAGCGTCCACGGTTTATATATCGTAAAGCTCCTTCTTTGCGTGACCGATTGGCCCCGGGAGTCATTGACCCACCCAAAACTGGAATCAACAAAATGTTTGGTTTTCTTTCGGGTTTTTATGCTTGTGGTAAGTGTGCCACTTGTAGGAAGGCCAGTAAGAATATTAAAAGGCGCAAAGATTTTATTTCAAACAGCACGCAGAAAAAATACGTAATTGAAGGTCTTATTACTTGTTCGTCGGTAGGGGTGGTCTACATGCTGGAGTGCGATTGTGGACTCCAGTATGTGGGCCGCACCTCAAGGGCTTTACACGTTAGGGTCGGCGAACATATCAGTAATATCAAACGGGGGGTTAAAACCCACAGTGTATCTAGGCATTTTCGCCTATGCCATAATAGAGACCCCAAATGTCTCAAATTTTGGGGGATCGAAAAGGTTCCTCGCCACTGGAGAGGGGGTCATTATATCCGACAACTTAGCCGTAGGGAATCCTTTTGGATCTATGAGACCAAGGTCCTATCTTCGGCAGGTATGAACGTGGATTTTGACCTAAATTGTTTTATTTCTAATAGATGAGTTTTTGTTAATTTTTTATTAATTTCTGTATTATTTATTTGTGTACAATTTATTGTATGGAATATGTAAGTGTGATCGTATTTGGGTGACACCCGTGGCGTGATTGTCATATTTTTTAACAATTTTTTTAATAATAATTTGCATTTATATATGCGATTTTTAGCGATTTTAGTGCAACTTTATTGTTTATATTTTCCCTGTAAGTAAGGGATGTTTAACTAGCCTGATACTTCTCTTTTTTAAGGGTGGTTTCTTTTATTTCAGACATTTTCTTTGAGCTGTAATCCCTTCACAGCCTTATAATTATTATACGTCTGGGATATAATGGCTTTGTTTTTCACTACCCTTTCACTTTGTGAGAGGATGTGTGTCTTTATGCAATAGGCGTGGCCGGAGTGACGTGCGGGCTCGCGTCCTCTGGTTGAGTTGATCTTTGCTATGATTGGAGCATTGGTTACCATGCCACTCTATATCAACTGTGCGGGCTGACGACTGCGTGTCCCGCCCCACGCTGATGAAGTCCCGCCCACAGGACGTAACGCGTACGGGGGCCAGGAGCGCATGACGTCACCCGCGGCTGTCAGTCAACATACGATTACACGCTATCCAGCCGGCACTCGGATCTGAGTGCTGTGTTATGTGAGTGCACCAGTTTGTTTTACTTCATTTAATAAAGTTTAGAAACGGAGAGCACTATATTATCTTTGCTTCATTTCATATGCCATCTGATGAGAGAGAGAGCAGCTTTTGTGGAGTTATTACCGCCCGGCTCTCAGCTTACCTACTTGGTTTACATGCTGTGTGACCTGTTTCAGGTCGAAGATTGCAGGTGAGGGGCCATCCATCTATGGTGAAGGGATCTCTTGGTCACCCCCGATCCTACCCTAGGCGTTCTGACTTTTCACTGGGGATCTCATCTCATCTCTTATTTTAGTTTATATTTTATGGACAATTTATTTGCGCAGCACTTTTACTACATATATGATTTTTGAGGTGTTTGTTGAATTTGCCTTTGTGCTTGTCTGCATTTTATTTTTATTGTCTTTGTGTCAGCGCTGAGTTATTTAATTTTTTATTGATGTTGGATGTGGGGAAGGCTTTTGATAGTCTTGAATGGGGATTCATTTGGCAGGTTCTGAAGGTATATGGCTTTGGCCCCTCCTTTAGTAGATGGGTGAAAATCCTATACAGTAATCCCATAGCAAAGGTCAGAACTAACAATGTGTTCTCTAGTAAGTTTCATATGGAGAGAGGCACAAGACAGGGGTGCCCTCTATCACCCCTGATCTTTGCCCTGGCTATGGAACCAGTGGCCGCTGCGGTAAGGCAAAATAGGCTGGTGGAGGGCTTTCGGAGAAGGACTAGGGAGGAGAAGATCGCGTTATACGCGGACGATGTCCTTATTTTCCTGGGAAATACGGAAGGGTCATTAAGGCAGGTGATGGGTGTTTTTTCAGAATTTGGGGAGGTCTCTGGCCTCACCATAAATTGGGAGAAATCTGTCCTGCTACCAATAGATCCCATTAAACCAGGTACCTTTCTGGAAGAAACCCCATTAAAAATAGTGGAGAAAACTAAATATCTAGGAATCCATGTAGCAAAGGATCTGGGCAATTTCTTAAATAATAACTTGACCTGACTGTTGGAGAAATTTAAAAAAAAGGTTGATATATGGAAAGGTCTCCCATTGTCGGTAGCTGGAAGGTGCAACTTGGTCAAAATGCTGTGGTTGCCCCAATTATTGTATATCCTACACAATTCACCAGTTTGGATCTATGGAAAATGGTTCAAAAAAATAGACATGTTGTTTAGAGAGCTTGTGTGGAGGGGGGGACATCCCAGGATAAGTCTACAGACCCTACAGTTTGCAATAGGTGAGGGGGGCATGGCGGTCCCGCATCCACGTTGCTATTTTCTAGCGGCCCAGCTGCAACATCTGAGATCAGGTGATGGTCCTATGGGTAATAATAACCTAGGTATAATGATTACAGGTGCACCCCACAGACGGGTTTTGGAGGTGCTGGAGGCAAATTCGTTTGTATATAGGACTCCCACAGTTAAACTAATGCTAAAACTTTGGAATAGTATTAAGGGCCTGAAGGGTATGGAGGGGGTAGCGAGAGGTATGCCTCTTTGGGATAACAAAAATCTCCAAGAATTGACTATGATAGGAAAAATCAAGGCATGGGAGGTAAAGGGGATAATTAAATTAGAGCAATTATATAATGGCAACATGTTGAAATCCTTTGCCTCCCTAAAGGAGAAATTTGGTATCCCGAAGCAGTCATATTTTAGCTACATTCAAATTAGGCATGCACTGCAGGCCCAGTTTGGGGAACAAGGCCCGAGCTGGAGCCAATCACCTATCCCTCAAAAAAAGAGAGAGCTTGGAGGGATCAAGAGGATTAATAGCTGAATTCTACCAATATATCTGTAAAAATAGTAGGGAAGGGCCAGATAAACTTAGGTGTAGAGGGAAGTGGGAAAGAGACCTGGGGCCTATGTCGGATGCCCAGTGGAGGGAGATATTGAAGGGGGGGGGGGGTCATCAGGTTTCGGTATCGCCTGCTCAGAAGTTTTCGCACTTAATGTTACTTCATAGGGCATATTATACCCCCCAAAAACTATTTAAGTGGGGGAGAAAAGTAGACGCTAAGTGTCCTAGGTGCCAAACTACAGGAGATTTGCTACATATGGTATGGAAATGTCCTAAATTATTCCGCTACTGGACGGAAGTAGTTGAGACCATAAATAAGATCTTTGACTTAAGTCTTAAACTAGACCCAAAATTATGTATTCTAGGGGTGGGGGGAACTTGGGTAATGGGAGGGATAAAACAAAAGCAGTGCGGAGATGCCTCTACCAAGCAAGAAAGGGAATAACTAAGAGATGGCAAGCTGAGAATCCCCCTTCTGTAGATGACTGGCGTAGAGCAGTGTCAGAAACAAAAGGGAAAGAAAGGACAGTGTTTGTAAGGGCAGGGAACTTAATGGAATTTTAAAAAATTTGGAATCCCTGGTTGGTGAAGACGGCCCACCCTATAGTGTGAACAGAGTAAGAAGAAGATAAGGAAGTTGTAGGTCTGAAGATAGGTCTAGTAGTATGTACGCACGAATTGTTTCATAAAGAGAGAGCTTGGTACAAGGTGTATATATCGGGGTAACAGGGGGGAAAAAGGAAAAAAGGGGAGAAAAGTAGAAATGCACTTTTTATAGTATGGATTTATACAACACATTGGGTATTAGGATGTTTATTACTGTTTGGAATTTTGTATACTGAGTAATGTGATGTATTGTGTATAATCATGAATAAAAATTATCAAATTTAAAAAAGAGTTTGCCAAACAACATCTAAAAAAGCCTTCACAGTTCTGGAACAACATCCTATGGACAGATGAGACCAAGATCAACTTGTACCAGAGTGATGGGAAGAGAAGAGTATGGAGAAGGAAAGGAACTGGTCATGATCCAAAGCATACCACCTTATCAGTGAAGCATGGTGGTGCTAGTGTCATGGCGTGGGCATGTATGTCTGCCAATGGAACTGTTTCTTTTGTATTTATTGATGATGTGACTGCTGACAAAAGCAGCAGGATGAATTCTGAAGTGTTTCGGGCAATATTATCTGCTCATATTCAGCAAAATGCTTCAGAACTCATTGAACGGCGCTTCACAGTGCAGATGGACACTGAACCGAAGCATACCGCAAAAGCAACCAAAGAGTTTTTTAAGGGAAAGAAGTGGAATGTTATGCAATGGCCAAGTCAATCACCTGACCTGAATCCGATTGAGCATGCATTTCACTTGCTGAAGACAAAACTGAAGGGAAAATGCCCCAAGAACGAGCACGAACTGAAGACAGTTGCAGTAGGGGCCTGGCAAAACATCACCAGGGATGAAACCCAGTGTCTGGTGATGTCTATGCATTCCAGACTTCAGGCTGTAATTGACTGCAAAGGATTTGCAACCAAGTATTAAAAAGTGAAAGTTTGATGGATGATTGTTAATCTGTCCCATTACTTTTGGTCCCTTAAAAAGTGGGAGGCACATATACGAACTGTTGTAATTCCTACACCGTTCACCTGATTTGGATGTAAATACCCTCAAATTAAAGCTACAAGTCTGCAGTTAAAGGACATCTTGTTCGTTTTCATCTCAAATCCATTGTGGTGGTGTATAGAGCCAAAAAGATTACAATTGTGTCAATGTCCCAATATTTATGGACCTGGCTGTATCTCCAGCTCATAAGAGTAGCCGAGTACCTGTCACCAGCCCATCGGAGTACCCGAGTACCTGTCACCAATTGGGGTGTTTTCTTTTCAAAATGGGGTCATTTTGTGGGTAATTCCATTGTCCTGGTGCTCCAGGACCTTCAAAAGTGTAATAGGTAGTCAGGAAACAAAATGTGTCATTTATGCTCCTAGAACCCAATGGTGATCCCTGCATGTTGGACTTCTCTATGTGGCCTGGCTGTGTAAAAGTCTCACACATGTGGTATCACCATACTCAGGAGGAGTAGCAGATTTTTTTTGGGGTGCCATTTTTCTATGTAAATGCTATGTGAACAAAGGTTACATAGTTACATGCTCTTGGAGGGGATGATAAGGGACTACATACAGGAGTTTAGTAATGACAACGGTATCATTAGCAGTAATCAGCATGGATTCATGAAAAATCGTTCGTGGCTATTAACCTTCTATGAGGTGGTGAGCTGCCATCTAGATAAAGGAAGGCCCATAGACGTGTTGTATCTGGATTTTGCAAAAGCATTTGATACAGTTCCCCATAAACGTTTACTGTACAAAGTAAGGTCCGTTGGCATGGACCATAGGGTGAGTACATGGACAGAAAACTGGCTACAGAGGCGAGTTCAGAGGGTAGTGATGAATGGGGAGTACTCGGAATGGTTCTGTCCTGGGACCAATCCTATTTAATTTATTCATAAATGACCTGGAGGAAGGGATAAACAGCTCAATCTCTGTATTTGCAGACGATACTAAGCTAAGCATGACAATAACTTCTCTGCAGGATGTGGAAACCTTGCAAGAAGATCTGAAAAAAAATTATGGGAGGGGCAACTACATGGCAAATGAGGTTTAATGTAGAAAAATGTAAAATAATGCATTTGGGTAACAAAAATATAAATGCAATCTACTCACTGGGGGGGGGAGAACCTCTGAGGGAATCTAGGATGGAAAAGACCTGGGGGTCCTAGTAGATGACAGGCTCAGCAATGGCATGTAATGCCAAGCTGCTGCAAGCAAAGCAACAAGAATATTGGCATGCATTAAAAAGGAGATAAAACGATAATACTCCCACTCTACAAGACTCTGATCCGGCCGCACCTGGAGTATACCGTCCAGTTCTGGGCAACAGTCCTCAGGAAGGATGTGCTGGAACTGGAGAGAGTCCAGAGAAGGGCAACAAAACTAATAAAGGGACTGGAGGACATTAGTTATGAGCACTGAACTTATTCTCTCTGGAGAAGAGACGCTTGAGAGGGGATATGATTTCAATGTACAAATACCGTACTGGTGACCCCACAATAGGGATAAAACTTTTCCACAAAAGGGACTTTATTAAGACATTCACTAAAATTGGAAGAAAAGTGGTTTAACCTTAAACTGCGTAGAGGGTTGTTTACTTTAAAGTCGCGTACACACGAGCAAAATGTCCGACAGAAAAGTCCGACGGCAGATTTTTATCGTCTATTCCGATCGTGTGTGTGTGCCTCATCGGACTTTTTTTTTTCTCGAAAATTCTGATGGACTTAGAAATAGAACATGTTCTAAATATTTCCGACGGAACCAATTCCTATAAGGAAAACCACTTGTCTGTATGCTGTGCTGTTCCCATGGACCAGAAACTACGCTTGCTCTGAAGCAAGTACTGAAGGTATTGGCTACTGGCTATTGAACTTCCTTTTCCTAGTCCCGTCGTACGTGCTGTACGTCACCGCATTCTGGACGTTTGGACTTTGGGTTTACCGTGTGTAGGCAAGACCGTGTGTCGTCGTGTGTACGCAGCATAAGAGTGGTAAGGATGTGGAATTCTCTTCCACAGGCAGTGATTTCAGCAGGGAGCATCGATATTTTCTAAAAACTATTAGATAAGCACCTGAATGACCACAACATACAATGTAATACTGACATAAAATCACACACATAGGTTGGACTTGATGGACTTGTGCCTTTTTTCAACCTCGCCTACTATGTAACTATGTAACCTTTGTTCTTCTATATTTATTGCCCATTGGAATGCACTTGGCGATACCTTTAATAAATATGTTCTTAAAGCACTCCTGTTTTTCTTCTGTGTTTAAAATATTTAAGATTTGGTCCCATTTAATATCTTGCCATATTGAGCGCAGTTTCGAAAAATTTTGCCTGAAATTTAGCATTCTTATACTATCCTTGTGCCTCCTTTTCCTATGATTTATGCTGAATGCGATCATTCTGTGATTGCTAGATCCCAAGTTGTCCCGTATTTCCACATCTGTAAACAGATCTGAGTCATTTGTGATTAAAAGATCCAGTAATTAGGGATGGGATTAGGGTTCGCACCAGAGCACCTCGAACGGGAAAAAAGTTCTAGCAAACATGCAAACCCTATTAAAGTCTATGGGACACGAACATGAAATATCAAAAGTCATAATTTTAAAAGCTTATATGCAAGTTAATGTCCTAAAAAGGGTATGGGGACCCGGGTACTGCCCTAGGGGACATGTATCAATGCAAAAAAATTTAATATTCCTTTAAATATTGAGCCTGGGGGGGTCCCCTTAGTCTGCCTGTAAAGTCGCGCATAGGTGCAATGTGTAGAACATGCCACAGCAATAATGACATTTCTAAAGGAAAAAATTAAATTTGACCACTTGCCGACCAGCTCACGTACATTGACTGCAGCAGGTTGGCAGCGCTGCACGAATCGATGTACCTGTACGTTGCTCGCCCCTGCGGCGATCGGATTAGCTACAGAACTGATCAGTCTACAGGTCCAGGCCAATGATTTCTGGGCTGGACCTGCTGATCGGTTCTGGCGAATTAAATGCCTCCTCTCCTTGTGGATGTAAACACAGGCAGAGGAAATGATGTCACCTCCCACCGTGGAGCCCTTTTGGGTTCCAGAGTGAGAGGAGAGGACATCTACTGTGAGTACATCAAGCACTACACTAACACCAGGACACATAGGCACACTTTTCACCCCCAGTTAACCCCTTCACTCCCTGTCACTGTGTCACCAAGTGCAGTTTTCTGATTTTTCACTGTCCACTGTACTGGTGTCACTTGTGACACTAAACAGTGTTAGGGCAGTTAGTAGTAGGCCCAGGTGGGTCTAGGGTACCCCCCATTAACCCCTTATTAAAGGTTTAACCCCTTGATCACCCCCAGTTATCCCTTTTACCCCTTGTCACCAGTGTCACTAGTATAGTGTACAGATCTATTTTCTGATCACCGTATTAGTGTCACAGGTGATGTTAGTTAGCTAGATAGTTGGTTAGTTTCACCGTCAGTCTTTTATAGCATCAGGGTACCCCTATATATTACCTAATAAAGGTTTTAACCCCCTGATCACCCCCTAGTTAACCCTTTCACCCCTGTCACCAGTGATCACCGTATTAGTGTCACGGGGGATGCTAGTTAGTTTTTTATAGTGTCAGGGTACTCGCCGTATTAACCCCCTGATCGCCTGGCGCGTGGCATCAGTTAGATTTTAACTTTAGGGTCAGAGTCAATCCCAGGCAGCGTCAGATTAGTGCCAGTAGTGCTAACACCCAAGGTTTGGGTAGTATAGTGGCAAATTTAGGTAGCATAGATGGTATAGTTGCAGGTTTGGGCTGTATAGGTGGTATAGTGGAAGGTTTGGGTAGTATAGGGCCGTATAGAGGCAAGTTTGGATAGTATAGGGCAGTATAGTGGCAGGTTTGGGTAGTATAGGTGGTATAGTGGCAGGTTTGGGTAGTATAGGCGGTATAGTGGGAGGTTTGGGTAGTATAGGGTGGCATAGTGGCAGATTTGGGTAGTATAGGTGGTATAGTGGAGGGTTTGTGTTGTATAGGTGGTATAGTGGAAGGTTTGGGTTGTATAGGTGGTATAGTGGAAGGTTTGGATAGTATAGGGCAGTACAGTGGCAGGTTTTGGTAGTATAGGGTAGTCAAAGATCGTTAGATAAGTGATGTTCCTTTCACTGTGAAACTTGAAAATAACAGGCCAATCCACTGCAGTGACACCTTAATGTGCACAAGCCCCTAAGCTTACTGCTGTAAGGTTACAGCATGAGTGAGTGAATGACCCCTGATGAAGTCACGTGATGTGACGATACGCTTCGGGATTGGAGCAATAGGTGGAAACTGGACCTGACGTAAGCATACGAGCTCGCTGCTCGTGGATTGTTATCTCAGCGTTTCTTATACAAAGTGAGTGTATCTGCTTAGTGCACTTTTAATAAATTTAAATTTTAAAGCGGTATTATGCTATTGGGATCTTTCTTCCATTTTCCACTGTTTTAACTGAGCAAACTGGAGGCGAAGACTGTGCCCATACCCATGATCCATTCCTGCATCTACCAAAGAGGGACCTTTTGAAGACCCCTGTCCAAAGCATCTGAGTCACTCATGCTGTAACCTTACAGCTTTAAGGTGAGGGGCTTGTGCACATTAAGGTGTCACTGCAGTGGATTGGCCTGGCATCGGCCGTTATTTTCAAGTTTCACAGTGAAGGGAACATCACTTATCTAACGATCTTTGATTGTCACAATTCTATTGCAACTATTATTTATCTGTACCAGAGCCCAGGGTGGCCTATTGGACATTTTATTTTCATCACAATGTGTTATATCTATTTTTTGTTTTAGATTGCATTTAGCAATGCTTGCACTTGTATACACCTACCATTTATGTATTTAGGTACCTTTTTTTAGTGGTCACTAATACGTGCTGATTATCAAGTTTACATCACATGCTGCACTGAGTCATTGTTTCACTTTGCACTTTAGCATCATTCATTGTGAGTGATATGTGTTTTAGTTCATGATCTATTTGCACCCACTACAGCACACCTTGTTTGATTGTTACAACATTATTTCTGCACTAGCACTTCATTATAGTTGTTCACAACATTTGTCAGAGAGTTCACAGCGCAGCATCACAACTTTATTCATTCACTAGTACATCCTGGTGGTAGTCAAACCAGCGGCCTAGTACACCCTGGTTGTAGTCAAACCAGCACTGCAGTATCACGTGGTGACGTGGCGAGTTCCATAAGTGCAGTTCAAGCTGGTGTGGTGGCTAGCACAAGTAGTGTCCCGCAGCCACCAAGAAGACAAAGACAGGCCCGTCGAGCCCATAGTGTTCTTCCCGCTGCATGTGCCAATCCTGATTGGGAGCCCACCACTTCTGTAGCGCCCGTACTTCCCCCATTCACTAGCCAACCCAGAATTTAGGTGGAAACAGTTGATTTTACGTCACTTGATTTTTATTCACTGTTTTTCACGGAAGATCTTTATAGATCTATTGTGGACCAAAGCAATTTGTATGCTGATCAATTCATCTCCATTATTCCCCATTTGACCCTTGTCAGAGAATGCTAACCTATTACGGTTTTCAAATTTAAGTCCTTTCTGGGCTTATCCCTCCTCATGGGCATAACTAAAAAGAGTGAGTTGCAGTCATGTTGGTCCACTGACCCAATTCATCATATGCCCCGGTTCTCTGCTTCCATGGCCAGGACTAGATAAGAGCAGATCTTGCGGTTCATGCACTTCAACGACAATGAACTCTGTCATCCTCGGGGTGACCCTGGATTTGATTGGCTCCATAAATTTCGGCCCCTCGTAAACCAATTCAACCAACAGTTTGAAGCCTTGTATATTCCCGATCAAGTTGTCTGCGTTGATGAGTCCCTGATTAGGTTTTCTGGCCGCTTGTCTTTCAAACAGTTTCTCCCCAGCAAGCGTGCCAGATATGGGGTCAAGTTATATAAGCTCTGGGACAGGACAACAGGCTATACATATAGTTTTATGGTTTATGAGGGAAAAGACAGTCACGTGGGGCCCCCCCAACTGCTCAGGCTACATAGGAAGCACCGGCAAGATTGTCTGGTGTCACCCTTATTCGGAAAGGGGTACCACTTGTATGTGGACAATTATTACACAAGCATGCCACTTTTTAGTCACCTTTTTGATTGTGGAATTGGCTCATGTGGCACCATGCGATCTAATCACCGGGGCTTCCCCCAATGGCTTGTAGAAACCCAACTTAGACCGGGGAGAGAGCCTGCTTGAGATGTAATAATTTGCGTGCAGTGAAGTGGAGGGACACACAGAATTTTTTTGTTCTGTCCTCCCTTCACGCAGATACGACAGTCCAAATTGCAACGACGACTGGTGTTGTTGAGAAGCCCCTCTGTGTCCACGATTACAACCTTAACCACTTCAGCCCCGAGCCTCGTTTTGAGATTTGTTGTTTACAAGTTAAAATCTGTTTTTTTTTGCTAGAAAATTACTTAGAACCCTCAAACATTATATATATTTTTTTTCAGACACCCTAGAGAATAAATTGGTGGTCATTGCAATACTTTATGTCACACCGTATTTGCGCAGAGGTCTTACAAGCGCAATTTTTTTGGAAAAAATACACTTTTTGAGATAAAAAATAAGACAACAGTAAAGTTAGCCAATTTTTTTTCTTTTTTGTGAAAGATAATGTTACGCCGAATAAATTCATACCCAACATGTCACGCTTCAAAAGTGTACCCGCTCGTGGAATGGCGACAAACTTTGGCACTTAAAAATCTCCATTGGCGATGTTTAAAAATGTCTACAGGTTACCAGTTTTGAGTTACAGAGGAAGTCTAGTGCTAGAATTATTGCTCTCGCTCTAACAATCGCAGCCATACCTCACATGTGTGGTTTAAACACCGTTTTCATATGCAGGCGCGACTTACGTATGCGTTCACTTCTGTGCGTGAGCTCGGTGGGACGGGGCGCTTTCAAAAAAAAATTCTTATTTATTTTACCTTTTATTTTTACACGGTCCTTTTAAAAAAAAAATTTGGGTCACTTTTATTCTTATTACAAGGAATGTAAGCATCCCTTGTAATAGAAAAAAAGCATGACAGGACCTATTAAATGTGAGGTCTGGGGTCAAAAAGATTTCAGCTCTCACATTTACACTAAAATGCAATAAAAAAAAAACATTGAATGCCATTAAAAAAAAAAATCCCCTTTAAGAGCATTGGGCGGAAGTGACATTCGACGTTGCTTCCGCCCTACAATGCTTTGGAGCCTAGCGGGGGCTATCTTTCCCTCACTCAGCATCCAGGCAGTGAAGGAAGCGGACGCGATTATCTCCGCCACTGCCGATGGCTCCGGCAAGTGACAGAGGCGACCGGAGCGTGGTGGGAGTGCCCTCTCCCGCCCCAAATAAAAGGGATTTGCCACTGAGACCAATTTTTTTAGAAAGAGAAACTCACAACGTTCCTGAAAATAATGGGGTTATGGCAGCTAGCTGCTGCCAAAAACCCGGTATTTAACGTCAAAATACCGACGTACAGGTATGTTAATTTGGATGAAGTGGTTAACATGGGAGGGGTGGACTTCAACGACCAGTTGATGGCTCCGTACTTAATTGCCCATAAGGCCAGACGCTGGTATAAAAAAGTGTCTGTATATCCATTTCAATTGGCTCTGCTGAACGCTTATGTGCTATACAAAGCGTTAGGACAAACTGGATCCTTCCTTAAATTCCAGGAAGAGATCATCACAGCCCATCTGTTTCCAGATGGTGCTGTGCCCCAACTTTACAATGTAAATGCAGTGAGCTGGCTGCATGAGAGGCATTTTCCAGATGTCCTCCCTGGTACCCCTACCCAACGAGCACCCCAAAGAAGATGCTGTGTCTGTAGGAAACAAGGATATAGGCGTGACACCCGCTATTATCGTTCCTCCTGTCCTGACCAACCTGGTCTCTGCATCGTGAATGTTTCCATTGTTACCACACACTAGTGGAGTATTAGCATAGGGTACAGCACTGCACAGTCCTAGGGCACACTAACACAGGGTCTGGAAAGATGCCATCGCATTTTGAGAGACCCGAACCTGGAACCTTTACAGTTATGCCGCATACACACGGTCGGAATTTTCGACAACAAATGTTCGATGGGAACTTGTTGTCGGAAATTCCGATCGTGTGTAAGGTTCCATTGGTCATCTTCCGTCGGAATATTTGACAAACAAAATTTGAGACAACATTTGTGTGACCGTGTGTATGTAGACAAGTTTGAGCCAACATCCGTCGGAAAAAAAACATGGATTTTGTTTTCAGAATGTGCAATCGTGTGTATGTGGAATAACAGTTACAAATGAAAGTGTAAAAAAACAAAACAAAACATATTTATATTTAAAATGAAAAAAGCCAAAAAATAGTTGTTGTTTTATTGTTCTTCTCTCTCGTTCTCTCTCTATTGTTCTGCTCTGGTTTACTGTATTTTATGCTGCAATGTTTTATTGTTACTATGTTTTATCGTTTGTTTTGCAGGTGTAGCAATAACTCTCGGTGGAGCTGCTGGTTTATGCGGGCTTGTTACCTTCCCTCCCCTTCCCTCTGTTTCACCGGCACCGGGTCTAAGGTTCTGTTGAGTTTACATCTGGACGACACACGCACCAACACTTGAGTACGTTTTCAATGCTTTATTAAACCATCAACGAAAGAAGTAGCAGGAAAGAGGCAGAAGGAGAACTGCAGAGGAAAACTCAAATACCTTTTTAGTAAGATTCTTGACAAATGTCCTTGGGGTTTGATATTTCAGTAGAATGCACTCCCTTGGTGGAACACACTCCTTGCACGCCTGGATAGGCCTCTCTCACTAGCCTAGCAGCCAGTACATAGCACGAACAATAGTCTCTGCCACAGACTTATTTGGGATAAACCCGTACGATCCTCTGCAACAGGATGTAATGATTTTCTTGTGGTGAATGTCAGTCACAGTGCTTGAACCTTTAAGCCAACCCGGCAACACTATGCTGTATAATTACTTTAGGATACATCCTCCAACCGAGTCACCAGGCCCCTCTCCAGACCAGCACGTTGCATGATCCTTCCATGACGGGTCCTCCCCTGGGATCTTCTCGGTTGTCCAGCTTCCTACCCTCCCAAGCTTCTGGGCCCACCCCTGCACCACAACAACGTGGGCCTCCGGGACGGAGGACCACGAGATAGCTCTCTAACGCATACCTGTCGGCCAGGAGGGCCAGCAGGTGGCTGTAAAACTAACCCCAAAATATGGCGTCTGTCCCATAAATACCCTGGCCCAGAATCAGGGGCGGACTGACCATTGAGCGATTAGGGCACTGCCCGAGGGCCCTGGGCCACTAGGGGGCCCCATCAGGGTTGCCAGCCTCAGTAAAACCAGGGACAGTATGTATAAATCTGTGTTTTTTTTTACATCTGTCTGTGTATACTGTGTGTACATGTATGTGTATACTGTGTGATTGTATACTGTGTGTGTGTATACTGTGTGGCCCCATAATCTCTGATTGCCTGGGGGCCCCATAATCTCCTATTGCCCGGGGGCCCCATGAGTTATCAGTCCGCCCCTGCCCAGAATGCAACTCGGAGGACCACCTCCACCGAGTTGTCTCCGGGACAGAAGAGCATCCATACGCTTAGACACGTTGTCCTTCCAACACTAGCCAGCGGTAACATTGACACCCTTGGCTCAGTATGGAAACACACGCAACGTCAGCCATGCTGAAACAGAGGCAAATCTAACCTTCCTAACGAACAAGTTACTAAATTTACCTATCAGATGGTAGATCGAAAATCTACCAGCGCTACATACTCCCCCCACTATAGTAGACGTTGTCCCCAGCGTCTGTCCAAAACACAATGACAGTAACTCCCAAGCCTGGTAGTAGGTATTTGAGCTTTTAATAACTTGGATAGACAAAGAGAGAAAGAAAGACAGTGGAAAGATATTATAAAACTTACATCTATAAAACATTATGTTCACATCCGCAAACAAAACCATCCTATGACTGTACATAACCTCACTATCTATCTAGCTGAAAAGCCTCCCAGCTGATAGGAGATCCAATAATTCCTGAAAAGGAAAACTTATTAAACACACACACATACTGTACAATATCAGGAGCAAAGCCTAATTTTTAGAGAAAATGAGCCTCTCTTCCCATCATCTAGTATAAAAAAAAGAAATAAATCTTAAGGAGTCCATCCCTGTATACTCTCTTTAAATGGAAAAGTCCAGCTAGCAAAGAGTCTTTGAATTTAAAGACGTCAAGATGAACATTATATTTTGATCACGAAGATCTCTATACACGGATACTAACTAACTAACCCAAAGTTCTTTTGTCCAGAGTCACCAATAAAACCGGGGATCTGGCAATGTCAGTGTCTTTCCCATTTTATCCACTGCTGTAATGAAATAGACAACGTCATCTTTTCCGGGCCTGTAGATGACCACTTTGTCAGCATAGATGTGCCGACCGAAGTTCCAATGCATAAAACATCCACTAAAACGTTCATCCATTTTAACAGAACATCCAGTCTTTCGGAAAGGCTTAGGCACAGACAAATAGTCCCAAACAGCTTCACTGTACCAAAGTTCCCGGTTAAGTTCAATCACTTGCATTATATCCTGAGGCACATAAGGGAACTCCAAACCATACTCTGCAGCTACACGCTTGTTTAACATTCTCTGCAAACGTGCAAGTTTGGGCAAAGATCTGTCCTTCCCCATACCAGGCGGCACACAGGAATCCAATGGTTTGCTCACCATAGACCCAGCCGGTGTCTTTAGTGAACTAGCAACTTTCGATAAAGTCTCGGTAGCAGTACTGTGCGGCTCCACACAGGGTGACGTCTTCCCAGAACTCAGGGCTGTCCATTCAGGGAAGGTCATAGCAGAGGCAACATCTTCACCTTGTGACCACAACAGCTCTTGTGACATAGTCTCAAATAAGTCATCATCACTGGAAAGATCCGACATGGATTCTATTTCTGAATCTCCCAACTCTTCTGCTGGCAGATATTTATTTACAGTCCCAGATACATTCCCCATCAGTGGCTTACCAGTTCCTGACGTGGACTTTGGTAGCTCTGGTTCCGGTAACCTCTGGGGTAGGCCTCGACCACGGCCGCGGGAAGCCTTCACATATCCCACCTTCCTTTGAGCAGGTACAACAGGAGTAGGTGTAGTGGATGCAGAAATCACAGTAATGTCCCCTGATGAGACAACAGCAGCAGTGTCTCTCTCCGGAACATTGTCAGTAACAACAGGCGAAGTGACGGCCTGCCGTTCTCTCTCTGTAGTAGTAGCAGCTTCTACTGTGGCGATACCTGTTTCCCAATCCATTCGATAAGCACGGGGCGACGTGGTAGGTTGCTCCACCACAAACAAGTACTATCCACATTGCGGACATCGGCCAAATGGACGAAGATGCACGGCCAGTCCTTCACATCGGTGACAGATCATGCCCAGTCCCTCAATATCTCCTGAGGTGTACAGAACAAACCTCCCCTGTGGCTTCAACCGAACTCCAGTATCCGTAAGCAGGGCTCCGGTCAACACAGTATTCAACACGGTGCTTGCAGGGAACATTTTCGGTCCCATAATTGGCTGCATCGCCGTAAAAGACATGGCCACACTCTGATCTTCTCAGCACGATCACAAGGCCTCTCTCTTACTCTGGCGCTAAACACATACACGCGTCCCACGCTGTATCAAGTAGGGTAGGCTCCTCCCACTTGTTCTTCTGATCACGTAGTTCCTGGGCCTTCACTGGTGTCTGCCGTCTACGCACTCAGAGATAAAGTCCTGCAGTTTAACCCCTTCTCTTCCTGTAAGATTTTTTTTTTCAAAGTCCAGTTCTCACCATAAACTCCCGATGAAACACTTCTCTGGGTTGCGAGAATTGACGGTCAACAAATCCCGGACGCCCCCACATGGAGCAATAACTCTCGTGGAACTGCTGGTTTAAGCGGGCTTGTTACCTTCACTCTCCTTCCCTCTGTTTCACCGGCACCGGGTCTAGGGTTCCGTTGAGTTTACCTCTGGACGACACACGCACCAACACTTGAGTACGTTTTCAATGCTTTACTAAACCATCAACAAAGGAAGTAGCAGGAAAGAGGCAGAAGGAGAACTGCAGAGGAAAACTCAAATACCTTTTTAGTAAGATTCTTGACAAATGTCCTTGGGGTTGGATATTTCAGTAGAATGCACTCCCTTGGTGGAACACACTCCTTGCACGCCTGGATAGGCCTCTCTCACTAGCCTAGCAGCCAGTACGTAGCACGAACAAAAGTCTCTGCCACAGACTTATTTGGGATAAACCCGTATGATCCTCTGCCACAGGATGTATTGGTTTTCTTGTGGTGAATGTCAGTCACAGTGCTTGAACCTTTAAGCCAACCCGGCAACACTATGCTGTATAATTACTTTAGGATACGTCCTCCAACCGAGTCACCAGGGCCCTCTCCAGACCAGCACGTTGCATGATTCTTCCATGACGGGTCCTCCCCTGGGATCTTCTCGGTTGTCCAGCTTCCTCCCTTTGGATAGACAGCTCAGGACCATTCCTCGGCCACTGTGGTAGGCCCCGAACAAGCTTCTGGGCCCACCCCTGCACCGCAGCAACGTGGGCCTCCGGAACGGAGGACCACAAGATAGCTCTCTAATGCATACCTGTCGGCCAGGAGGGCCAGCAGGTTGCTGTAAAACGAACCCCAAAATATGGCGTCTGTCCCATAAATACCCTCGCCCAGAATGCAACTCGGAGGACCACCTCCACCGAATTGTCTCCGGGACAGAAGAGTATCCATACGCTTAGACACGTTGCCTTTCCAACACTAGCCAGCGGTAACACCACGGCTCAGTATGGAAACACATGCAACGTCAGCCAAGCTGAAACAGAGGCAAATCTAACCTTCCTAACGAACAAGTTACTATATTTACCTATCAGATGGTAGATCGCAAATCTACCAGCGCTACACAGGTATGTAATTCTAGTACAGGAGAGGATCAGAGACTGCAGGGTGTAGTACAAGAGAGGGTCCAAGACTGCTGGCTTACTACAAGAGAGGGTCAGAGACTGCAGGGAAAATACAGGAGAAAGTCAGTGAATACTGGTGTACTACAGAAGAGGGTCAGAAACTGCAGGTGTAGTTCAGGAGAGAGTCGGACACTGCAGGGCATAGTACAGGAGAGGGTCAGAGACTGCAGGGCGTAGTAAAAGAGAGGGTCAGAGACTGCATGCGTAGAACAGGAGGGTCAGAGACTGCAGGCATAGTATACAAGAAAGGGTCAGAGGTGGCTGGCTTACTACAGGAGAGGGTCAGAGACTGCAGGTGTAGTACAGGAGAGGGTCATAGACTGTTGTTTTACTACAGGAAAGGGTGAAAGACTGCAAGTGTAATACAGGAGAGGGTCATAGAAGGCTGGCATGCTACAGGAAAGGGTAAGAGACTGCAGGATGTAGTACAGAAGAGGGTCAGAGACTGCAGGACGTAGTACAGGAGAGAGTCAGAGACTGCTGGCTTACTACAAAGAGGGTCAGAGACTGCAGGCATAGTACAGGAGAGGGTCAGAGACTGCAGGCGTAGTACAGGAGAGGGTCAGAGACTGCAGGCGTAGTACAGGAGAGGGTCAGAGACAGCAGGTGTAGTACAGAAGAGGGACAAAGACTGCAGGGCATAGGACAGGAGAGGGTCAGAGACTGTAAGGCGTGTTGTGGAAATTTTCTGAAGATGTATTTTAATATGTATTGTCATAAGAGTCTCCCAGTGTTAGTTCTCTTGCAGCCCGCTCTAAAGAGCTGACTGGGGCAGACTGACGCTGGTTGAGATCCGTTTGGTAGTGGAAAGCTCCTTGGGGATGTAGAGAAGTGTTTGCGGAGTGGGGACATGTCCGCCAGCTAAGGGCCCCTGTGCGATGCACAGAGCGAACGTCTGGTGGGGGTGTGTTCGCTCTGCAAAGACATTATCGTTTTAACAAGTGTGCGCTAATTATATATGTGTTAGGTAGGTTCTGATTTGCAAAAGAACAAATTTTACATCTTTTGGTATAATGCTGGAATTTTGATCGTATGTCTCGTGTGTGTGATTGGTCAGCATAGATTGGAATATTTGCATCCTGGTATGTTTATGTAAGGAAACTGTATGCTGTGTAACAAGTTTGTGATGCATATGAGAAATGTATGAATTGAGTATAGTGTTTAACTGACTATATTGAAGTTGTGTAAGTAACTGAATGAGAAATAGAAATGTATGAATTGGGATTATTTGCAACCTGGAATGTGTGTGTGACTGAGCAGTTTGTAAGTAGCTGAATCTGTTTGTAAAATGCCATGAGGTTTTGCGGAGGAAGGGCGGCCATGCATTGTTGGATCTTATACAACGGGTGTTGTAACTGTTGGCTACTCCCGGTGGACAATAGGAAGGGGGGAGCTTTCTTTTGTTTCGAGATGAAAAGGGAAGGCAAGCATCACTGTGGGTGGGATGGTCTCAGGATTCTAGGAATGCTGTTTGTATTTCTCAAATGTCTTGTTCCTATGAAAGCTGATGTGAAATTTTTTGGGGACAAGAATATGATGTTTCAGCCGTATTATGTGGCGTTGTTGTTTCATTGGATAGCATGTGTTCCTAAGTGTGCATTCTCAATTGTGCGGCGAGATTGCTTACTTTTCAGTGAAACTGTTCCTATAGTGTTTGTCTACGGTTTAAGTGTTCATTTTGATATCTCAATTGTTTGTCAGTCTTTCTGGAGAAAGATTCTAGTGAAGATGTCTGATTTTGGTGGGATCAACAATTGTATTTCATGTTTTAGTGTGGCCCTTTTGTCATCGGCCATTTTGTGGTCACCGTGAGGCCGTGGCTAGATGTTCATTTGTTGCAACTACTAAAGTAGCAGGTTTAAGGCAGGATATCGGTGAATGACATTGTTGGACAAAGAACTCTGGTATGGGAGATTTATTCCATCTTTCTGGCCAAAAAGAATGGACACTCCTGACCCGACTAGTGTCTACATGTCAAGAGTGTCTAATACAGCTAATACAGTGTACATATAATTTTCAGCATATTGCGTCACAAGCGAACAGGCGGTACACTCCCGTTATACAAAACATTCTAACCTTTTAAAAATCAACCTAAATCAACCTACGCATGCTAACCCAGACACGTTCTGCAAAACATATATTTTTAAACCTTATGTAAACTTTCGTTTCTCTGCAGTATGCTCTTGCACAAAAAGAGGAACCACAACCTGTCATAAGAAGTTTCAGGATGAAATACAAGAAATATGATTCTTAGCTGAAATTCTAAATCAGTCTTACTACACACATAACTATGGCCATATAAACTGACCCTCGTTGCCACTTCATTCCCCCCTTTGATCGTAATCATAGTGATTAATATGAGCGAGATTAAGCATCACTAAATAACACAGTTTTTTTTATTTTTTTTTATGGTGACCTCACTAGCAGACACAAAACATTCTTCTACCTATACTAATCCCTATTGTCAGCTCCAGTCGGGCCTTTCATTAACTTACAAAACCCTGGGATAGTGACCCTTGGCCCATGGTAACAATAAGAATGCAAAAAGAGTAAAAATATTAGCACTCCATACACTATAGGGAGAATCAGAAAATAATTAAAACTTGTCTCTGCAATACTTGAGTTGGTGATCAGGGTATGGTTTACCAGCTTACCGGTGGAGCTAAAGCTCCGAGCAGTTAGCCAAGTTTTATAGGGTGCATAGGTAGGGTTATAACAGGTTATCTGATTTTCAACTAAGCACATTGAATAGGTAGTCCCATTACGTATGCAAGTACCAGCTTCTGTGCCCTTGCATTGATAAGGAGAGTGCCACAGTAACATCTTGGTAGCTATGGATCTTACTCTGGTGGTCTTTATACAAGGGTCACATGAATTACCCTCCCTCCTTTTTAGCTCGACCAGTATCACTGCTATGGCTATCAACAGTCTCATTATAAAGATTTTAGTAAACATTACATCGATGAATATCCTCAAGCTTCAGCTTATGCGTAGACCAACCAGCGTCCGGGCTGTGGTTGGAGCAGAGCTTCGTAGATGTCCTTTATCTTCCGCCGTGCGTTGAGCCAGCAGCTTCCAGGGGTGTGCTGGCTGCAGTTCTTCCTTCTGATTTCTCTGGTCAATCTCAGTCTCAAAGGATGTTGGGGATCTACTGTACTGTGCCAGGAGTCTGTGAGGTCAGCAGCTCGTTTTACCCTGGAGTGGTGTATCCAGGGTGTCACCTCAGCTACCTTAATGGCTGTTGGGGTAGATAGCAGAACAGTGTAAGGACCTCTCCAATTTGGCCCTAGTGGGGTTAAGTTCCACTCCTTTACCCACACTGTATCTCCTGGTTTAAAGGGGTGTACTGGGTTCGACAAGCTTATGGGAAGTTTCTCTTGAACCCATTTCCCTATGTCTTGCTTACTCTCCCCAAGTCTCTGTATCAGTTCACGGTTAACTACCCCTCCTATCTGCTGCAAGTCTCCTCTTATCCCTCTATTGATGGGTGGGGGCCTACCATACAGTACCTTAAAGGGGACAGATTTGTCCTCTTTGTTGGGGTACTCCAAATTCTCAGTAAAGCAATGGGCAACATCAAGGTCCATTTCATTTGGATTTCCTGACAGAGCTTGGCCAGTTGTGACTTGAGCGTGCGGTTCATTCGTTCAACTTTTCCAGAGCTTTAGGGCCTATATGCAGTGAGTAGTTTCCAAGTAATCTTAAGTGCTGTTGCTAATTCCTGGAAGCACTTGTGGACAAAGGCAGGGCCATTGTCTGAGTCTATGGCGAAGGGGATTCCATATCTGGGGATAAACATCTTTTACAAAACTGCTTCCGTCAATAAAGTACTCAAAGTTTGGATTTTCCAAGGGGCTGTCTTTCAAGTCTGGTCAGCTTGCATATCCATTACCTGGAGACAGTCATGAGTTATGGGTTCTTGTGAGGTGGGGAGCAGAGTGGCTGGGTTTAAAGTGTTTACAGTCTCTAATGACAACTTGTCAGCTTCAGCCACAAGAAGGGCTGTTGTTGCAATGGCCCGCAGGCAGGATGGCCATCCCTGAGCTACAGTGTCCAGGTGTTTCAAAAGGTATGCTACAGGGCGCTGCCACGACCCCAAGTATTACTGCTATTCCTTGTTTTTCACTGACATACAAATAAAAGAATTTTTGGCTATCCGCCTAGCGCAGGAGCCTGCATTAGGGAGACTTTAATGTCTTGGAATGCTCTGTTTTCCTTTTCTCCCCCCTTTGTGGATTCATAGAGGGGTCTGGCTTTTGTGGCAAAGTCCGGTATCCAGATTCAGCAGAATCCTGCCGCCCCCAGGAATTCACGTACTTGCCGTCTGGTAGTCGGGGGTGGGAATCTGACAAACAGCTTCTTTCCTGCCTTCTCCCAATTGTCTCTGTCCTTGTGATACTCTGAATCCCAGGTACTTTACATCTCTTGGCACAATTGCGCTTTTCTCTGGGACACCTTATAACCTGCCTCCCACAGTAATTGTAACAGTTCATTAGTGACCGCTGGGTGGATGGTCATTACAGCCTGATTGACCGCTCTGAGGTCTTGAACAGGACGACAGTGAGCTGTTCCGGGTTTCTGTACCGGGAGTAGAGGTGTATTCCAGGGAGACTGACAGGGTTTTAGAATTCCATAGTGTAGGAATTTGTTTAAGTACTTTTGTATTCCTATTTGGGCTTTTCGAGGGACTGGGTACTGTTTCAGGCTGACTGGAGTGGCTCCTGATTTTAATTAAATAAGGATTGGGGAAATGTGTCTGGCTAATCCTGGTGGGTTGTCTTCTGCCCATAGTCCCGAGATGTCTTGCAGTATGCGGGCTTCAAAGGGATGGGGCAATTTTAGGATAGCCTGTCCGTCAGATTGGAAGTATATGTGTGCTCTGAGTTTAACAAGTAAGTCTCTGCCCAGCAAGGGAATAGGGCAATCCGGCATGTACAGGAACTGATGTTGGGCTTGATGCCCCCCCAAAACTACAAAGTCTTTCTAATAGGAAGGGTCTTTTGACTTTATACTTCTGCACTGCTTGGTTAATTCTGTGTCTCTCCTCAGTATTAAAAAGGGTCAATAAAAGTTGCTGGCAGTCTGACCAAGTGAGTTACTGACCGGAGCAAATCTGTCATGGCTTGGGGCTTCTCAGAGTAGGCAGGGTTATGAATCTTCCAGTTCAGTAAATCTGTTGTGGTAAAAAGGGGTGTAAACTAGAGTCCGATGTTCCCACACCGCCTGTTCTCTTAGGGGCATTTGCACAGGTATGTTGAAAGACAGGGCAAGGGTCCGGCTATTTGCATCAGGATTTCTCGGAGTGGAAGTGGACACTTGATTGGGGAGCCCATTGACTACTACAGAGTTCCCTATTTCTGTCCTGCCTATACCCAGAGTGTTATGGTTCGGAGTATATTTACTGAGATTTGGCATTGACAAACTTGCTGAATCTGATGTAGGTGGACAACAACTTGAGTCCCCTTGTTTACTGGACGGGGCATTTGGACATGGTTCTGACCTGTCTCTATCTGAGGTCCGTTTCTCTACATACGGGGAAGGCTGATCTGTCTCTTCGGGTTGAGAATATATGTGTTTTGTTTGTTTTGTCAGTGGTACTACTCTTGTCATAACCATAATTCTGCACTGTTCCTCTTTTTGTGGCTTCTATACACTGCAGGTCTTTATCTCTCATTTGTCCAAAGGATGCACAATCATCCAGACGGACGTTTTCTCCTAGCTGACTGACTGACTGAGGATTTATCCGAAAGATGCACAATCATCTGGATGAACATTCCTCCTGACTGACTAGCTGAGGATTTATCCGAGAGATGCACAATCATCCGGACGGATATTCCTCCTAACTGACTGGCTGAGGATTTATCCGAGAGATGCACAATCATCCGGACGGATATTCCTCCTAAATGACTGGCTGAGGATTTATTCGAGGGATGCACAATCATCCGAACGAACAGTCCTCCTGGAAAGTGCGTCTTGGTCATGTTTCTGTTAGTCTGACATAATATTCTCAAATAATCAGTCAAAGGTTCCCTGTGGGGGCCACCGCGCTCCATAGCGGGGCCAATCTTTCTCACACAATGTTATCAATTTCTCAGGACTACGTTTTTAATTGCAGTTCTTAGAAAATCCCTTCCTAAAGTTGGAGATCATGGACTGTAGGGGAGATTCACCCATTCTTGTAACCTAAAAGACACCAAGACAGACACAGAGGGTAGGGTAAATGATGAGAATTCAGTAAGGGGTCTGAATCCTCGACACAAGTAGGAACAATAGACACCGCTTCCCTCGGTCAGTGGCCTGGGCGCGGTCTCCCGGCCAGGAAACGGACTTAGAAGAGGACAATTGTCACCTCACCACAAAGTGATGTCTCATACACACATCAATCATACCAGACACTCCCACCCAAAAATTACTGACTGACTGAGGATTCGTCCGAAAGATGCACAAGCACCTGAACGGACGTCTCTCTCGGAAGGTGATCAGGCTTCCCTTCTCTCGATCCGTCGAGAGGCTGGCTGGCTGTCTGACTGTTATCCAAAGACAAAAGTAAAAAGACTCTCACCTGTTCCCGTTGGAGCTTCAGCTATCTATTTCTCAGATTCCCAGGTCCCTTTGACGTCCACAGCAGGCCACCAAATGGGACACAGCGCAGTCTCCTAGATAACAGTTCTAGAAGGCGCCTTTTGAGACTACGATATAGCCCACAGGGCTGGCCTCTCGGACCACTCCTTGTAGGTCTGGTGGAAAACAGTGCCACTTGCATCAACAGGTCACACCGATATTCCCCCCTCACGGCCAAATGCACCAAATAAAGTAGCAGGTTTAAGGCAGGATATCGGTGAATGACATTGTTGGACAAAGAACTCTGGTATGGGAGATTTATTCCATCTTTCTGGCCAAAAAGAATTGACACTCCTGACCCGACTAGTTTCTACATGTCAAGAGTGTCTAATACAGCTAATACAGTGTACATATAATTTTCAGCATATTGCGTCACAAGCGAACAGGCGGTACACTTCCGTTATACAAAACATTCTAACCTTTTAAAAATCAACCTAAATCAACCTACGCATGCTAACCCAGACAGGTTCTGCAAAACATATATTTTTAAACCTTATGTAAACTTTCGTTTCTCTGCAGTACGCTCTTGCACAAAAAGAGGAACCACAACCTGTCATAAGAAGTTTCAGGATGAAATACAAGAAATATGATTCTTAGCTGAAATTCTAAATCAGTCTTACTACACACATAACTATGGCCATATAAACTGACCCTCGTTGCCACTTCACTACCATTTTATGTTTTATGTAACTTTTGGCTTTTTCGGATGTGTTGCTTGGTTGGAGAGCCTGTGTTTGAGGCCTGCCAAGGTCCCTAGTGGTGTGCAGAATGAAATGTTTGTAAGTGTTCATTTGGTATCTCAAATGTGTAATCTTGTGGGAAGAAGTTTGTGTAGCTACAGAAGAAAATTTGTTTTGGCGGGAAAATGGTACCATTTTGTTGGGGCCTGGCTTTTGTTGTCCTGCATGTGGCCACGGTCGGCCATTTTCAATTCCTTTGTGTGTGTGTGTGTAGCCATGCGGTCTGGGCCACCACCTTTTCTCTAGGCACCATTTCCTTTTAAGTGAATTCTATTTTTGTACTTTTTACATACTTTTCAGTAAAGCTATTGCATTTTCTGTATTGAATTTTGGTTTTGAGTGAAATCTCTACTTTGCACTGAATTTCATTGGATAACAAGACTAGCTTTAACTGAGTTTTTGTACTTTTAGCGGTGCATGTGTTTTTCTTTTTTATCTTTTTTTGTTTGGGCGTTTTCTCTGAGTTTCTCACAGGGCAAGGCAATTCATGCCCCTCCCCCATTCTTTTGTGTTTTATCGCTTTAGCTGAGTCTTTTACTGTATAGCTTACAGTAGAAAAGAAAGGCTTTGGTTTTAAAACTCGTTTTATTTTCACTTTATTGTTTAGAGTTGCTTTTGTGCAGCGACTAGTACATTTTTTTGTTCACGCCCAGACTGTTAGTTTATTATTTGATCGTGTAACTACTGACACATCGTACAACTGTTGAAATAGACAACAGAAGGTTATCCCCATTTTATTTTTATCTATTTTTTGTGATTATTTAGGGAAGCCACATTGTTCTGTAGCGAAAACAAACGGAAATGCGCTGTGAAGTTTAGTCTGGAGACGCAGTGTATGGTCGTACAATGGAAAACTCTTGTGTATGCATACACTGTGAGGGGTAGAGACCCAATTTGGGGGGTGATAACGCCTCGGTTAGGGTTCCTAGTTGGGGGACTAGACCAGATATAGTGGTTGTAGTCCGTCAATCCACCGTAAAAGAAGGCACCGGGCGGTGCTCTCCTAAATAGGTGCAATGGTTTCCCTGGACGCAGAGGTAAGACGATAAGCCGATTCGAAATGCCATGGGCACTTGGAGCTCCATGCAAGGGAAGGAATGGAGGCTTCCCACAGTCAGACGGCTGCACAGTACATGAAATCTAGCTTTGGGGCAAAGGTCATGAAACCTCTAAAGGAATGGCATACTACTTGGGTTATCCCTCTAGAGGGGACATTTGATGCCTGGAGATGGGAGAAATTCATAACTGAGTTTAAACCCAGGCTCTGGGCAGCAAAGACCTTAGATGTAGCTCAGCTGTGGCTTCAGAAGTCTATTATGGTAAACCGGCAGGGTATACAGAAAGCGGTTTCAGTCCGGAAGAACCTCATTATATACACCTGGCCCGAGGGGATAGCAGTGACTGGTGATCCAATGCTGGAAGCGGAAGAGGCTCTTTTTGGGCTAACTCTGCTGAGGCAGGCTGGGTCCACCAACACTGGATCTCCCACTGTGGCTGCTCCGGGACAACCGGAGTTGCTGGCCGTCCCTGCTGCTGCGTCAGTCTCTGTGCAGTATTACCTCTATAAGAGGTATGTGATGATGGGGACTCTGATGTGAAATGGGGGCTCTGATGTGATAATAGGAACAATATCCACTAAGGTGGGCTAAGTTTAGATTTTTGCAGCCTCATTTGTTTTATTCTTTCTCTCAGACCCCTTTTTATTTTTAGCGCTAAAAATAGTCCTGCAAGCAGCAACTTTGGGGCAGTTTGGGAGCGCTGTATACAGTGCTCCCAAACCACCCTTGCCCACTGTATTGAATGGGCAGCGCTTCCGAAGTGCCTGAAAAGGGATTCGGATGCGCTGCAACACAGGCATTTTTAACCCCTTCTTGGGGATTAACCACTTCAATACCAGGCACTTAGACACCTTCCCGCCCAGGCCAATTTTCAGCTTTCAGCGTAATTTGAATGACAGTTGCGCGGTCATACAACACTGTACTCAAACAATTTTTTTATTATTTTGTTCCCACAAATAGAGCTTTCTTTTGGTGGTATTTGATCACCTCTGCGGTTTTTATTTTTTGCGCAACAAATGAAAAAAGACCGAAAATTTGGAAAAAAAAAAAAGTTTTTCTTTGTTTCTGTTAAAAAAATTGTAAATAAGTACATTTTCTTCTTCAATGACAGGCACTGATATGGTTGCACTGATGGGCACCGATGAGGTGGCACTGATAGGCGGCACTGATGGACACTCATAGGTGGCACCGATGGGCACTCATAGGCGGCATTGATGGGCACTCGTAGGTGGGCACTAACAGGTGGCACCGATGGACACTGATGGGTGGCACTGATGCCCCTAAGGGTGGCATTGCTGGGCATCACTGCAATATAATGGTGCCAATCAGTGCCACCTCACAGTGCTGCCTATCAGTGTAACCAATCAGTGCCCATTATTGCCACCCATCACTGTCACCTATTGGTGCCAATATCTGAAAATTGATCACACCTGAAGTACTGACGGCCTAATTTCTTGAGACCCCAACATGCCAGAAAAGTACAAATACCCCCCAAATTACCCCCTTTTGGAAAGAAGACATTCCAAGGTATTTAGAAAGATGCATGGTGAGTTTTTTGAAGTTGTCATTTTTTCCCACAATTCTTTGCAAAATCAAGTTTTTTTTTTCCACAAAATTGTCATATTAGCAGGTTATTTCTCACACACCGCATATGCATACCACAAATGACACCCCAAAACACATTCTGCTATTACTCCCGAGTAAGGCGATACCACATGTGTGAGACTTTTACACAGCGTGGCCACATACAGAGGCTCAACATGCAGGGGAGCACCTTCAGGCGTTCTGGAGCACCAAGGCCAATTCTGACATTCTATAACAATCATCATTTATTAGCTAGAAAATTAAATAGAACCCCAAAACATTATACATGTTTTTTTAGCAAAGACCCTAGAGAATACAATGGCAGTCATTGCAACTTTTTATCTCGCACGGTATTTGTGCAGCAATTTTTTGAACGCATTTTTTTGGAAAAAAAACAGTTTTGTGCTTTAAAAAAAACCAAAACAGTAAAGTTAGCCCAATGTTTTTGCATAATATGAAAGATGAAGTTACGCCGAGTAAATAGATACTCAACATGTCACCTTTCAAAATTGCACACGCTTGTGGAATGGCGTCAAACTTCGCTACTCAAAAATCCCCATAGGCGACGCTTTCAAATTTTTTACTGGTTACATGTTTTGAGTTACAGAGGAGGTCTAGGGCTAAAATTATTGCTCTCGCTCTACCAATCGCATCGATACCTCACATATGTGGTTTGAACACCATTTTCATATGTGGGCGGGACTTACGTATGCGTTCGCTTCTGCAAGCGAGCACACAGGGACAGGGGCGCTTTAAAAAATGTTTTGTTTTTTTTATTGTTCATTTTACTTTATTTATTTTAGTTTGATGCTTTTTTCAAAAAAAACATTTTTTTTTACCTCTTTTATTCCTATTACAAGGAATGTAAACATCCCTTGTAATAGGAATATGGCATGACAGGTCCTCTTTACAGTGAGATATGGGATCAATAAGACCTCACATCTCACCTCTAGGCTGGGAAGCCTGAAATAAAAAAAAAAAAATAGATCCTGGCTTCGATCGTAGCGGTGAGTCGGTAGAAGCACCGGAGGGCGGCGGGAGGGGGGGACGTCCCCTCTCGCCTCCCGTAAGAACGATCAAGCAGTGGAACAGCCTCTATGATCATTCTTATGGTGTAGGGAATCGCCGGCTAAAAAAGCTAATATCTGAATGATGCCTGTAGCTGCACCCATCATTCAGATATCCCCAGACAAAGTCAAGAACGTCGTATGACAGCCGGCGGGCGGGAAGTGGTTAAAACGTATTTTTTTTTTAACACAAAGTAGTCCATTTATACAATATTTCTAACACTTAGCATGTACATACCAAAAATGACACCCCAAAATAGATTCTCCTACTGAGTACGGCGATACCACATGTGTGAGACTTCCACAGCCTGGCCACATACAGGGGCCGAGTACAGCCGAGTATGGCTGAGCATGGCTGGGTATCACAGAGCATGGCAGGGTATGGCCGAGCATGGCAGGGTATGGCCGAGCATGGCTGGGTATCACCGAGTATTGCAGAGTATGGCTGGGTATGGCAGAGTATTGCGGGGTATTGCAGGGCATGGCTGGGTATGGCAGAGTATTGCGGGGTATTTCAGAGTATGGCGGGGTATTGCAGAGTATGGCAGGGTATCGTCGAGTATGGCTGAGCATGGCAGGGTATCGCCGAGTATTACTGGGTATCACAGAGTATGACTGGGTATGGCGGGGTATTGCAGAGTATTGTGGAGTATTGTGGGGTATTGCAGATTATTGTGGGGTATTGCAGAGTATTGCGGGCTATTGCAGAGTATTGCGGGGTATTGCGGGGCATTGCAGAGTATTGCACAGTATTCTGGGGTATTGCAGAGTATTGCAGGGCATTGCAAATCATTAGGGATGGCTGAGCATGGATGGATGGATGGCTGGATGTCACTGGTTAGCGCTGTGGACACTACAGATGCAGCCCACAGCGCTGCAGCCATCCATCCCCCTCTCCGCTCACAGTGTACCGATCGGTACACAGGAGGGGAGGAGAGGAACCGGCGTCATGAGATGACGCCGGTTTGTTTACATATGATCGCTGTCATTTGACGGAGCAATCACATGGTAAACGGCCGCGATCAGCGGCCATTTACCGGGATCCGTGATGCGGACCCAGCGGTCACGGATATGTTCAGGTGCGCGCCCCAGAGGGCGCGGGAGAGGGGAACTCTGGGAAGACGTCATATGACGTGATCCCAGAGTTAAGCAACCGCCCTGCTGCCATCATTCGGCTATGGGCCGGTTGTAAAGTGGTTAATCTTCTGAAAGATGTCGAGGATTTTTGAAGCCCTTATAATAAATTGCTTACTGGAAGTGCAAGTTCAGAACATAGGCTGTGTAGAGCACATTATGTATTTTGTTCTGCCGATTCAACATATCATTGGTTTGAGATTTAAATAAGGCCTCCCACAGAACAAGATTAAGTATTGAGTTAATATTGTGATATACTCCTGTAAAACCCAGTGGACCAACACCAGCAGATCACATGGCTCCCAAAATCATCCCTGACTGGAAAATGTTGCATTTCATTTGGAAATCAAGGTCCCAGAGTCTAGAGGAAGAGTGGAGAGCCACGAAGTCCAGTGTGAAGTTTCCACAGTCAGTAATGATTTGGGGAGCCATGCCATCTGCTGGTGTTGGTCCACTGTGTTTTATCAAGTCCAAAGTCAGCGCAGCACTCTACCAGGAAATTCTAGAGCACTTCATGCTTCCCTCTGCTGACTAGCTTTATGGAGATGCTGATTTAATTTTCCAGCACCTGCCACACTGCCAAAAGTACCAATACCTGGTTTAATGATCATGGTATCACTGTGCTTGATTGACCAGCAAATTTCCCTGACCTAAACCCCATAGAGAATCTGTGGAGTATTGTCAAGAGGAAGATGAGAAACACCAGACCCAACAATGCAGATGAGCTGAAGGCCACTATCAAAGCAACCTTGGCTTCCATAACACCTCAGCAGTGCCACAGGCTGATCGCCTCCATGCCACACCGCATTGATGCAGTAATTCATGCAAAAGGAGTCCCGACCATGTATTGGTATAGTGCAGACTATACTGTACATGAACATACTTTTTAGTAAGCCAATATTTCTGTATTAAAAATCGTTTTTTTTAGTGAAAGAAATGCTTGAAATATATCACTCTGTAACGCATCTATATAAAATATATGAGTTTTACTTGTTTAATTGCATTACTGAAATAAATTAACTTTTTGATGATATTCAAATTTTTGGAGAAGCACCTGTTCTCACAACTTGGGCTCATTCTCCCAAGTTCTGCTGCCGACAGCTGAGAAAATCCACCTGACAATTTTTCACACAGAAACTGTGCAGCTCTGTGCAAGACTAAATCAGGTGTGCATCTTATAGACTCTTACTTACTCCTTTTTGTCCCTCCATGGTTGCTGTGGTATTGTCTGACTGCACCCGGATGGGGAGAACCTGAAGGTAGACAGTGCAGTGTTGGCGAACCAGCCGAATTGGCTGAAGTTCCAGGATATTGATCAGCAACTTCCTCCGATTACCATGTTACATAAAACAAGAGAATCTTCAGAAACACCTAACAGGCTACCATTTTTCATCAAGACCTTTCAATTCATCGGAATGAGGTTTTTCAGTATCCAGCATCTGCATGGACCCTTGAGGTCCAGAATAGGCTGGACATCTAAATTTGGATTGGGTACCCTAAATTGGTTGGAATAGAAGCCACGAGACCTCTTCCTCTGCAGTACAGATGCAAAGATCTCATCAAAAAGCAGCAGCCTTTCCAGAGCTGGAAAGAACACTGCTCTTACTCGTGACTCCAAACATACACTTGAGCACATAAAATGTGTAGGGGAAAGCATCAAAACTCTTGTAGCCTCAGTAGACCACACAACAGACCCAGTTGTCTGTCACTTTGTGAGTCCAGGTGGCCACAATGGCTGACAGACACCCTCCCCCCACACACTCGCAAGTGTGAGAAATCCTCTTTAGGACCGGTTCACTGGTGGGACATGAAAGTCCTGCGACTGTCGATCCGACTTTGGTCTGACATTCATCCGGCTTCCATGAACGGAATATGACTTAAAGAGAAAAAAAGGCCAGCAAAGTGGGGGGGTTGGATGGGCGAGTGCCCCCTCACCCCAAAGCACCTTGTCCCCATGTTGATGGGAATAAGGGCCTCTTCCCCAAAACACTGGGCTGTGGTTGTGTGCGGGCAGGGGGCTTAAGAAAGGGAGCCCCCAGATCCCGCTCCCCCATGTGAATGATTATGGGGTACATAGTACTCCTATCCATTCACCCAAAAAAAATGTAGTGCAAGAAAAACAGGCGTCAGTTTTTGACAAGTCCTTTATTAAAAATAATGTCCCCCGTGGTAGCTCCGTCAATCACGATGACCGTCACTGCCGAAGGCTCCCACCGTTCTGGCAGCTCTGGTGTCTGAAAGTTCTTATATAACTATGGGATGTGGCTATGCGGTGACGTCACCCGGAGACCCCACCCCTTGTGACATCACAGACCATCATGCCCAGGGCAGTGACGTCCAAAAGGGGCATAATTAAATAAGAACTGTCAGACACCAGAGCTGCCTTCATTGGGGGGGAAGAGATTTTTTTTGTTTGTTTTTTAAAATCGGGTCGGTGGTGGTCATCGTATATACCCCATACTCATTCACATGGTGGGCACCGGGATCTGGGAACCCCTTTCTTACAGGAGAATTCCAGATTCCGATAAGCCCCCTGCCTGCACACCCCCACAACCACAGCCCAGATTAATGGGGAAAAGGCCCTTGTCCCCTTTCCTGGCCTGCCACGCTGCATGCTCGGATAAGGGTCTGGTATTCATTTTAGGAGGTACCCCACGCCATATTTTTTATTCAATAAATTCTGCATTACTAACATTGCCTCTGAGCACATTTTGCATGTCACAAGTCGGATCAGTTAAGATGCTGATCCAACTTGGATGCGACTTCTATTCAATTTAATGGCCTGAAATTGGACCCAAGTCGGACCAAAGTAGTGCAGGAACCTTTTCAAAAGTCGGACTGGCACAAATCGGATCAGTTAAGACGGCTCTCATAGGGAAACATTGATTTTTACATGCCATGCAACATGTGCTCTCAACGTCGGAGAGCATGTGGCACCAGTGTGAACCGGGACTTACTGTGAAGAGAACATGCCTTCAGATCGGGAGGATTTAGGGGGGGGATCCAGTTCTCGGATGTAGGCTTTTGATTAGAGCTATTTTTTGGCCTGTTACTTACAAAAAGGGCCACTTTTTGGATTCTGAAGTTATGACCGGATTTTGACCTGTCACCTTTGCCTTATTCATTTTTATAATTTAGTGTCTTTTTTTTTTTTATCGTACCTAAAAAAAAAAAAACTTACGCAAAATGTGTGCCACAAATAACATACGCATACAGTACATTATGTGGCATCACTGTGATCATCAGGAGCAGGAGAATTTATTTTGGTTTGTTCTTTGCTGGTAGGGTCACGATAATAGCAAATATATACACCGGGTAAAATATATTCAACACGTCGCCATTTTTCTAGCTAAATATGTTTCTGAAGGTGCTCTTTGTTTCGGTAACAACTAGGGTTGTCCCGATACCACTTTTTTAGGACCGAGTACAAGTACCGATACTTTTTTTCAAGTACTCGCCGATACCGATTACCGATACTTTTTTTTTATGTCACGTGACAGTTTTGTTTTTTTTTTTAACAATGCTTTCTTTTTTTTCGGGGGGGGGGGGGGGAGGGGTGAACGGTGTCTGTGTGTTTTTTTTTTTATTAACAATTTTTATTTTTTACAATAATAATTTTTTTATGTGTTTTTTTTTTATTAACAATTTTTATTTTTTACAATAATAATTTTTTTATTCATTTTTGCAATATGTTTTTTTTTTTTTTTTTTTTAAATCAGCCCTGTTGGGGGGCTTTGGTGAGATATCAGGGGTCTTAACATACCCCTGATATCTCCCCCTTGAGACAGAGAAAGAGACCGAGGATAGAGAATCCCCAGTCCCTTTCTCTGCAGCCTCAGCTGCACTGAGAATGAATGGAGAGAAGTCAGCGGCTCCTCTCCATTCATAAACTGACACATTGTAATCACAGGAGATTACAATGTTTCAGTTATGTGAATGGACAGAGTCAGCTGACTCTGTCCATTCACAAAGGAAGGAGGAGGAGGACGGCGGACCGGAGGGGACAGCGGAGAGGCAGAGGAACGGAGGAACGGAACGGAGGGGGACAGAGAAGGAGAGGGGGACGGAGGAACGGAGGGGACAGAGAAGGAGAGGGGGACGGAGGAACGGAACGGAGGGGACAGCGGAGAGGCAGAGGAACGGAGGAACGGAACGGAGGGGACAGAGAAGGAGAGGGGGACGGAGGAACGGAACGGAGGGGGACAGATAAGGAGAGGGGGACAGAGGAACGGAGGGGGCATGGAGGAGGATGCAGTGACAGTCAGCGGTGATCGCGTGGGGAAGTTACAAGCACCGATCACCGCTGTATGTCACTGAAAGCCGCGGGGGGGAATCTTGTAACTCCCCCACACGCCGATCACCGCTGACTGTCATAGTATCGGCGGAAGCATCGGGAGCATTTGCCCGAGTACAAGTACTTGGGCAAATGCTCGGTATCGGTGCCGATACCGATACTAGTATCGGTATCGGGACAACCCTAGTAACAACCCATGCAATTTATACATACTAAGAAACCAAAACAAAAAAGTTAAGAAATGAAGTTATGTGTAATAAAATGGAATGACAGGGAAAAGTATAGAACACACTAAATGTAATACTTTGTACAAAATCCTTTGTTGGTAATGACAGCATCAAGACCCCTCCTGTATAGAGACACTAGTCGCATGCATTGCTCAGGTGTGATTTTGGTCCATTCTTCCACTAGCCTTCAGATCTTAAAAGGTTCCATGGACCTCTTCTATGAACTCTGATCTTTAGTTCTTTCCATAGATTTTCTATTGAATTGAAGTCAGGTGATTGGCTGGGCCATTCTAGCGGCTTTATTTTCTTTCTTTGAAACCAATTGAGAGTTTCCTTGGCTTTGTGTTTGGGGTCATTGTCTTGCTGAAATGTCCACCCTCATCATCCTGGTAGATTGGCAGAAGATTTTTATCAAGAATGTCTGGGTACATTTTTCCATTCATCCTTCCTTTAATGATATGAATGGCAGTGGTTCTCAACCTCAATCCTCAAGTACCCCCAACAGGCCATGTTTGCAGGTTTTCCTTTATCTTGCACAGGTGCTTTAAATCAGAGTCAATGGCTTGGTATTTTGGACAGCTATTTTATCTAAGAGAAATTCCCAAAACATGGCCTATTGGGGGTACTTGAGGACTGAGGTTGAGAACCACTTCATTATGGCATCCAAAGAATTAAATTTTGGTCTCATCTGACCAGACTATTTTCCCAGTATTTCACAGGCTTGTCTAAATGTTTCAACATAGTTTTTCTTCAGTAATGGAGTCTTGTGTGGTGAGCGTGCGTTACTTGTTTTCTTTGAAACAATTGTACCTGCTAATTCCAGTTCTTTCTGAAGCTCTCCACAAGTGGTCCTTGGACAAATCTTAGTTACATAGTTATTCAGTTCAATTGGATATTGCCTGGATTAACTTTACCTAGAAATGTTAGTATCCAGTTATATTATGTACATTTAGGAAATAATCCAGTCCTTTTTTTAAAGCAATCTACTGAGCTGACCAGAACCAGCTCTTGAGGGAGTCTATTCCACATCTCTTACTGTGAAGAAACCTTTCCGTATTTGGAGATTAAATCTTTTTTCCTCCAGACATAAAGAGTGCCTCCTGGTCCTCTGTAATGACCTTAAAGTGAATAATTCAACACCAAGTTCACTATATGGACCACTTATGTATTTATACTAGGGTTGTCCCGATACCGATACTAGTATCGGTATCGGCACCGATACCGAGCATTTGCCCAAGTACTTGTACTCGGGCAAATGCTCCCGATGCTTCCGCCGATACTATGACAGTCAGCGGTGATCGGCGTGTGGGGGAGTTACAAGATTCCCCCCCGCAGCTTTCAGTGACATACAGCGGTGATCGGTGCTTGTAACTTCCCCACGCGATCACCGCTGACTGTCACTGCATCCTCCTCCATGCCCCCTCCGTTCCTCTGTCCCCCTCTCCTTATCTGTCCCCCTCCGTTCCGTTCCTCCGTCCCCCTCTCCTTCTCTGTCCCCTCCGTTCCGTTCCTCCGTTCCTCTGCCTCTCCGCTGTCCCCTCCGTTCTGTTCCTCCGTCCCCCTCTCCTTCTCTGTCCCCTCCGTTCCTCCGTCCCCCTCTCCTTCTCTGTCCCCCTCCGTTCCGTTCCTCCGTTCCTCTGCCTCTCCGCTGTCCCCTCCGGTCCGCCGTCCTCCTCCTCCTTCCTTTGTGAATGGACAGAGTCAGCTGACTCTGTCCATTCACATAACTGAAACATTGTAATCTCCTGTGATTACAATGTGTCAGTTTATGAATGGAGAGGAGCCGCTGACTTCTCTCCATTCATTCTCAGTGCAGCTGAGGCTGCAGAGAAAGGGACTGGGGATTCTCTATCCTCGGTCTCTTTCTCTGTCTCAAGGGGGAGATATCAGGGGTATGTTAAGACCCCTGATATCTCACCAAAGCCCCCCAACAGGGCTGATTTAAAAAAAAAAAAAAAAAAAACATATTGCAAAAATGAATAAAAAAATTATTATTGTAAAAAATAAAAATTGTTAATAAAAAAAAAACACATAAAAAAATTATTATTGTAAAAAATAAAAATTGTTAATAAAAAAAAAAACACACAGACACCGTTCACCCCTCCCCCCCCCCCCCCCCGAAAAAAAAGAAAGCATTGTTAAAAAAAAAAACAAAACTGTCACGTGACATAAAAAAAAAGTATCGGTAATCGGTATCGGCGAGTACTTGAAAAAAAGTATCGGTACTTGTACTCGGTCCTAAAAAAGTGGTATCGGGACAACCCTAATTTATACGTATATGTTGATCATGTCCCCCTTAATCACCTCTTTCCAAGAGAAAATTAATTCAGTTCCTGTAATCTTTCCTGAGTTTGGTTGCTCTTCTCTGCACCTTCTCCAGTTCCCTGATATCCTTTTTGTGAACTGGTGCCTAAAACTAAACTGCATATTCCAGATGAAGTCTTACTAATAATTTGTACAGGGGCAAGAGTATATCTTTCTCTCTGGAGTCTATACCTCTCAATACAAGAAAGGACTTTGCTTGCTTTGGAAACCGCAGCTCTCTGCTGAGAGCCTGAGCTGGCCACTCCTGCCCCCTTCACAGCCCAGCGCTCCAGTGAGCAAAGAGGGACAAAGCAGACAGCGGTGACTGACAGTCAGCAGCTTTTTGGTCGGGGAGCCCTGAGAACCGAGCGATCACCGGTGTTTGATCGCTTGGTTCTCAATTTTAGAGCTGTGGAGGGACCGATGCTGCATCCACCTAGATAAGTATGATTCTAAAAAAAAAAAATTAAACACACTTCTCTTAATTTCTGAACTGATTTGTTTTGGTTTCTTTGTAAGTATGGATTGCAAGGGCCGGTACCGACGTGTGGTGAAAATTCCATGACAATAGCACCTTTAGAAATATATTTACCTAGAAAAATGGTGACGTGTTCAATAATTACAGTAGCAAAATAATTATTTGATCCCCTGCAGATTTTCTAAGTTGCCCACTTACAAAGAAATGAAGTGTCTATAATTGTTATCATAGGTGTATTTTAAATGAGAGAGACAGAATATGAACTAAAAATCCAGAAAACACACATGATACAAATGTTATAAATTGAGTTGTAGTTCAGTGAGTAAAATACAGTAAGTATTTGATCCCCTACCAACCAACAATAATTCTGGCTCCCACAGACTGGCTACAGTATGTGCTCATGTGGTACCCAGATTAGTCCCGTCAATTTAAGAAGGTGCTCTTAACAACAACTCTTTAGGTGTTTAAAAAAGGCACCTGCCAAAGAATCTCCTTTCATTTAAACCTCACCATCATGGGCAAGACCAAAGAGCTGCCAAAGGACGTCAGGGACAAGATTGTAGAGCTGCACAAGGCTGGAATGGACTACAAGACCATCAGCAAGAAGCTTGGTGAGAAGGAGACAACTGTTGGAATGATTATTCACAAATGGAAAAAATACAAAATAACTGCCCTTGGTCTGGAGCTCCATGCAAAATTTCGCCTCATTGGGTAAGCATGATCATGAGAAAAGTGAGGTATCAGTCCAGAACTACACAGAAGGAGCTTGTTAATGACCTCAAGGCAGTTGGGACCACAGTCTACAAACAAACCATTGGTAACACAATACATCGCCATAAATTGAAATCCTGCAGCGCCCGCAAGGTTCCCCTCCTCAAGAAGGAACATGTACAGGCCAGTCTGAAGTTTGCCAATGAACATCTATATGATTCAGAGAAGGATTAGGACAAAGTGCTCTGGTCAGATGAGACCAAAATTGAGCTCTTTGGCATTAACCTGACTCGCTGCGTTCAGAGGAAGAAAAATGCTGACTATGACCCTAAGAACACCATCCCTACAGTAAAGCATGGAGGTGGAAACATTATGCTTTGGGGCGGTTTCTCTGCTAAAGGCACAGGCTGACTTTGTCGCATTGAGGGGCCAATGGACGGTGCCATGTTTTGTAAAATCTTGGATGAGAACCTTTTTCCCTCAGCCAGAACACTGAAGATGGGTCGTGGATAGGTCTTCCAGCATGACAATGACCCAAAACATACCGCCAAGGCAGCAAAGGAGTGGCTCAAGAAGAAGCACATTAACCACTTGCTAACCAGCTGTCTTCATTATACTGCGTCAGGTCAGCACGATCCCGTGAATCGCCTTAGGTGTACGTCGGCACCTTTAAGAGCGATAGTGGGCGTGCGCCTGCTGCACAGCTGGGGACCCGATGTGTGTGGCCGGCCACCTGCGATCGCAGGCATGAGAACCAGAATGGGGATGGGTGGGTGGGGGTGTGTGTGTGTATGTCCTCGTTCTGACATGAGAGGAGAAACAGATCGTCTGCTCCTACTAAGTAGGAACAGAGATCTGTCTCCTCCCACCAGTGAGTCACATCCCCATACAGTTAGAAACACTCCCCAGGACACACATTTAACCCCTTGATCGCCCCAGTGTTAACCCCTTCCCTGCCAGTCACATTTATACAGTAATCAGTGGCTCTGATCGCTGTATAAATGTCAATGGTCCCAAAAAAAAGTGTCAAAACTGTCCGCCACAATGTCACAGTCCCGCTGATCACCACCATTACTAGTTAAAAAAATAAATAAATAAAAAATAATAAAAATGCCATAAATCTATTACTTATTTTGTAGACACTATAACTTTTGCACAAACCAATCAATATACGCTTATTGCCATTTTCTTTACCATAAATATGTAGAATATATATCAGCCTAAACTGATGAAGAAATTTGTTTTACATTTTTGTTGGATATGTCTTATAGCAAAAAGTAAAAAATAGGAATAGCTTACCTGTAAAATCCTTTACTTGGAGTACATCATGGGACACAGAGCATCATAGTAATTACTATGTGGGTTATAGGCCACCTTCAGGTGATGGATACTGGCACACCCAAGACAGGAAGCCCCTCCCTATATAACCCTTCCCATACAGGGAGTACCTCAGTTTTTGTAGCAAAGCAATAAGTATGCCAACAAGAGGGGAGGGACCTCTGTGTCCCATGATGTACTCCAAGAAAAGGATTTTTACAGGTAAGCTGTTATAAAAATCCTATTTTCTTTATCGTACATCACGGGACACAGAGCATCATAGTAATTACTATGTGGGATGTCCCAAAGCAATGCTTTGAGGGGAGGGAGACACCAACAAAAGCAGGCTGCCATCAGACGTGAGGACCTATACTGCTGCCTGCAGCACATTGCGCCTAAAGGCGGCATCCTCATGCCTCTTTACATCCACCTGATAGAATCTAGTTAATGTATGGACCAAAGACCAAGTTCCGACCTTGCAAATCTGAGTCATGGAGGCCTTGGTGATGCACCGCCCATGAAGCACTTACTGCTCTGGTAGAGCGCGCTCTAACTTGAAAAGGCGGAATCCTCCTTTTCAAACCATAAGCCTGAATAATAACCTGCCAAATGCACTTAAAAATAGTAGATTTGGACGCTGCCTGCCCCTTCCTGGGGCCTTCTGGCACCACTAACAAACCATCAGTCTTGCGTATCTGAGCAGTTGCTTTCAGATAGACCTTAACCGCTCTCACTACATCAAGAGAGTGTAATAATCTTTCTTCTGCAGAACGGGGTTCTGGAAAAAAAACGAAGGTAGGGAAACATTTTGGTTCATATGAAAACTATACTACCTTAGGCAAAAAGGATGGGTGAGGACGCAGCACCACCTTATCCTTAAAGAGGAGGGCCAGTCAAAAAAAAAAATTTTTAAGTCAGCAGCTACAAATACTGTAGCTGCTGACTTTTAATTGGACACTTACCTGTCCCTGGGTCCAGCGATGCAGGGGATCAAAGCCCCGCTCGTCTCCCCCTCTGTTCAGCGGCGCCGGCATTGCAACTGTGGGCGCCAGGCTGTGACTTCACAGCCTGGCACCCACTGCGCATGCGCGAGCGCCGCCGAGTGCCGTGATTGGCCGCTCAGTCACCCGGGACCTGTAATGGGTCCCAGATGATTGACAGGAGGGAGGGAGCAGAGCTGAGCCCTTCCTGTGCCGAGATGGAAGTGATGTCACCAGCCCAGGCACTGAAAGAGGCAGACTACGAGGGACCCCCTAGCAACAGGCATTTAGAGGTGAGTAAAAAAAAAAAAAATATCCAAATGTTTTTTTGTATTTTTTTTTAGGATTTTTCATGTCTTTTTTTTTTTGGGTGGAACCCCACTTTAAGAATGACTAAGTATGGCTCTTTACAAGAAAAAGCTGCCAACTCTGAAACTCTTCTTGCAGAAATTACCAGAAATAAGAACACCAATTTCCTCGTCACAAGGATCAAGGGGACATATGGCACAAGGGCTCAAAAAGGCTGACATTGTAAAGCTGACAAAACCACACTCAAATCCCACGGGCACAAGGGCGACCTAGACTCTGGTCCGCCCGCACCTGGAGTATGCTGTCCAGTTCTGGGCACCAGTCCTCAGGAGGGACGTACTGGAAATGGAGCGAGTACAAAGAAGGGCAACAAAGCTAATAAAGGGTCTGGAGGATCTTAGTTATGAGGAAAGGTTGCGAGCACTGAACTTATTCTCTCTGGAGAAGAGACGCTTGAGAGGGGATATGATTTCAATTTACAAATACTGTACTGGTGACCCCACAATAGGGATAAAACTTTTTCGCAGAAGAGAGTTTAATAAGACTCGTGGCCACTCATTGCAATTAGAGGAAAAGAGGTTTAACCTTAAACTACGTAGAGGGTTCTTTACTGTAAGAGCGGCAAGGATGTGGAATTCCCTTCCACAGGCGGTGGTCTCAGCGGGGAGCATTGATAGCTTCAAGAAACTATTAGATAATCACCTGAATGACCGCAATATACAGGGATATGTAATGTAATACTGACACATAATCACACACATAGGTTGGACTTGATGGACTTGTGTCTTTTTTCAACCTCACCTACTATGTAACTATGTAACTATGTAACTGGCGGATTTATACGCGTTACCCCTTGTATAAAGGCCCGGATAAAAGAATGCAAAGCAAGTGGCCTTTGGAAAAATAATGACAAGGCCGTGATCTGACCCTTGATAGTACTCACGGCTAACTTAATTTCTACTCCTAATTGTAGGAAGTAAAAAAACTCTACCTATGACATACTTCCGAGGATGCCATTTTTTGGTTTCACACCAAGAAACGTAGGCCTTCCAGACCCTATAGTAAATGGTCCTAGAGGCCGGCTTTCTTGCATTAATCAGGGTAGTTACCACTGAACCTGAAAGCCCCCTCCTCTTTAGAATGTGGGTTTCAATAGCTAAACCGTCACATTTAGTGTTTGTAAGGCAGAATGGAACACCGGCCCCTGCGAAAGTAGGTCTGGCTGAGATGGAAGAGTCCAAGAGTTCCCTACTGCCATCTTTACGATTCCTGCATACCAGGATCTTCTGGGCCACTAGAATTACCGGCTTCCATTCCTCTCTGAGCCTGCGTAACAGTTGCGGTAGCAGCTGAACTGGAGGTAACGCATAAGTGAGAACTGATCCCAGGGAGTCATTAAAGCATCCGTCCCATAGGCGAGCGGATCCCTTGTCCTTGACACAAAGCCGTCCAACTTCTTGTTGAACCTGGATGCTAATAGATCTATGTCCGGGGTACCCCATTTCTGGCATATGACGTCGGGATGTAAAGACCATTCTCCTGGGAACAACTGTTGGAGGCTCAAGAAATCCGCCTGCCAATTCTCCACTTCTGGGATGAAGACTGCAGATAGGTAAGGAACATGTTCCTCTGCCCAAGTCAGAACATGGTTCAACTCCCTCTGGGCTGTGTGACTTCTGGTGCCTCCTTGGTGATTGATATAGGCCACTGCTGTGGCATAGTCATACTGTATCCTGACGAGACAATTCCGCAACCTGAACATCCAGGCCATTAGAGCCAGACGTACTGCCCCAATCTCCAGGATGTTAATGCCAAGGTTTTCTCGGACTCTGACCACTTCGCTTGAACAGTGGTCTCTTCTAGGACTGCTCCCCAGCCCCATAGGCTGGCATCCGTTGTTACTATTTTCCAAGTAACTGGAATACAGGATTTCCCTTTCTGAAAATTCCTGGTTATCAACCACCAACTGAGACTCTGGCGCATCTTTGGGGCCAGATTCATTGAATAATCCAAGGCTTAGAATAATAAGATTTTTAAAACAGCTTACCTGTAAAATCCTTTTCTTGGAGTACATCATAGGACACAGAGCCTCAAGTAATTACTTAGTGCGTTATGGGCCTACCTTCAGGTGTTGACACTGGTATAACCAATACAGGAAATTGACTCCCCTATATAACCCCTCCTCCTTCCAGGAGTCCTCAGTTTTTGTAGCCAAGCAATATAAGCAATATACTCTCACCCCATAAAATAGAGGGGCGGGAGCTCTGTGTCCTATGATGTACTCCAAGAAAAGGAATTTACAGGTAAGAGGTTTTAAAAATCCTATTTTATCGTACATCATAGGACATAGAGCCTCAAGTAATTACTTAGTGGGATGTCCCATAGCAATGCTACTTGAGGGGAGGGAGACACAACTCGTAGGGCACCCCCAGACCTTGAGGAATTATACTGCTGCCTGCAGCACACTGCGCCCAAAGGCGATATCCTCATTCCATCTTACATCTACTTGATAAAATTTTGTAAATGTATGTACTGAGGACCAAGTTGCGGCCTTGCAGATCTGAGACATGGAGACCTGGTGACCCACTGCCCAAGAAGCACCAACCGCTCTGGTAGAGTGCGCCTTAACTTGAAAAGAGGAAAACTTTCCCTTTAAATCATAAGTTTGAATTATAACTTGCTGAATCCACTTAGCAACAGTGGACTTCGACGCTGCCTGTCCTTTTTTAGGACTCTCTGGCAGAATAAATAAGACATCAGTCTTACGAATCTGAGCAGTTTTCTTTAAATAGATCTTCACTGCTCTCACCACATCAAGACAATGTAGTGACTTTTCTTCCTTGGAACATGGTTTTGGAAAAAACGATGGCAGGACAATATCTTCATTCAGATGAAAGCCTGAAACCACTTTTGGCAAAAAGCCTGGACGGGGGCGTAACACCACTCTGTCCTCATGAATAATCAAATATGACTCTTTACAGGAAAGAGCAGCCAATTCTGAAACCCTTCTTGCTGAGGATATAGCAACCAAAAATGTCAGCTTCCTAGTCAGAAGGACTAAGGGAACATGCTGTAATGGTTCAAATGGCGATTTTAGTAATATTGACAAAACTAAATTCAAGTCCCAAGGGCTTAAGGGTGATTTAACTGGTGGATTAATCCACATCACTCCTTGCATGAAACTCCGGACTAAAGAATGCGTAGCAAGTGGTCTTTGAAATAAAATTGATAAGGCTGAGTCTTGGCCCTTAATAGTACTCAGAGCCAACTTCATCTCTATGCCTACCTGTAGAAAGGCAAGAATTCTGCCTATAATATATCTTCGAGGGTGCCAACCCTTGGATTCACACCAGGAAACAAGCTTTCATGACTCTATAATATATAGCTCTAGAAGTTGGCTTCCTAGCATTAATCAAAGTAGAAATAACTGACCTGGAAAGCCCACGTTTCTTCAGAATGTGGGTCTCAATAGCCAGGCCGTTAAATTTAGCGTTTGTAAAGTAGGATGGAATATCTGCCCCTGTGATAGCAGGTCTGGCCTTAGTGGAAGGAGCCATGGACCCTCCACTGCCATCTTTACGATCTCTGCATACCATGACCTTCTGGACCATGCCGGTGCTACCAGTATTACAGACTTCCTTTCCAGCCTGATCCTGCAAAGAAGTCGAAGTAGCAACTGAATCGGGGGAAATGCCTAGATCAGTGAAAACTGATCCCATGGGGTCACCAACGCATCTGTTCCGTATGCGAGTGGGTCCCCTGTCCTGGACACAAAATTGACTAGCTTCGTGTTGAACCTGGACGCTAGAAGGTCTACATCCGGAGTTCCCCATCTTTGGCAAACAGCCTGAAAAATCTCGGGATGAAGAGATCATTCCACCGGGAACAACTGCTGGCGGCTTAAGTAGTCCGCCTGCCAATTCTCTACTCCCGGAATGAAAACTGCCGATAGGCATGGGACATTCTTTTCTGCCCAAGTTAGGATCTGGTTCACCTCTCTCTGAGCTGAGAGATTTTTGGTGCTCCCTTGATGATTGATATATGCCACTGCCGTGGCATTGTCCGATTGGATCCTGACAGGACAATTCTTTAACCTGGAGGTCCAGGTTCTTAGAGCCAAATACACTGCCCGAATCTCCAGGATGTTTATGGGCAAGGCTCTTTTGGTTCTTGACCACTGTCCCTGAACAGTCTTCTTCTCTAGTACTGCTCTCCAGCCTGAAAGTCTGGCATCTGTCGTGACTACTTTCCAGATAACTGGTCTGAAAGACTTCCCCTTCAGCAGGTTTCGAGTTAGTAACCGCTAACTGGGGCTTTGGGACACTCTTGGGGGCAGCCGCATTGGTAAATCTAAAGCTTGAATCGTCTTGTTCCAAGCAAACAGGATACTGTTTTGAAACAGTCTCGAATGGAATTGGGCATAGGGAACTGCTTTGAATGAAGCTACCATCTTTCCTAACAACCTCATGCAAAGATGTATTGAGGGATTTCTTTTTGACCTGACCATCCGCACCAGCTCTTGTATGGAGCTGATCTTTGCAGGAGGTAAGAACACCCTTTCCTGGGCTGTGTCTATGATCAGGCCCAGATACTCCAGTCTTTTTAGTGGCTTTAAGGAGGATTTCTTCAGGTTGAGAATCCAACCTAGATTCTCCAGGTAACTGCTAGTAATGGCTACATCCTGCTTCAAGCGGGCCACCGACTGGTCTATTAACAATAGATCGTCTAGGTAAGCCAAGACAGTTATGCCCTGTGCCCTTAACCTTGCTAGAGGTGGGGCTAGTAACTTTGTGAACACCCGAGGTGCTGTAGCTAGCCCGAAGGGCAAGGCTACAAACTGAAAATGCCTTTGTTCTACTTCGAATCGCAGAAACTTCTGGTGAGGAGGGAATATAGGGACATGCAGATATGCATCTCTGATGTCTATGGATGCCAAAAGTTCTCCTCCTTGTAGGATGGAAACAACTGATCTGATTGACTCAATGCGAAAGGAGCGATTCTTCAGGAACTGATTTACATTCCATAGATCTAGAATTGGTCTGATGTCCCCATTTGGCTTTGGTATCGTAAACAGGTTTGAGTAGAACCCCAAACCTTGCTCTAGTTTGGGAATCTGTATGACCACCCCTTGAGCCAATAATCGGTCCAATGCTTGCAACAGGGATTGCCTTTTCCCTGGATCTTTGGGAACGTTTGATCTCCGAAAACGAGACGGTGGAAACTCTTGAAACTTGAGTCCGTTTGTCCTGAATCTCCCTTTGCCAGACTTATGAGTACCTCAGATGTCTTCCCCCCCACCCTGGTGAGGGGAGATGCCTCTTCATGACGAGGCCTTGGTATTCTGCTTTGCAGACATGCGGCCCCAGGTCTTCCTTTGTGCCTGGGTTTGACCCTGAGGCCTTCCTCTAGAGTCTGAGGCCGTCGCTCCCGCCTAGAGGCGGATGTACCTGGCGCAGGGGAAAAAGTGCGCTTAAATGAAGGGCGTTTATATTTTCTTTTAACTGGCAAAAGAGTACTCTTTCCACTCGAAATTGTCTGGATATACTTATCCAAAATCTCGCCAAATAGTGGTTCTCCATTAAAGGGAAAACTGGTTAAAAGATTCTTGCAAGGTGCTTCAGCTGACCAACCCTTTAACCAAAGGGTCCTTCGCATGTGACCTAACACAAGCATAAGGCGAGAAGCCTGATGAATAGAATCCTTCAAAGGATCTATGGCAAAGCATAATGCTCTAGGCAACTCTGCCAATTCCTGGGCCTGTTGTGCAGGGAGCTCATTAAGAGCATCTGTGAACTGGTCCTTTAAGGACTGACAGATGCCTATAGCTGCAATTGCAGGCTGAGTCACGCTCTCTGCTAAGGAAAAAGAAGATTTTAACAGACCTTCCAACTCCTTATCTGTTGGATTTTTTTTTTTTCACAATAGAATTATCTGTTGGACCTTTAAGCATAAGCGCATTGTCCACTGGACAAGTTAAACTTTTATTCACATTGGAAATCGCAGCGTCAACTGCTGGAACTTTCCATCTTTTTGTGAATTTTTCCTCCATAGGATAGAGAACTGAGAATCTCTTCGGAGTGGGAAAATGCTTATTCGGATGATCCCATTCGATATAAATAAGCTTCTCTAGTAATGCGTGGACGGGAAAAGCATGCAACGGCTGTAAAGGTTTGAGGGAACCCAGGGAGGAAACCGGACCTTCAGCTAGCTCTGTTAGGGGTAGCATGAAAGCAGAGTGAATCATTTCAGTAAGGTTCTGTACTTCAGTATGAGAAACTGACACATCAAGTATTGTTTCCTCAGCAGAGGAATAACCGGCTTGTCTTTCCTCTAAATTATCTGAGGGAGATACCTCATCTTGTTCCCACAATTTCCTCCACTGTTTGTAAAGAGTTTAAAGTGGGGGAGAGGGATCTAGGACGCTCCCTATCCACCTGGATGGAGGATGCATTAAAGCCGCTAATCTTCCTTCTAGGCCCTGCAGGGCTGAGGAAAATGCATCTGTACGTCACATATACAGGGGCTGAAGTGTGTAAAGCAGTTGCACCACTGCTAGCATCCAATGATTCACCCTGTACTTCATCTGCTGCATACTGTGAGCCTGTAAAATTGGTATCCCTTTGATTCCTCTAGAGCAGTGTTTCTCTACTCCAGTCCTCAAGGCGCCCCAACAGGTCATGTTTTCAGGATTTCCCTCAGATGAAACGGCTGTGGTAATTACTAAGGCAGTGAAACTAATTAAATCACCTGTGCAAAATAATGGCTAGCCTGAAAACATGACCTGTTGGGGTGCCTTGAGGACTGGAGTTGAGAAACAATGCTCTAGAGAAATCGACCTTGTTTACTGAGAACCCCCATCTGCTGCTGGGACCACACACAGCTGTTTCTAGCCAGACACAGAGCTGCTTGAAGCATCAAGGTATCTGTAAAGTTACTCCCTCTAGAGGAGACTTTTTTAAAGGCATGTCTTAAAATATGGAAGGAAAGCATAGACACCTTTTTAAAGTGCCTAGCCTCTTCCCTTACCTTTTCCTCGCTGCAGGATACTGCTAATTTAACAGACAGATCCAGCCTTCACCCATCACGGCGGGCAGCGTAGTTAAACCTTCAAAGACTGGGGCCCTTTTAAAAGGGGTTCCGCTCCTTTGGACCTGTATAGCACCCCTCAGGAACAACTTTAGGTAATGTAGCAAGACCAAAAAGAGTCCTGGTTCCTAGGGTCCAGCTCTCAAAGAGAAGCTTACAGGCAAAACCTTGTTCTTGAATCGAGGTCCAGGTACCATCCTATGGCCTCAGTGGCGAGGATGGATCCGGTTATGGAGGTTTTTTTAATCCAGCATGGATCCCTCTCTGGAGCTCCTTAGAGCACATCTTCACTTGTGACCAACACCTTAGACACTGGCGAAAAAACTGAGGACTCCTGGGAGGAGAAGGGGTTATATAGGGGAGTCAACTTGCTGTATTGGTTATACCAGTGTCAACACCTGAAGGTAGGCCCATAACCCACCAAGTAATTACTTGAGGCTCTGTGTCCTATGATGTACGATAAAGAAAAAAGGAATGAGAAACGGTGCATGAATAATATAAACAGTGATAAAAATATAGTGATGCTGCACCAAAAAATTAGTGAACCTAATATAGCAAAAAATATATTGAAAAATTGGGCGAAAAACCATATATACATATGAATGTCAACTAAACCAACATAGGTGTGACAAAATAATCAGCACATATACCATAAAATACAAAACCAGTCCAATATAGAAAAAATTGTGAAATAAATGCGAATGGGTGTATTTCTTCTGTGTAAATGAAATCTCCAACACCGTGCCTTCATAAAGTGCAGTATGCTAGTTCCTTGTGAAAAAAATGCTTCACCCGAAGTGACAAATAAATCTGCTCACCAGATATCTCTGGCCACAAAGTGACCACCAGGCATAAAGTATGGAAAACTTCCTCGGCAAACCAGGATCCTCCAAGCCAATTTGAACTTCAATCGAGCATCTCCAATATCGATCAAACCCCATACAATCATAGATAGTGACTGGTAATCCTCTGATAATTACACTCAAAGTGCAAATCCCAAACGCTCCTTATCCTTATCTTAGATCTGTAAAGATTGGCTCTCCCAAGAACAAGCCAAAAAAACGGCAATATATAGTGTAATACTGTCTTTATCGTGAAAGCACTTACATGCCTTAAAACATACAGCAGATAGCAGCTCAGCTGTGGGATGAGGCAGGGGCCGGTACGTCACTAGAATGTGAAACAGGGAAGCGCGGCATGCGTCTCAGCTAGGGGTGGAAGAGATTGCTCCTGTGTCAAGCATCTACAGCCTTGTTTTCAATGCATTTCGTGCCCAGGCGCACGTCATCAGGAAAATGGAGGCCAACGCCATGATACAGGAGCCTAAATGCTGTGCAATACAGCGCTCTCAGTGGCAGTCACATGGGATGAAATGTGTGTTTCCATAAAGTTTCCAATGTGCAAACAACCAAGCCTCTGTCTCATCCGTACTGACCTCATGATACCAAAATAACATAACAGATAGTACATTAAATGTGAAAATATTATTAAAATCACAAATAAGAGAACAGATCAGAAAAAAAATTTTCTACAAAAAACGGCATAATAAAACCCCATTACATGACTGGGAATCTTGTATCCAGTCCATAAGATGTGACATAGGCAAACATTAGCAATATCACCCATAACAGTCCATATACCATATATTTTAATATTCTATAATCTTTAACCACTTGAGCCCCGGACCATTATGCTGCCTAAGGACCAGAGGTCTTTTTCCAATTTGGCACTGCGTCGCTTTAACTGCTAATTGCGTGGTCATGCAATGCTGTACCCAAACGAAATTTGCGTCCTTTTCTTCCCACAAATAGAGCTTTCTTTTGATGGTATTTGATCACCTCTGCCGTTTTTATTTTTTGCGCTATAAATGGAAAAAGACCGAAAATTTTGAAAAAAAATGATATTTTCTACTTTTTGTTATAAAAAAAATCCAATAAACTAAATTTTAGTCCTACATTTAGGCCAAAATGTATTCGGCCACATGTCTTTGGTAAAAAAAATGTCAATAAGCGTATATTTATTGGTTTGCGCAAAAGTTATAGCGTCTACAAACTAGGGTACATTTTCTGTAATTTACACAGCTTTTAGTTTATGACTGCCTATGTCATATCTTGAGGTGCTAAAATGGCAGGGCAGTACAAAACCCCCCCAAATGACCCCATTTTGGAAAGTAGACACCCCAAGGAAATTGCTGAGAGGCATGTTGAACCCATTGAATATTTATTTTTTTTGTCCCAAGTGATTGAATAATGACAAAAAAAAAAAATATTTACAAAAAGTTGTCACTAAATGATTTATTGCTCACACAGGCCATGGGCATATGTGGAATTGCACCCCAAAATACATTTAACTGCTTCTCCTGAGTATGGGGATACCACATGTGTGGGACTTATTGGGAGCCTAGCCGCGTACGGGGCCCCGAAATCCAAACACCGCCTTCAGGATTTCTAAGGGTGAAAATTTTTGATTTCACGCTTCACTGCCTATCACAGTTTCGGAGGCCATGGAATCCCCAGGTGGCACAAAACCCCCCAAAATGACCCCATTTTGGAAAGTAGACACCCCAAGCTATTTGCTGAGAGGCATGGTGAGTATTTTGCAGCTCTCATTTGTTTTTGAAAATGAAGAAAGACAAGAAAAAACATTTTTTTTTTTCTTTTTTCAATTTCCAAAATTTGTGACAAAAAGTGAGGTCTGCAAAATACTCACTATACCTCTCAGCAAATAGCTTTGGGTGTCTACTTTCCAAAATGGGGTCATTTGGGGGGGTTTTGTGCCACCTGGTCATTCCATGGCCTCCGAAACTGTGATAGGCAGTGAAGAGTGAAATCAAAAATTCACGCCCTTAGAAAGCCTTAGAAAGCCTGAAGGCGGTGCTTGGTTTTCGGGGTCCCGTACGCGGCTAGGCTCCCAAAAAGTCTCACACATGTGGTATCCCCGTACTCAGGAGAAGCAGCAGAATGTATTTTGGGGTGTAATTTCACATATTTCCATGGCATGTTTGAGCAATATATCATTTAGTGAAAACTTTCTGCAAAAAAAAATAAAAAAATTGTCTCTTTCCCGCAACTTGTGTCGCAATATAAAATATTCCATGGACTCGACATGCCTCTCAGCAAATAGCTTGGGGTGTCTACTTTCCAAAATGGGGTCATTTGGGGGGGTTTTGAACTGTCCTGGCATTTTATGCACAACATTTAGAAGCTTATGTCACACATCACCCATTCTTCTAACCACTTGAAGACAAAGCCCTTTCTGACACTTATGCCCCGTACACACGGTCGGACTTTGTTCGGACATTCCGACAACAAAATCCTAGGATTTTTTCCTACGGATGTTGGCTCAAACTTGTTTTGCCTACACACGGTCGCACAAAGTTGTCGGAATTTCCGATCGCCAAGAACGCGGTGACGTCAAGCACGTACGACGAGACTAGAAAAGGCCAGTTCAGAACCAAGCGCAGCACCCTTTGGGCTCCTTTTGCTAATCTCGTGTTAGTAAAAGTTTGGTGAGAGACGATTCGCGCTTTTTCAGACTCGTGGCTTTCAGATCGTTTTCTGCCGTTCAGTTTGTGCTTGTGGGTTTGTATCTGCTCTTTAGTGCGTGCAGTCAGTTCGTATTGGAGTTTTCTGTGCGATCTTGTCCGCTCGTTGCTGTTTTTCAGGTCGCTCTTCACAGGCCTTGCTGTTCTTCAGTGCGTTCTGTTACTTCGTTCTGAGCAGGCGACCGTTTTCTAGCCATGTTTCGTATGCGTACTCCTCGTACAGTTCGTGCTGTGCGGGGGCTTGGTGTTGGGGTCCTGACCTTGACACAAGTCCAGTCCATGAACAGGGTGGGGAGGAGTTCATGGACCAAGAATTGGTTGCTTCAGCGTCACCAGTTCTCTCATATGCCTTTGCTCCGTGAGATCCGTGAGAATAATCCTGATGATTTCAGGAACTTTCTCAGGGTGACGGACCCCGTGTTTCACCGTTTGTTGGCTTCGCTGACCCCCTATATTAGCAGGCAGGATACCTGCATGAGGCAAGCCATCACTCCGGAGCAGAGGTTGGTCGCTACCTTGCGGTATTTGACCTCAAGTTCTCGACAAGCATCTCCCCCCAGGCTCTTCTTTGTGGACATTTACTGCTTGTGTTTGTTTTATCTGACCCTGACAGAAATGTGTGGAGTGCAGAAAATGTCGTGATTGTGTAACCTTACAAAGCACTGTTGGCTGTTATTTACTAAATGCAAAGACACTTTTCACTACAAGTGCACTTGCAACTGCACTGAACCTGCACTTGTAGTGCAAAGTGGATTTCCCCTTAGGAAATAACCCCCATTTTCTCATAAAACAACAATTAGATCACCCCAAAAATGTTGTAGCGTTGAGACAATAATCCACACATTCTTGATGAACAATCTTTTTAATACCTGCACAATCACATGTGCATTTACCAAAGGTTTTTCTGACAAACCGACATGTTTGTTGTATAACAATTTTTGTGGTGTCATTATCCAAAATCTAAATGTGCATTTTATAGAAAACAGGCCTGTGTAAATCCCACAAGAAAGACACAAATCTTGATCTTACAAAGTTCACATTTGGTAGAACTGGAAGGCTATATCAGACATCAGTATTTAGGAACTGTGTTTGATATTGCGTTCAGATGGGGGGAAATCACCCCAGGAAAAGCCAAATTTGGAAGATGCACACAAATTTCACAATGTCAACATGTGCTATCTGCCATCACGGGGGATCAAGGGACGTGTTTGGGGGAGAAAGCCCTTCCTCACCGCTACTTTATTATTGAGGAAGGTGTTGCACCCCCAAAACGCGTCCATTGATCTCCCGTGATGGCAGATAGCACATGTTGACACACTGTGTGCATCCTCCAAATTTGGCTTTAGGAAAAATCACAAAAACATTTCGCACATTGTAGCACACAAAAGAAGAAAGTGATTTGGAGGGGCTTTAAACTCGCCCCAAAACATCAATGATGTTTTTATATTTTGGAATAACATCATTGATGTTTTGATTGATGTTTTCCAATTGTAAATTACACCCCATGATCTCCCCGATCAGGATCTGGGCACTTTCAGATGTGAAAGGATCTTCATCCACAACCTCACGATCACCTAAAAAGAGAGGAACCCAAAAATAAATTAGGTTTCCAAAAAATGCCGCAATCCATCTCTTATCTGAGCCTGTGGTCGCAGACACTTACCTGTTGTGGTGACTATTTCCACCACGTCTTCATCCTCCTGCTCATCTTGTGTTGGGGGGATTCCCCCTTCTTCCAGAGGGGGGGGGGGTCTCTGGTCTCCTCGGATGAGGGGTGTCCTCCGAGTCTTTTCTCCCCTATGTAAAACAAAAATGGTATAATTAGCACACAGATATTTAATGTCAGAACTATAAAGATGAAACATTGTTTGGAAGTGAGGTACAATGATCTATTTTAGCCGAGTGCCAAGATGTAGCTTTTTTAGTGTCCTTTGTCAACCTGCAATACTTTACCTGTTTGGTACAAGCTTCACAGATGGAGTCACCCCTATAGTATACACTGGAGCACCTGTGTGGGCCCCCTAATAAAAAGGGTGTTCTGGGGTCCCACACTAGTGCTCCAGCGTCCAGATGTGAAAACTGCTGCTGAGTGTCCTCTCCTTACACAGAATCTAGTTTGCATTTCATTCTAGTAACAAAGCCATCTACACAAAATCGTTAAATCGTAACGCGCGCGTCTTACGTACGATCTGTGAGCGGAGGAAGGAGCATCGGAGACGCCGATCGTGCTAACGAAGGTAGGATCTAAACTTGGGCCTATACTGCTTCGAAATGGAAGCCTATATTGTAACAAGATTAAGGGAGTTTTGCCTGGCATTAGGGTTTGTCTTGTGTTGTGTCTTGCAGAGAAAATGGATGGGTTCAACGACCACAATTTCCTGCCCCTGTTCATAGACAAGTACAGGGAGCTGCCCTGTCTGTGGCAAGTGAGACACCCCCACTATAATCACAAACAGAAGAGGCAGGCAGCGCTGGAGAAACTGCTGGAGTTGGTGACGCCGGTGGTCCCCACAGCAACCATCCCTTATTTGAAAGCTAAAATTGGTAACCTGAGGAGCACATATCTTAGGGAGCGCAAGAAGGTCACAGATTCCCAGAGGTCCAGAGCTGCAGCAGATGACGTTTATGTCCCCAGGCTGTGGTACTATGAGAGACTGCGATTTCTGTCAGACCACACTGAGGTCAGGGAATCACTCTCTACTCTTCCTTCCACGCTTCCTTCCATACCAGCTGAGGCTTCTGATGTCCAACCTGGGCCTTCCAGCCAGGAAGAAGTGGAGGAGCCCAGCTGGAGTCAGGTATAGCATTCTTCTACTGATTTCTGGGCAATAAAGAAATTATGTTTACTAGATGTTATTATTGATCACTAATTGCTGATTAAAAAAAGTGTTTTACATATCAATAGACAGTAGTGGGCACCCAAAATTGGGACAAGAATGAAAAATGCTGGGCTCAGAAGGATAGTCTGTTATATTTGTGAACATTCAATTTGCAGCAGTCAGGAGGTGAAAATTGTGTGTGATTGATGAATAAAAAACTAAAACTATGTCCCTTTTTCATACACAGGAAGACCTCAGCCAGGAGGAGGCTGTGGAATGTGGCAGTCAGGAGGAGGCGGGGATTAGTGGCAGCCAGGAGGAGGCGGGGCTAAGTGGCAGTCAGGAGAAGCCTGGGACAAGTCGCAGCCTGACTGAGTCTCAGGTCCCTCCCCTCCGCCGGCCATATAAAAGGGCCAGGAAGGCCACTCCCAGTCCTGTGCAGGATTCAGCATACAGGCTGATCCAGGAGGCTTCGGCGTCCCTCCGAGCCTTCCCCAGTCCTGAAGAGGCCTTTGCCTGCATGGCTGCCACAAAATTGCAGGGCATGCAGGAGGGCCAACGCAGGCTCTGTGAGGACCTGCTTTATAAAGTGCTTCGTAAGGGGGAGAGTGGGGAACTGACACCCAAGACGGATGTCATGGAGAGGGACGATCCTCCTCCTCCTCCTCCTGCTGCCACAACTCCACCACAACAGCCAAAGCCTGGAAGGAAGCGTGGAAAGAAGACCAAAGAGTGATTGCCCTGGGTTCAGTCTGGTCTGACAGAATCTGCAGTCTCTCGTATGACCACAGCCTGGGGACACAGATGTCATCTGCTGCTTTCCGGATCTCTGGGACTTCTGGACCAGACTGCCCTCCCTAAGATAAGGACTCCTCAGGCCACCAATTTTGCTTTTAAATAGTTGATGTCTGCCCTGGGGGTCCCAGGTTTCGCCAATTTCTGCAGTTTCTCCAGCGTTGCCTCCCTCTTTGTTTAGTTGTGAGCCCTTAATAAAAAAATTTTTGGGTAAATTCTACTCTCCTGTGTGTGTTTTCATCCAAAAAGGACAGTTTGTTGGTGAGGATTCAGGTACATTTCTAAAAACATAAAATGTGAAATTAACAAGGGACAACAACACCAAACAATCTCCTACAGATTAAATACAACAACATATAATGGTGTTGTGGGAACTTGTCACAAAAAACACACAAACATTTTCGGGAATACAAATCAAAATCACCAAAAAAAAAATAATAAAAAAAAGAGAAACACAAAAAATGAATCTACATTAAAGTCCAAAAAAAAAATAAAATAAAAATTTTGTTGTCAGATGTGAGAAATCAAAATATATTGAGGGAATCCCGATAAATAGTAACGAAATAAGTTTGTGAGAAGTGTGTGTGAATATGAGCAGCAAAACTACTATATTCTTGTCACATTATAAAGAAGAAGAGAGTGCGCTGTATTAAACCATTTTGAACATTGCAGCGTGACGAAAGTGCTGTATCCATTGCGAACGCTAAGTTTACCAGAACGAGCTGTCCCGTGTCGGAATTTCTTCTGAGCATGCGTGGCACTTTGTGCGTCGGAACAGGCCACACACGGTCGGAATTGACGCGATCGGATTTTGTTGTCGGAAAATTTTATCTCCTGCTGTCCAACTTTGTGTGTCGGAAAATCCGATGGAAAATGTCCGATGGAGCCCACACACGGTCGGAATTTCCGACAACACGCTCCGATCGGACATTGTCCATCGGAAAATCCGACCGTGTGTACGGGGCATTATTGTTTACATGAAAAAGTTTTTTTTTTTTTTGCAAAAAAATTACTTTGAACCCCCAAACATTATATATTTTTTTAAAGCAAATGCCCTACAGATTAAAATGGTGGGTGTTTCATTTTTTTTTTTCACACAGTATTTGCGCAGCGATTTTTCAAACGCATTTTTTGGGGAAAAAACACACTTTTTTAAATTTTAATGCACTAAAACACACTATATTGCCCAAATGTTTGATGAAATAAAAAAGATAATCTTAGGCCGAGTACATGGATACCAAACATGACATGCTTTAAAATTGCGCACAAACGTGCAGTGGCAACGAAATAAATACATTTTTAAAAGCCTTTAAAAGCCTTTACAGGTTACCACTTTAGATTTACAGAGGAGGTCTACTGCAAAAATTACTGCCCTCGATCTGACCTTCGGGGTGATACCTCACATGCATGGTGCAATTGCTGTTTACGTTTGACGACGGACCGCCGCTTGCGTTCGCCTTAGCGCGAGAGCAGGGGGCGACAGGGGTGCCTTTTTTTTTTTTTCTTTATTATTTTTTTGCTTTTTTTATCTTATTTTTAAACTGTTCCTTTCATTTTTTTTTTTTAATCATTTTTATTGTTATCTCGGGGAATGTAAATATCCCCTATGATAGCAATAGGTAGTGACAGGTACTCTTTTTTGAAAAAATTGGGGTCTATTAGACCCTAGATCTCTCCTCTGCCCTCAAAGCATCTGACCACACCAAGATCGGTGTGATAAAATGCTTCCCCAATTTCCCAATGGCGCTATTTACAGTCATAAAATGCTCGTAGCTTCCGGTTTCTTAGGCCATAGAGATGTTTGGAGCCACTCTGGTCTCTGATCAGCTCTATGGTCAGCTGGCTGAATCACCGGCTGCATTCTCAGGTTCCCTGTTGAGACAGGAGAGCCAGAGAGAAACACGGAAGACGGTGGGGGGGGGGCATTCCCTCCCACGGCTTGTAAAAGCAGTCTAGAGGCTAATTAGCCGCTAGGATTGCTTTTACATGAAAGCCGACCGCTGGCTGAAAAGAATGATACCAAGATGATACCTAAACCTGCAGGCATCATTCTGGTATAACCACTCAAAGTCGTGAATGGCGTACCTGAAGACAAAAAAATGGTTAACAATAAAGCACAGTAAACGGTAAAGTATAAAAAATTGCATACCTGAAAAGAAAACATGATAAAACATAACAATAAAACATTGCAGAATAGAATACAGTAAAAAAGAGCAGAACAATAGAGAGAGAATAGAGAGAGAGAGAGAGAGAACAATAAAACGACAACTATTTTTTTTTATTTTATATATTTATTTTTTTTGACACTTTTTTTGTAACTAACTTTTATAACTGTAACCGGTTCCAGGTTTGGGTCTCTCAAAATGCGATGGCATCTTGGGAGACCCTGTGAAAGTGTGTCCTAGTCTGTGCAATGCTGTACCCTACGCTAATACTCAACTAGTGAATGGTAGCGTTCAAAACATTCACCAATGCAAAGACCAGGATTGTCAGGACAGGAGGGACAATAATAGCGGGTGTCACGCCTATATCCGCGCTTGCTGCAGACACATCTTTTTTGGGGGGGTTCGTTGGGTAGGGGTACTCGGGAGGACATAAAAATGCCTCTCATGCAGCCGACTGCATTTGGTTGGGGATGTGAATGGGGGAAGTACGGGCGCTGCAGAAGTGGTGGGTTCCCAATTGGGATTGGCGAATGCAGCAGGAAGGGCATTATGGGCACGACGGGCCTGTGTTTGTCTTTTTGGTGGCAGCGGGACACTACTTGTGCTTGCCACCTCACCAGCTTGAACTGCACTTATGGGACTCGCCACGTCACCAAGTGTTACTGCAGTGCTGGTTTGACTATGACCGGGGTGTACTAGGCCGCTGGTGCTTGCCAGTTCAATAAAAAGCTACCAAAAAAACTGTTAGCGATCGCAGGGATCAGGCCTGACTCTGCGAACGCTCCAGTTATGCATTAAGTGTTTTGTAAGTGACAGTGATCGATCAATACCGCACTTGGGTGGGCTGGACTGGGCCGGGCGGAGGGGCAAAATGCAGGTGCTAGCAGGTATCTGGGCTGATCCCGCTAACACTGCGTTTTTGGGAACCCTAAACTGCTGGGGACGCTAGTATAGATCTGATCGGATCAGATATTGATCCGTTCAGATACTGTACCACTAAGGGAGGTGTATGCTGCGTGCGTGGGTGTTAGCGGTACTGGCGCTAACCTGACGCTGCTTGGGGCTGGTGCTTGCCAGTTCACCAAAATACTACCAAAAAAACTGTTAGCGATCGCAGGGATCAGGCCTGACTCTGCGAACGCTGCAGTTATGCGTTTAGTGTTTTGTAAGCGACAGTGATCGATCGATACTGCACTTGGGTGGGCTGGGCGGAGGGGCAAAATGCAGGTGCTAGCGGGTATCTGGGCTGATCCCGCTAACACTGCGTTTTTGGGAACCTTAAACTGCTGGGGACGCTAGTATAGATCTGATCGGATCAGATATTGATCCGATCAGATACTATACCACTAAGGGAGGCGCATGCTGCGTGCGTGGGTGTTAGCGGTACTGGCGCTAATCTGACGCTGCCTGGGGCGACGCATATCACCACCGGGCGATCAGGGGGCTAAACCTTTATTCGGTAATAAACGGCGGGTGCCCTGACACTATAAAAAATAAACGAACTAACCAGCGTCAACTGTAACGGTTATACGGTGATCAGTGGTGAAAGGGTTAACTAGGGGGGCAATCAAGGGGTTAAAACATTTATTAGATAGTATATGGGGGTCCCTGACGCTATAAAACGCTGACGGCGAACCTAAATATTTACGTCCCTAACTAGCGTCACCAGCGACACTAATACAGCGATCAGAAAAATGATCGCTTAGTGACACTGGTGACGGGGGGAGATCAAGGGGTTAAAACTTTATTGGGGGGGTTAGGGGGGTACCCTAGACCTAAAGGGGGCTAACAGTAACTGTGCTAACACTGTAACTGTCACAAACTGACACCTAGCAGTAATCAGAAAAAAAAAAAAAACCTGCTTGGTGTCAGTTTGTGACAGGGGGGGGGGTGATTGGGGGGGGATCGGGGGGCGATCGGGGTGTTTTGTATGCCTGGCATGTTCTACTGTGTGTGTAGTGTTGTGCACTCACATTGATGTCTTCTCTCCTCGACGCTGGAACGGAAACTACTGAGCCGAGGAGAGATGACATCATTTCCTTTGCTGCTGTTTAGCATACAGCAGCAAAGGAATGTTCCCATTGGCCGGCGGCGATTGCGAGGGGGGGGCACGAACGGATGGCCTCCCCTCCTATCGCCGGGGAACAAAACAGGACCGCCTCGGGCACCGGGGGGGGGGTCCGATCGGACCCCCCACCCGCGGGAGGCAAATCACGTACATGTACGTGATTTTGCCTGCCCGTGCCGCCTTGCTGACGTACATCGGCGTGAGGCGGTCGTTAAGTGGTTAAAAACAAGCTGCCTTGTTTATAATGTAAAACCAGAAAAAATGTAAACCACGAGTTAGTTTACAGCAGCAAACTCCAATCTATATAATAGAAAATGAACGCACCCATTGAGTATAATGCATATGTGCAAATAAGTACACTCCAAGCAACATTAAGCACACATCCACACACAACCCCAATAGAACAGGTTCACTGAACCATTTTAACTAAAAAAAAATGTTTTAAAAACATTATATATAAAACCATAAGATATAAAAATCATATAGGAAACATATAGGAAGTGAACGTCCAAAGCATCCTACCATGACCCAGCCCATCGTACACAACTTCGATCAAAAAGCTTTGATTTTTTTTTTTCTAATCTGTTCTCTTATTTGCACATTTAATGTACTATCTGTTATGGTATTTTGGTATCATGAGGTCAGTACGGATGAGACAGAGGCTTGGTTGTTTGCACATTGGAAACTTTATGGAAACACACATTTCATCCCATGTGACTGCCACTGACCAATAGCGCTGTATTGCACAGCATTTAGGCTCCGGTATCATGGCGTCGGCCTCCATTTTCCTGATGACGTGCGCCTGGGCACGAAATGCATTGAAAACGAGGCTGTAGATGCTTGACACAGGAGCTATCTCTTCCACCCCTAGCTGAGACGCATGCCGCGCTTCCGTTTCACATTCTAGTGACATACCGGCCCCTGCCTCATCCCACAGCTGAGCTTCTATCTGCTGTACGTTTTAAGGCATGTAAGTGCTTTCACAATAAAGACAGTATTACACTATATTGCTGTTTTTTGGCTCTTTCTTGGGAGAGCCACTCTTTACAGATTTAAGATAAGGATAAGGAGCATTTGGGATTTGCACTGTGAGTGTAATTATCAGAGGATTACCATTCACCATCTATGATTGTATGAGGTTTGATCGATATTAGAGATGCTCGATTGAAGTTCAAATTGGCTTGGAGGATCCTGGTTTGCCGAGGAAGTTTTCCATACTTTATGCCTGGTGGTCACTTTGTGGCAAGAGATATCTGGTGAGCAGATTTGTCACTTCGGGTGAAGCATTTTTTTCACAAGGAACTAGCATACTGCACTTTCATGGTGCCTCCATGGCAGCATACCAATGGTTGGTGGCTCCAGAGTTACTCCCCCCTCAGGTATTCTTTTTCCTGTCCTCATCCCTGCAGGATCACAGTTCAGCCCAACCTCACCAACATATGGTGTGACCATTGCAGGTTCATGCTCTCCTGCAGTATGGAGTCCCATTACTTGGGTTGCTAAATGCACCATATAAATATGGGAGCCTGTTTTTTTTCTGTGGATCTTTTTTGGAGCATGAGAGATCCAGGAGCATTTCCTTCTTCTCTGTCTCTAACGCTGGCTATTACAATCAGGTCTGGGACCTTCAGTGGCAAAATATCAGTTTTTTTGCAAGATAAACGGGCATACCGCTCCCCTCTTTCACAGCGTGCTTCCTGGAATCACTGGCAGACTAGTGCAGCCTCCTCCTGCTCTGATGGCCGCCCCCTCCCCTCCTGTGTGTGTTTGGACACTTCGCGCGCGTCTCTCAGCACATTTTCAGGGCGCATGCGCAGTAGCCTTCTGAGGCAAAGCGGCAGCCATTTTGGTACACCCTAGACTAATTGCTATTTAAGCAAGCCTGGACTGTCATTTTAGCCAGGCTGTCAGAGGGAAGACAGCTGCTGGTGTCTTCTCCATCTTTCTACCTTGCCTCCCTATTATGAAGCCCAGCCAAGGTAGAAGTTTATAAGTGTTTATGGGTGGGTGGGTGTATTTATATATATATATAGTTGCATGTATATTTATATATACATGTGTATAACTATTAATATTTTCCCTTTCTGTGCCTAGTTGTCACAATGCCACATCAAAATAAAGATCCTCAACATACCACTAGGTAAAAGCTGCATCAAACAGGTAAGTTTCTTCTTTTAAAAGAGCTTTCTTGGGGCAAATGGAAATATCCCTTTATCCTTTTTTTCCACAGCCCGCACCGTGATTCATCTCGCAGATCTTCCCGCAGAGGTTCTGACGATAGGTCAAAAGGTCACAGAAGCTCTGGTCACTCGCACTCATCCTCTGCTCATGCTTCCCGAAGCAGTCGGAGGTCACCTCATCATACCTCAAGCAGACGTGACTCCCAGAGCGGGTCGACACATCCAGGGAAAAAGGCCTGCTGGGTCTGCGGGAAACAAGCCCTACCGGGAAAATTGGCATGTAGTCAGTGCCTCCTGAAAGCCACGGCAGACAAGGGTCCATAGACTCAATTAAAGATTTCATCAAAGATTCCATCCGGGAGCTAGCCCTATCTCAGGATCAGTCAGTTCCGCCGGTGGAAGAGAGCGGTGGAGACGCCTCTTCTCCGACCCAGTTAGGAGGCTAATTCAGAGGACTAATCAAATGCAGTCGAGGATAATTCAACATCTTTTGATTTCGCCTTGGTGGATCTATTTGTTGTCGCAGTGAAAGAAGTGATTCAGTCGGAGGAAGACCTGGAACCTCCATCCAAAACCAAAAAATATTTTCCTCACTTGACAAAAAAGGTTTCAAACTACCCTTTGATGGATGAAATTAAGGTAGTGGTTACGGAGGAGTGGCGGAAAGTGGACAAGAGACCTGTCGCCTACAATAGGTTCCAAAAACTTTACCCACTGGCAGAGGCAGACGCTCAACTCTTTGATTCTGTTCCGACTGTGGACGCATCAATCATGAGCTTAGCCAGGAACACAACGTTGCCTTTAGAGGATGCAGTCTCCTTCAGGGATCGTAGGATCGATTCAGATCTTAAAAAAGTTTATCAGGCAATGGGGGGGAGCTTGCAAACCAGCAGTGGCACTGTCTTCAATCTCCAGGGCTACCAGAGTATGGTCAGATAATATTGAGGCGGCTCTCAGACGAGACTTAGGGGCAGACGAAATCATCAAGGCACTGGATGAGCTGAAACTGGCCTCGGACTTTATGGCAGAGGCAGCCATCGATATCCTGAGGTGTTCCTCGAGGGCCATGCTCTACTCCAATACAGCCAGAAGAGCATTACGGCTAAAACCATGGTCAGCGGACCCATCGTCAAAACAATCCTGGTGTCGCATTCTATACATTAGAAAGGCCCTGTTCGGCGAGAAAATGGATACGGCCATAACCAGAGTCACAGGTGGCAAGAGTGGCCTAATTCCCCAGGATAGGAATAGGAGAAGGAAATTCAACTCATGACCAGCCACCCAACAAAGATCTAGGAATGCCAGAACGTACCGGCCCGGTAAGGAGTACAGAAGAGGCTGGAAGGGCTCACAAGCCACTTTTCCTAAATTGGGGAAGCCGAAAGGCCTCAACATCAGCGGTTGAGGGCCAGAAGTCTTTTTGACTCCTTATCCACCCAATCCGGTCCAGTAGAAGCAAGACTCAGGTCTTTTGCCCGGTTTGGGTGGAAAATTGCGCGGATCCATGGGCAGTCTCCACAGTTCTTTTTTGGAAGTTCAAAAGCCATCCTCCACCCTTCTTTCCAGCCCACCAAGATTCCGACTTACAAGGAAAAGAAGCAGGTTCTCTTTCAGTATATCCAAATACTAGTTCAGCAGCGGGCAGTTCTACCAGTACCCGTCTCGGAGAGACACTTGGAGTTCTATCCCCCAATCTTTTTAGTCCCCAAGAAATCAGGAGGCTGGAGGCTCGTACTGGATCTGAAGAGGCTAAACAAGTACATTTGGGTAGAGCATTTCAAGAATCCCTGAACAGTCATCCTGTCAGTGCAACCAGGGATTGGATGGTCTCTATAGATCTTCAAGATGCGTACCTTCACATCCCCATCCACCATTATTTCCAACCTTTTCTCAGGTTCAAGGTGGGCGATCTCCGCCTCCAGTTCCAGTACCTGCCGTTTGGAATTTCATCAGCCCCCAGAACTTTTACCAAAGTTTTAGTGGCCATCCTGGCTCCCCTCCGAGAAAAGGGGGTCAGGGTCCTGCACTACTTAGACGACATACTAATCCTGTCGCAACACAGAGGAACTCTGGAGGCGCAAGTACAGTTAGTCCTGAACACTTTGTCCCAATTCGGGTGGCTTATCAATTACTCAGAGTCAATTGACACCTACGCAAAAAATGACATACCTGGGAGCTTTGTTCAACACCTGGAGAGGGCTGTGTCACTCCCACCAGAGAAGATCCCGATATTGATACGGAAAGTGAAGCAGACGTTAGGGAGCCGCTCCATGCCAGCATCAGACTGTCTGAGCCTCCTGGGGTCCCTTTCATCCTGCATACCAATGGTGAAATGGGCCAGGTGGCATCTGCGAGATTTCCAATCGGGGTTTCTGGCGCAATGGAGAAGGAAGCATTTGGGACAGTTAATAATCATCACCTTGGCCATCAAATCCAGCCTCTGGTGGTGGAAGAGACCACCCAACCTTCTAGTCCATCGTTCTCTGGGACCCATCTCATGGTCCGTCCTGACATCAGATGCAAGTCAATTAGGATAGGGAGCGCACTACCTGAACTAGCTAGTGCAAGGGAGGTGGCGATTCAAGGTGGAAGGAATGGTTTCCAACATCCTAGAGCTAAGGGCAGCATGGATGGCAATTCTACATCTGGCTCCTTTTCTCAAGGGCAAGTCCATACTGCTCCAAATGGACAACCAAGTACTCCATAGCGCACTCCATGCATGCCCCATACACTCTCCAATACCCCATAGTGCACTCCATGCATGCCCCATACTCTCCAATATCCCATAGTGCACTCCATGCATGCCCCATACACTCTCCTATACTCTATGGAGCACTCCATGCATGCCCCTTACACTCTCCTATACTCCATAGCACACTCCATGCATCCTCATACACACTCCTATACACCATAGCACACTCCATGCATGCCCCAAACACTCTCCTATACTCCATAGCGCACTCCATGCATCCTCATACAATCTCAAATAATCCATAGCGCACTCCATGCATCCTCATACACTTTCCTATACTCCATAGCGCACTCCATGCATCCTCATACACTCTCCTATACGCCATAGCACACTCCATGCATGCCCCATACACTCTCATATACATCATAGCACACTCCATGCTTCCCCATACACTCTCCTTACCCCATAGCGTACTCCATGCATGCCCCATACACTCTCCTATACTCCATAGCGCTCCATGCATGCCCCATACACTCTCCTATACTCTATAGCACACTCCATGCACGCCTCATACACTCTCCTATACTCCATAGTGCACTCCATGCATGCCCCATTAACTCACCTATACTCCATAGCACACTCCATGCATGCCCCATTACCTCTCTATACCCCATAGCGCACTCCATGCATGCCCCATTAACTCTCCCACACTCCATTCATCCTCATACACTTTCCTATACACCATAACACTAGGGCCGCCTGGGAGTAAAAAACAGCCCTGGAAAAAATGTCGTATCAGCCCCATAGCCTAACGTCATTATTTTCTTGTTCATGAAAGGGAAAACCATGCACTTTAACCAAGCACATTTGAAGAGTGTATTGTATATAGAAAAGACAGATATTAAAGCACATAGGGCTTTATATATTTATATATAAGCAAATTCCAGTTAAAAGTGGTCAATCATCAAGGGGGACCCCAGGAAGTATGGTAACGTGGGGGGGGGGGGAGAATCTGTTCACCAGAGACCACCTTCCACAGAAAGAATACACTAAGGTATGGGGGGTGGGTTATTGATATAAGGGGGAAACCTTTATATCAGTGCCCCCTTACATTATTGTATTCACTCCCCCCTTACATCAGTGACCCCCCCCCCCACTCAGAGTGGCCTGGCGGTGCTGTCACTGACCTCCTCTCAGGTGCACCATGCCGGGCTCAGTCAGCCGGCTCCAGCTCTGGTTTTATCCTATAGTCTCCTCTCCACAGTCCACACACATCTGACTTCTCCCATGACCCCCATCCCGACGGTACTCCCACTCTTGACTCCTCTCTAGACTCCCCCCTCAGAGACTGCAGACATGATATTAGACAAGAGATGGATTGAGGTTGTAGACATGATACAGGAGATGGTTAGAGGCTGAGGACATCATACTAAAGATGGTCAGAGAATGCAGACATAATACAAGGGATGGTCAGAGACTGCAGACATGATACAAGAGATGGTCAGAGACTGAAGACATGATAAAAGAGATGGTCAGAGACTGCAGACATGATACAAGAGATGGTCAGAGACTGCAGACATGGTACAAGAGATCAATGCAACCTCATCAGTGCCCATCAAATGCAGCTTTACGGTGCCCATCAATGCAGCTTCACTGACCATGAATGCAGCCTCACTGTGCCCATGAATGCAGCCTCACTGTGTCTATCAAATGCAGCCTCACTGTGTCCATCAAATGCAGCCTCACTGTGTCAATCAAATGCAGCCTCACTGTGTCAATCAAATGCAGCCTCACTGTGTCAATCAAATGCAGCCTCACTGTGTCCATCAAATGCAGCCTCACTGTGTCCATCAAATGCAGCCTCACTGTGTCCATCAAATGCAGCCTCACTGTGTCCATCAAATGCAGCTTTACTGTACCCATGAGTGCAGCTTTACTGTGCCTGTGAATGCAGCTTCACTGCGCCCCGTGAATGCAGCCTCACTGTGCCCCGTGAATGCAGCCTCACTGTGCCCCGTGAATGCAGCCTCACTGTGCCCCGTGAATGCAGCCTCACTGTGCCCCGTGAATGCAGCCTCACTGTGCCCCGTGAATGCAGCCTCACTGTGCCCCATGAAAGCAGCCTCACTGTGCCCATGAATGCAGCCTCACTGTGCCCATGAATGCAGCCTCACTGTCCATCAAATGTAGCTTTACTGTGCCCACAAATGCAGCTTCACTGTGCCCATTAATGCAGGATCACTGTCCATCAAATGCAGCTTTACTGTGCCTGTGAATGCAGCCTCACTGTGCCCGTGAATGCAGCCTCACTGTGCCCGTGAATGCAGCTTTACTGTGCCCTTGAATGCAGCCTCATTGTGCCCATGAATGCAGCTTCACTGTGCCCGAGAATGCAACCTAACTGTGCCCATGAATGCAGCCTCACTGTCCATCAAATGCAGCTTTACTGTGCCTGTGAATGCAGCCTCACTGTGCCCGTGAATGCAGCTTTACTGTGCCCATGAATGCAGCTTCACTGTGCCCATGAATGCAGCTTCACTGTGCCCATGAATGCAGCCTCACTATCCATGAAATGCAGCTTTACTGTGCCCATGAATGCAGCCTCACTGTGCCCATCATTGCAGCCTCAATGTGCATCAAATGCAGCCTCACTGCCCATAAATACATAGTTACCATTGCATGTGTGTCACGGAGTTGGGTCTGTAATCGGCGGCACTGTAACAAGGTCCCGCCCCCCTAGACCGGCTTGTGTGATAGGCAGAACACTTATTCAATCAGTGTTCCATCTATGACCTGAGACGGTCTAGAGGGGTGGGACCTTGTTACAGCGCCGTCGAACACACACATACCCAGCTCCGTGACACACAGTGGGAGATGCCCGCTGTGTGTGACACATAACGACATAAGAGGACAGGGAGTGAAGGGAGCGCTGCAGTTAGCCACAACTCAAAGCGGCCCCAGGGCAGACGACCTACCTGGAAGTTTCCGGTATCCTGGTAGGCCAGTCTGGCCATGGGGACGTACAATGTAAAACGTGGTGGTATTTCCCCAGCCAGGGGAAATACAACCAGGTGCAATGCTCTGCAGGCAAAAAAAATAATAAATCCACATTTTTTTTAACCTGCAAATCAGTTCACTTTTTATTATTATTTACATTATTAGAACAAATAAGTTGACTTTATGTTAATAAATGCCAATTTTTTTTATTTTTTCCTGCAAAAAAAAAAAGGAGAGCGAGAGAGAGAGAGAGACAGACAGACACCAGATTGCACCTTAATTCTTCTCCTCCACGGCCGTTAGCTTCTCCTATTCTCCTGCTGCCTTCACAAATATCACTCGTGACTCGGCAGCAGACTAGTGGGCGGTGCTGGCGCCGCATGGACCGGATGTAAAATCAAGCACCACTGCGTTCTCCTGCTCCCAGGTATATCACTCCGCAGCCTGCAGTTCAGTGGGCAGCGCTGGTCGGATCAAAAGAGGTGGAGGTTTTGCATCGGAAAGTGCGGCAGCCACCGATGCTATTCATTTTACTGAAAGGCAAGCTCCGAGCCAAAAGCGGCCCCAGGGCACTGAGGGCAGGCGGCCTACCGGGAAAATTCTTGGTATTCCGGTAGGCCAGTCCGGCCCTGCATTAACAAACTCCATACATGCCCCATACACTCTCCTATACCCCATAGCGCACTCCATGCATCCTCATACACTCTCCTGTACCCGATAGCACACTCCATGCATGGCTCATACACTCTCCTATACTCGATAGCGCACTCTATGCATGCCCCATACACTCTCCTATACTCTATAGCGCACTCCATGCATGCCCCATTCACTCTCCTATACGCTATAGGGCACTCAATGCATGCCCCATACACTCTCCTATACTCCTTAGCGCACTCCATGCATGCCCCATACACTCTCCTATACCCCATAGTGCACTCCATGCATGCCCCATACACTCTCCTATACTCTATGGAGCACTCCATGCATGCCCCATACACTATCCTATACCCCATAGCACACTCCATGCATGACCCATACACTCTCCTATACCCCATAGCACACTCCATGCATCCCCATACACTCTCCTTACCCCATAGCGCACTCCATGCATGCCCCATTAACTCTCCTATACTCCATAGCGCACTCCATGCATGCCCCATTAACTCTCCTATACTCCATAGCGCACTCCATGTATGCCCCATACACTCTCCTATACTCCATAGCACACTCCATGCATCCTCATACACTCTCCTATACTCGATAGCGCACTCTATGAATGCCCCATACACTCTCCTATACTCTATAGCACACTCCATGCATGCCCCATACACTCTCCTATACTCCACAGCGCACTCTATGCATACCCCATACACTCTACTATACTCTATAGCGCACTCCATGCATGCCCCATTCACTCTCCTATACTCTATAGGGCACTCCATGCATGCCCCATACACTCTCCTATACTCCATAGCGCACTCCATGCATGCCCCATACACTCTCCTATACCCCATAGTGCACTCCATGCATGCCCCATACACTCTCCTATACTCTATGGAGCACGCCATGCATGCCCCATACACTCTCCTATACCCCATAGCACACTCCACGCATGACCCATACACTCTCCTATACCCCATAGCACACTCCATGCATCACCATACACTCTCCTTACCCCATAGCGCACTCCATGCATGCCCCATTAACTCTCCTATACTCCATAGCGCACTCCATGTATGCCCCATACACTCTCCTATACTCCATAGCACACTCCATGCATCCTCATACACTCTCCTATACTCTATAGCGCACTATATGCATGTCCCATACACTCTCCTATACTCTATAGCACACTCCATGCATGCCCCATACACTCTCCTATACTCTATAGCGCACTCCATGCATGCCCCATTCACTCTCCTATACTCCATAGCGCACTCCATGCATGCCCCATATACTCTCCTATACGCTACAGCACACTCCATGCATGCCCCATACCAGACATCCCAACCTGCAAAAACTAATTTCAGGGAGGTGGCAAGCTCATTTCGCAGAGGTGGCACCCCCCATGGCAAAATGTGGGCATGGCTTAAATTGCTCTACATATTGGGCGTGGCTTAAAAGGGGTGTGGTTTAATAGTCTGAGACGACTTACATAGTGCAGAATGCAGTAATGTTAAATAGGGAATGTACTTTGCGGAGTGAACGGAGAGGAGTGTGGAGTGTATGGAGGTGGATAGTATGTGCAGGAGATGAGTGCAGAGTGTATGTAAGTGGGTATAATGTGCAGGTGAGGAGTGTGGAGTGTACAGCGGTGGATAGTATGTGCAGGATGGTGTCAGTAGGGCAGTGGAAAGTGTCAGTAGTTCTTTATTTTTATTATTATTTTTTTACAATTTTATTTTTTTTTCATTTTTTCAAAATGCTTTTTAGGGGCCAGTGGATGGTGTCAGTGGGGCAGTGTACAGTGTCAGAATTTATTTTATTTTTATTATTTTTTTCTTACAGATTTACTTTTTTAATTATTTTTTACAGTTTTATTTTTGGGGGTGGGGGTTAGCGGACGGTGTCAGTACAGCAGTGGATGGTATCAGTAGTGTCTTATTGTTTTACAATTTAATTTGTTTTACATGGAGGGGGTTGGGGCAGTGTTGGTAGGGCAGGGTGGAATGGTGTCAGTAATTTTTCATTTTATATATTTTTTTACAATTTTTTTATAATTTTTTTACAGTTTAATTATTTAATATTTATTGCATTTTTTTTGTATCTGTTGGGGGGCTCTTTGGTGAGAAATCAGGGGTCTAAACAGACCCCTGACATCTCCCATTCGAGACAGATAAAAGAAACTGAGGACACATATTCCCCAGTCCCTTTCAGTACTGAAGATGAATGGAGAGGAGACAGAGTCTCCTCTCCATTCATAAACTGAGCAGAGTAAACACAGGTTACTCTGCTTAGTTTTCACAGGACACAGGAGCGATCTCGCTCACTGTATCCCATTCAGAAAAGAAAGGGACCAGTAAATGACAGATCTACTGGTCCCTTCCTCTGCTCTCCATCCTGACATCCCCCACAGCAGCCGGCTGCAGGGGAGAAGGGGGGATGGAGGACATGGAGCCGGAGGACACGGGGGTGGAGGACATGGAGCCGGAGGACACGGGGGTGGAGGACATGGAGCCGGAGGACACGGGGGTGGAGGACACGGGGGTGGAGGACATGGAGCCGGAGGAGGAGGACATGGAGCCGGAGGAGGAGGACACGGGGGCCGGAGAAGGACAGGAAACAGCCGGGAATGATCGGGAGGGACAGCTGTGAGCACCGATCTCCCTGTGTAGCCGTGGGAGGGAGAGGAGACGATGATGCTGTCAGCTGAAAAGCTATACAGGGAGATCGGTGCTCATAGCTGTCTTCTGCCACATCGATCATACCCAGCTGTGAAGCTGGGGAGCATTCCATGTGTGCAGGATGGGGATAATACCCCACTACCATCCAGGATCGGCCCTGCGCCCGAGAGATCGCCCGGCACTGGCGGGTGTGCGGGAGCCACAGCCAAAATGCGGGAGTCTCCCGCACTTCGCGTAAGAATTGGGAAGTCTAACATACACTCTCCTATACTCCACAGCACACTCCATGCATCCTCATACACTCTTCTATACTCCATAGCGCACTCCATGCATGCCCCATACACTCTCCTATACTCCATAGCGCACTCCATGCATCCCCATACACTCTCCTATACCTCAGAGCGCACTCCATGCATCCTCATACACCCTCCTATACCCCATAGCACAGAATTGGGAAGTCTAACATACACTCTCCTATACTCCACAGCACACTCCATGCATGCCCCATACACTCCCCTATACTCTATAGCGCTCTCCATGCATGCCCCATACACTCTCCTATACCTCAGAGCACACTCAATGCATGACCCATACACTCTCCTCTACCCCATAGCGCACTCCTTGCATGCCCCATACACTCTCCTATACCCCATAGCACACTCAATGCTTCCCCATACACTTTTCTTACCTCATAGCGCACTCCATGCATGCCCCATTACCTTTCCTATACTCTATAGCGCACTCCATGTATGCCCCATACACTCTCCTATACTCCATACCGCACTCCATGCATCCTTATACACTCTCCTATACTCCATAGCTCACTCAATGCATGCCCAATACACTCTCCTATACTCCATAGTGCACACTCCATGCATGTCCCATTAACTTGCCTATACTCCATAGTACACTCCATGCATGCCCCATACACTCTCCTATACCCCATAGCACACTCCATGCATCCTCATACACTCTCCTATACCCCATAGCGCACTCCATGTATGCCTCATACACTCTCCTATACGCCAAAGCGCACTCCATGTGTCCCCTTACACTCTCCTTACCCCATAGCATACTCCATGCATGCCCCATTAACTCTTCTATACCCCATAGCGCACTCCATGCATCCTCATACACTCTCCTATACTCCATAGCGCACTCCATGCATGCCCCATACACTCTCCTATACTGCATAGCGCACTCACTGCATGCCCCAATAACTCTCCTATACTTCGCGGTGGTACCCGTCTGGGAGCCCCCACCCACGGCCCAGAGGCCGCCCCCGGGGTGGAGGGGCTCCTTCGTGGTGGTACCCGTCTGCGAACCCCCACCCGCGGCCCAGAGGCCGCCCCCGGGGTGGAGCGGCTCCTTCGCGGTGGTACCCGTCTGCGAGCCCCCACCCACGGCCCAGAGGCCGCCCCCGGGGTGGAGGGGCTCCTTCGCGGTGGTACCCGTCTGCGAGCCCCCACCCGCGGCCCAGAGGCCGCCTCCGGGGTGGAGGGGCTCCTTCGCGGTGGTACCCGTCTGTGAGCCCCCACCTGCGGCCCAGAGGCCGCCCCCGGGGTGGAGGGGCTCCTTCGCGGTGGTACCCGTCTGCGAGCCCCCACCCGCGGCCCAGAGGCCAAATCCGGGGTGGAGGGGATCCTTCGCGGTGGTACCCGTCTGCGAGCCCCCACCCGCGGCCCAGAGGCCGCCCCCGGGGTGGAGGGGCTTCTTCGCGGTGGTACCCACCTGGGAGCCCCCACCCGTGGCCCAGAGGCTGCCCCCGGGGTGGAGGGGCTCCTTCGCGGTGGTACCCGTCTGGGAGCCGCCACCCGCGGCCCAGAGGCCGCCCCCGGGGGTGGAGGGGCTCCTTGGCGGTAGTACCCGTCTGGGAGCACCCACCCGCGGCCCAGAGGCCGCCCCCAGGGTGGAGGGGCTCCTTCGCGGTGGTACCCGTCTGGGAGCCCCCACCCGCGGCCCAGAGGCCACCCCCGGGGTGGAGGGGCTCCTTCGTGGTGGTACCCATCTGGGAGCCCCTACCCGCGGCCCAGAGGCCGCCCCCCGGGGTGGAGGGGCTCCTTCGCGGTGGTACCCGTCTGCGAGCCCCCACCCGTGGCCCAGAGGCCGCCCCCGGGGTGGAGGGGCTCCTTCGTGGTGGTACCCGTCTGCGAGCCCCCACCCGCGGCCCAGAGGCCGCCCCCCGGGGTGGAGGGGCTCCTTCGCGGTGGTACCCGTCCGCGAGCCCCCACCCGCGGCCCAGAGGCCACCCTCGGGGTGGAGGGGCTCCTTCGCGGTGGTACCCGCCTGGGAGCCCCCACCCGCGGCCCAGAGGCCGCCCCCGGGGTGGAGGGGATCTTTTGCGGTGATACCCGTCTGGGAGCAAACACCCGCGGCCCAGAGGCCGCCCCCGGGGTGGAGGGGCTCCTTCGCGGTGGTACCCGTCTGCGAGCCCCCACCCGCGGCCCAGAGGCTGCCCCCGGGGTGGAGGGGCTCCTTCGCGGTGGTACCCGTCTGCGAGCCCCCACCCGCGGCCCAGAGGCCGCCCCCCGGGGTGGAGGGGCTCCTTCGCGGTGGTACCCATCTGCGAGCCCCCACCCGAGGCCCAGAGGCCGCCCTCGGGGTGGAGGGGCTCCTTCGCGGTGGTACCCGCCTGGGAGCCCCCACCCGCGGCCCAGAGGCCGCCCCCGGGGTGGAGGTACTCTTTTGCGGTGGTACCCGTCTGGGAGGCCCCACCCGCGGCCTAGAGGCCGCCCCCGGGGTGGAGGGGCTCCTTCGCGGTGGTACCCGTCTGGGAGCCCCCACCCGCGGCCCAGAGGCCGCCCCCGGGGTGGAGGGGCTCCTTCGCGGTGGTACCCGTCTGGGAGCCCCCACCCGCGACCCAGAGGCCGCCCCCGGGGTGGAGGGGCTCCTTCGCGGTGGTACCCGTCTGGGAGCCCCCACCCGCGGCCCAGAGGCCGCCCCCGGGGTGGAGGGGCTCCTTTGCGGTGGTACCCATCTGGGAACCCTGACCCGCGGCCCAGAGGCCGCCCCCGGGGTGGATGGGCTCCTTCGCGGTGGTACCCGTCTGGGTGCCCCCACCCGCGGCCCAGAGGCCGCCCCCGGGGTGGAGGGGCTCCTTCGCGGTGGTACCCGTCTGGGAGCCCCCACCCGCGGCCTAGAGGCCGCCCCCGGGGTGGAGGGGCTCCTTCGCGGTGGTACCCGTCTGGGAGCCCCCACCCGCGGCCTAGAGGCTGCCCCCGGGGATGGAGGGGCTCCTTCGCGGTGGTACCCGTCTGGGAGCCCCCACCCGCGGCCCAGAGGCCGCCCCGGGGGTGGAGGGGCTCCTTCGCGGTGGTACCCGTCTGGGAGCCCCCACCCACGGCCCAGAGGCCGCCCCCGGGGTGGAGGGGCTCCTTCGCGGTGGTACCCGTCTGGGAGCCCCCACCCGCGGCCTAGAGGCCGCCCCCGGGGGTGGGGGGCTCCTTCGCGGTGGTACCCGTCTGGGAGCCCCCACCCGCGGCCCAGAGGCCGCCCCCAGGGTGGAGGGACTCCTTCGCGGTGGTACCCGTCTGGGAGCCCCCACTCGCGGCCCAGAGGCCGCCCCCGGGGTGGAGGGGCTCCTTCGCAGTGGTACCCGTCTGGGAGCCCCCACCCGCGACCCAGAGGCCGCCCCCGGGGTGGAGGGGCTCCTTCGCGGTGGTACCCGTCTGGGAGCCCCCACCGCGAGCCCCTCCCCACCCGCGGCCCAGAGGCTCCTTCGCGGTGGTACCCGTCTGGGAGCCCCCACCCGCGGCCCAGAGGCCGCCCCCGGGGTGGAGGGGCTCCTTCGCGGTGGTACCCATCTGGGAGCCCCCACCCGCGGCCCAGAGGCCGCCCCCGGGGTGGAGGGGCTCCTTCGCGGTGGTACCTGTCTGTGAGCCCCCACCCGCGGCCCAGAGGCCGCCCCCGGGGGTGGAGGGGCTCCTTCGCGGTGGTACCCGTCTGGGAGCCCCCACCCGCGGCCTAGAGGCCGCCCCCGGGGTGGAGGGGCTCCTTCGCGGTGGTACCCGTCTGGGAGCCCCCACCTGCGGCCCAGAGGCCGCCCCCGGGGTGGAGGGGCTCCTTCGCGGTGGTACCTGTCTGGGAGCCCCCACCCGCGGCCCAGAGGCCGCCCCCGGGGTGGAGGGGCTCCTTCACGGTGGTACCCGTCTGGGAGCCCCCACCCGCGACCCAGAGGCCGCCCCCGGGGTGGAGGGGCTCCTTTGCGGTGGTACCCATCTGGGAACCCTGACCCGCGGCCCAGAGGCCGCCCCCGGGGTGGAGGGGCTCTTTTGCGGTGGTACCCGCCTGGGAGCCCCCACCCGCGGCCCAGAGGCCGCCCCCGGGGTGGAGGGGCTCTTTTGCGGTGGTACCCGTCTGGGAGCCCCCACCCATGGCCCAGAGGCCGCCCCCGGGGTGGAGGGGCTCCTTCGCGGTGGTACCCGTCTGCGAGCCCCCACCCGCGGCCCAGAGGCCGCCCCCCGGGGTGGAGGGGCTCCTTCACGGTGGTACCCGTCTGCGAGCCCCCACCCGAGGCCCAGAGGCCGCCCTCGGGGTGGAGGGGCTCCTTCGCGGTGGTACCCGCCTGGGAGCCCCCACCCGCGGCCCAGAGGCCGCCCCCGGGGTGGAGGGGCTCTTTTGCGGTGGTACCCGTCTGGGAGCCCCCACCCGCGGCCTAGAGTCCGCCCCCGGGGAGGAGGGGCTCCTTCGCGGTGGTACCCGTCTGGGAGCCCCCACCCGCGGCCCAGAGGCCGCCCCCGGGGTGGAGGGGCTCCTTCGCAGTGGTACCCGTCTGGGAGCCCCCACCCGCGACCCAGAGGCCGCCCCCGGGGTGGAGGGGCTCCTTCGCGGTGGTACCCGTCTGGGAGCCCCCACCCGCGGCCCAGAGGCCGCCCCCGGGGTGGAGGGGCTCCTTTGCGGTGGTACCCGTCTGGGAACCCTGACCCGCGGCCCAGAGGCCGCCCCCGGGGTGGATGGGCTCCTTCGCGGTGGTACCCGTCTGGGTGCCCCCACCCGCGGCCCAGAGGCCGCCCCCGGGGTGGAGGGGCTCCTTCGCGGTGGTACCCGTCTGGGAGCCCCCACCCGCGGCCTAGAGGCCGCCCCCGGGGTGGAGGGGCTCCTTCGCGGTGGTACCCGTCTGGGAGCCCCCACCCGCGGCCTAGAGGCCGCCCCCGGGGTGGAGGGGCTCCTTCGCGGTGGTACCCGTCTGGGAGCCCCCACCCGCGGCCCAGAGGCCGCCCCCGGGGATGGAGGGGCTCCTTCGCGGTGGTACCCGTCTGGGAGCCCCCACCCGCGGCCCAGAGGCCGCCCCGGGGGTGGAGGGGCTCCTTCGCGGTGGTACCCGTCTGGGAGCCCCCACCCGCGGCCCAGAGGCCGCCCCCGGGGTGGAGGGGCTCCTTCGCGGTGGTACCCGTCTGGGAGCCCCCACCCGCGGCCTAGAGGCCGCCCCCGGGGGTGGGGGGCTCCTTCGCGGTGGTACCCGTCTGGGAGCCCCCACCCGCGGCCCAGAGGCCGCCCCCAGGGTGGAGGGACTCCTTCGCGGTGGTACCCGTCTGGGAGCCCCCACTCGTGGCCCAGAGGCCGCCCCCGGGGTGGAGGGGCTCCTTCGCAGTGGTACCCGTCTGGGAGCCCCCACCCGCGGCCCAGAGGCCGCCCCCGGGGTGGAGGGGCTCCTTCGCGGTGGTACCCGTCTGCGAGCCCCCACCCGCGGCCCAGAGGCCGCCCTCGGGTTGGAGGGGCTCCTTCGCGGTGGTACCCGTCTGGGAGCCCCCACCCGCGGCCCAGAGGCCGCCCCCAGGGTGGAGGGACTCCTTCGCGGTGGTACCCGTCTGGGAGCCCCCACTCGTGGCCCAGAGGCCGCCCCCGGGGTGGAGGGGCTCCTTCGCAGTGGTACCCGTCTGGGAGCCCCCACCCGCGGCCCAGAGGCCGCCCCCGGGGTGGAGGGGCTCCTTCGCGGTGGTACCCGCCTGGGAGCCCCCACCCGCGGCCCAGAGGCCGCCCCCGGGGTGGAGGGGCTCTTTTGCGGTGGTACCCATCTGGGAGCCCCCACCCGCGGCCCAGAGGCCGCCCCGGGGGTGGAGGGGCTCCTTTGCGGTGGTACCCGTCTGGGAGCCCCCACCCGCGGCCCAGAGGCTCCTTCGAGGTGGTACCCATCTGGGAGCCCCCACCCGCGGCCCAGAGGCCGCCCCCGGGGGTGGAGGGGCTCCTTGGCGGTGGTACCCGTCTGGGAGCACCCACCCGCGGCCCAGAGGCCGTCCCCAGGGTGGAGGGGCTCCTTCGCGGTGGTACCCGTCTGGGAGCCCCCACCCGCGGCCCAGAGGCCACCCCCGGGGTGGAGGGGCTCCTTCGTGGTGGTACCCATCTGGGAGCCCCTACCCGCGGCCCAGAGGCCGCCCCCCGGGGTGGAGGGGCTCCTTCGCAGTGGTACCCGTCTGCGAGCCCCCACCCATGGCCCAGAGGCCACCCCCGGGGTGGAGGGGCTCCTTCGTGGTGGTACCCATCTGGGAGCCCCTACCCGCGGCCCAGAGGCCGCCCCCCGGGGTGGAGGGGCTCCTTCGCGGTGGTACCCGTCTGCGAGCCCCCACCCGTGGCCCAGAGGCCGCCCCCGGGGTGGAGGGGCTCCTTCGCGGTGGTACCCGTCTGCGAGCCCCCACCCGTGGACCAGAGGCCGCCCCCCGGGGTGGAGGGGCTCCTTCGCGGTGGTACCCGTCCGCGAGCCCCCACCCGCGGCCCAGAGGCCACCCTCGGGGTGGAGGGGCTCCTTCGCGGTGGTACCCGCCTGAGAGCCCCCACCCGCGGCCCAGAGGCCGCCCCCGGGGTGGAGGGGCTCTTTTGCGGTGGTACCCGTCTGGGAGCCCCCTCCCGCGGCCCAGAGGCCGCTCCGGGGGTGGAGGGGCTCCTTTGCGGTGGTACCCGTCTGGGAGCCCCCACCCGCGGCCCAGAGGCTCCTTCGCGGTGGTACCCGTCTGGGAGCCCCCACCCGCGGCCCAGAGGCCGCCCCCGGGGTGGAGGGGCTCCTTCGCGGTGGTACCCATCTGGGAGCCCCCACCCACGGCCCAGAGGCCGCCCCCGGGGTGGAGGGGCTCCTTCGCGGTGGTACCCATCTGTGAGCCCCCACCCGCGGCCCAGAGGCTCCTTCGAGGTGGTACCCATCTGGGAGCCCCCACCCGCGGCCCAGAGGCCGCCCCCGGGGGTGGAGGGGCTCCTTGGCGGTGGTACCCGTCTGGGAGCACCCACCCGCGGCCCAGAGGCCGTCCCCAGGGTGGAGGGGCTCCTTCGCGGTGGTACCCGTCTGGGAGCCCCCACCCGCGGCCCAGAGGCCACCCCCGGGGTGGAGGGGCTCCTTCGTGGTGGTACCCATCTGGGAGCCCCTACCCGCGGCCCAGAGGCCGCCCCCCGGGGTGGAGGGGCTCCTTCGCGGTGGTACCCGTCTGCGAGCCCCCACCCATGGCCCAGAGGCCACCCCCGGGGTGGAGGGGCTCCTTCGTGGTGGTACCCATCTGGGAGCCCCTACCCGCGGCCCAGAGGCCGCCCCCCGGGGTGGAGGGGCTCCTTCGCGGTGGTACCCGTCTGCGAGCCCCCACCCGTGGCCCAGAGGCCGCCCCCGGGGTGGAGGGGCTCCTTCGCGGTGGTACCCGTCTGCGAGCCCCCACCCGTGGACCAGAGGCCGCCCCCGGGGTGGAGGGGCTCCTTCGCGGTGGTACCCGTCCGCGAGCCCCCACCCGCGGCCCAGAGGCCACCCTCGGGGTGGAGGGGCTCCTTCGCGGTGGTACCCGCCTGAGAGCCCCCACCCGCGGCCCAGAGGCCGCCCCCGGGGTGGAGGGGCTCTTTTGCGGTGGTACCCGTCTGGGAGCCCCCTCCCGCGGCCCAGAGGCCGCTCCGGGGGTGGAGGGGCTCCTTTGCGGTGGTACCCTTCTGGGAGCCCCCACCCGCGGCCCAGAGGCTCCTTCGCGGTGGTACCCGTCTGGGAGCCCCCACCCGCGGCCCAGAGGCCGCACCCGGGGTGGAGGGGCTCCTTCGCGGTGGTACCCATCTGGGAGCCCCCACCCACGGCCCAGAGGCCGCCCCCGGGGTGGAGGGGCTCCTTCGCGGTGGTACCCATCTGTGAGCCCCCACCCGCGGCCCAGAGGCCGCTCCCGGGGTGGAGGGGCTCCTTCGCGGTGGTACCCGTCTGCGAGCCCCCACCCGCGGCCCAGAGGCTGCCCCCGGGGTGGAGGGGCTCCTTCGCGGCGGTACCCGCCTGGGAGCCCCCACCCGCGGCCCAGAGGCCGCCCCCGGGGTGGAGGGGCTCTTTTGCAGTGGTACCCGTCTGGGAGCCCCCACCCGCGGCCCAGAGGCCGCCCCGGGGGTGGAGGGGCTCCTTTGCGGTGGTAATCGTCTGGGAGCCCCCACCCACGGCCCAGAGGCTCCTTCGCGGAGGTACCCGTCTGGGAGCCCCCACCCGCGGCCCAGAGGCCGCCCCCGGGGTGGAGGGGCTCCTTCGCGGTGGAACCCGTCTGGGAGCCCCCACCAGCGGCCCAGAGGCCGCCCCCGGGGGTGGAGGGGCTCCATCGCGGTGGTACCCATCTGGGAGCCCCCACCCGCGGCCTAAAGGCCGCCCCCGGGGTGGAGGGGCTCCTTCGCGGTGGTACCCGTCTGGGAGCCCCCACCCGCGGCCCAGAGGCCGCCCCCGGGGTGGAGGGGCTCCTTCGCGGTGGTACCCGTCTGGGAGCCCCCACCCGCGGCCCAGAGGCCGCCCCCGGGGTGGAGGGGCTCCTTCGCGGTGGTACCTGTCTGGGGGCCACCCCCGGGGTGGAGGGGCTCCTTCGCGGTGGTACCCGTCTGGGAGCCCCCACCCGCGGCCCAGAGGCCGCCCCCGGGGTGGAGGGGCTCCTTTGCGGTGGTACCCGTCTGGGAACCCTGACCCGCGGCCCAGAGGCCGCCCCCGGGGTGGAGGGGCTCCTTCGCGGTGGTACCCGTCTGGGAGCCCCCACCCGTGGCCCAGAGGCCGCCCCCGGGGTGGAGGGGCTCCTTCGCGGTGGTACCCATCTGGGAGCCCCCACCCGCGGCCCAGAGGCCGCCCCCGGGGTGGAGGGGCTCCTTCGCGGTGGTACCCGTCTGCGAGCCCCCACCCGCGGCCCAGAGGCTGCCCCCGGGGTGGAGGGGCTCCTTCGCGGTGGTACCCGTCTGCGAGCCCCCACCCGCGGCCCAGAGGCCGCCCCCCGGGGTGGAGGGGCTCCTTCGCGGTGGTACCCGCCTGGGAGCCCCCACCCGCGGCCCAGAGGCCGCCCCCGGGGTGGAGGGGCTCTTTTGCGGTGGTACCCGTCTGGGAGCCCCCACCCGCGGCCTAGAGGCCGCCCCCGGGGTGGAGGGGCTCCTTCGCGGTGGTACCCGCCTGGGAGCCCCCACCCGCGGCCCAGAGGCCGCCCCCGGGGTGGAGGGGCTCCTTCGCGGTGGTACCCGTCTGCGAACCCCCACCCGCGGCCCAGAGGCCGCCCCCGGGGTGGAGCGGCTCCTTCGCGGTGGTACCCGTCTGCGAGCCCCCACCCACGGCCCAGAGGCCGCCCCCGGGATGGAGGGGCTCCTTCGCGGTGGTACCCGTCTGCGAGCCCCCACCCGCGGCCCAGATGCCGCCTCCGGGGTGCAGGGGCTCCTTCGCGGTGGTACCCGTCTGCGAGCCCCCACCTGCGGCCCAGAGGCCGCCCCCGGGGTGGAGGGGCTCCTTCGCGGTGGTACCCGTCTGCGAGCCCCCACCCGCGGCCCAGAGGCCGCCCGCGGGGTGGAGGGGCTCCTTCGTGGTGGTACCCGCCTGGGAGCCCCCACCCGTGGCCCAGAGGCCGCCCCCGGGGTGGAGGGGCTCCTTCGCGGTGGTACCCGTCTGGGAGCCGCCACCCGCGGCCCAGAGGCCGCCCCCGGGGGTGGAGGGGCTCCTTGGCGGTGGTACCCGTCTGGGAGCACCCACCCACGGCCCAGAGGCCGCCCCCAGGGTGGAGGGGCTCCTTCGCGGTGGTACCCGTCTGGGAGCCCCCACCCGCGGCCCAGAGGCCACACCCGGGGTGGAGGGGCTCCTTCATGGTGGTACCCATCTGGGAGCCCCTACCCGCGGCCCAGAGGCCGCCCCCCGGGGTGGAGGGGCTCCTTCGCGGTGGTACCCGTCTGCGAGCCCCCACCCATGGCCCAGAGGCCGCCCCCGGGGTGGAGGGGCTCCTTCGTGGTGGTACCCGTCTGCGAGCCCCCACCCGCGGCCCAGAGGCCGCCCCCCGGGGTGGAGGGGCTCCTTCGCGGTGGTACCCGTCCGCGAGCCCCCACCCGCGGCCCAGAGGACACCCTCGGGGTGGAGGGGCTCCTTCGCGGTGGTACCCGCCTGGGAGCCCCCACCCGCGGCCCAGAGGCTGCCCCCGGGGTGGAGGGGCTCTTTTGCGGTGGTACCCGTCTGGGAGCCCCCACCCGCGGCCCAGAGGCCGCTCCCGGGGTGGAGGGGCTCCTTCGCGGTGGTACCCATCTGTGAGCCCCCACCCGCGGCCCAGAGGCCGCCCCCGGGGTGGAGGGGCTCCTTCGCGGTGGTACCCGTCTGCGAGCCCCCACCCGCGGCCCAGAGGCTGCCCCCCGGGGTGGAGGGGCTCCTTCGCGGTGGTACCCGTCTGCGAGCCCCCACCCGCAGCCCAGAGGCCGCCCCCGGGGTGGAGGGGCTCCTTCGCGGTGGTACCCGTCTGCGAGCCCCCACCCGAGGCCCAGAGGCCGCCCTCGGGGTGGAGGGGCTCCTTCGCGGTGGTACCCGCCTGGGAGCCCCCACCCGCGGCCCAGAGGCCGCCCCCGGGGTGGAGGGGCTCTTTTGCGGTGGTACCCATCTGGGAGCCCCCACCCGCGGCCCAGGGGCCGCCCCGGGGGTGGAGGGGCTCCTTTGCGGTGGTAATCGTCTGGGAGCCCCCACCCACGGCCCAGAGGCTCCTTCGCGGAGGTACCCATCTGGGAGCCCCCACCTGCGGCCCAGAGGCCGCCCCCGGGGTGGAGGGGCTCCTTCGCGGTGGTACCCGTCTGGGAGCCCCCACCCGCGGCCTAGAGGCCGCCCCCGGGGTGGAGGGGCTCCTTCGCGGTGGTACCCGTCTGGGAGCCCCCACCCGCGGCCCAGAGGCCGCCCCCGGGGTGGAGGGGCTCCTTCGCGGTGGTACCCGTCTGTGAGCCCCCACCCGCAGCCTAGAGGCCGCCCCCGGGGTGGAGGGGCTCCTTCGCGGTGGTACCCGTCTGGGAGCCCCCACCCGCGGCCCAGAGGCCGACCCCAGGGTGGAGGGGCTCCTTCGCGGTGGGACCCGTCTGGGAGCCCCCACCCGCGACCCAGAGAACGCCCCCGGGGTGGAGGGGCTCCTTCGCGGTGGTACCCGTCTGGGAGCCCCCACCCGTGGCCCAGAGGCCGCCCCCGGGGTGGAGGGGCTCCTTTGCGGTGGTACCCGTCTGGGAACCCTGACCCGCGGCCCAGAGGCCGCACCCGGGGTGGAGGGGCTCCTTTGCGGTGGTAACCGTCTGGGAGCCCCCACCCGTGGCCCAGAGGCCGCCCCCGGGGTGGAGGGGCTCCTTCGCGGTGGTACCCATCTGGGAGCCCCCACCCGCGGCCCAGGGGCCGCCCCCGGGGTGGAGGGGCTCCTTCGCGGTGGTACCCGTCTGCGAGCCCCCACCCGCGGCCCAGAGGCTGCCCCCGGGGTGGAGGGGCTCCTTCGCGGTGGTACCCGTCTGCGAGCCCCCACCCGCGGCCCAGAGGCCGCCCCCCGGGGTGGAGGGGCTCCTTCGCGGTGGTACCCGTCTGCGAGCCCCCACCCGAGGTCCAGAGGCCGCCCTCGGGGTGGAGGGGCTCCTTCGCGGTGGTACCCGCCTGGGAACCCCCACCCGCGGCCCAGAGGCCGCCCCCAGGGTGGAGGGGCTCCTTCGCGGTGGTACCCGTCTGCGAGCCCCCACCCGCGGCCCAGAGGCCGCCTCCGGGGTGGAGGGCTCCTTCGCGGTGGTACCCGTCTGCGAGCCCCACCTGCGGCCCAGAGGCCGCCCCCCCGGGGTGGAGGGGCTCCTTCGCGGTGGTACCCGTCTGCGAGCCCCACCCGCGGCCCAGAGACCAAATCCGGGGTGGAGGGGCTCCTTCGCGGTGGTACCCGTCTGCGAGCCCCCGCCCGCAGCCCAGAGGCCGCCCCCGGGGTGGAGGGGCTACCTTCGCGGTGGTACCCGCCTGGGAGCCCCCACCCGTGGACCGGAGGCCGCCCCCGGGGTGGAGGGGCTCCTTCGCGGTGGTACCCGTCTGGGAGCCGCCACCCGCGGCCCAGAGGCCGCCCCCGGGGGTGGAGGGGCTCCTTGGCGGTGGTACCTGTCTGGGAGCACCCACTGTCTGGAGCACCCACCCGCGGCCCAGAGGCCGCCCCCAGGGTGGAGGGGCTCCTTCGCGGTGGTACCCGTCTGGGAGCCCCACCCGCGGCCCAGAGGCCACCCCCGGGGTGGAGGGGCTCCTTCGTGGTGGTACCCATCTGGGAGCCCCTACCCGCGGCCCAGAGGCCGCCCCCGGGGTGGAGGGGCTCCTTCGCGGTGGTACCCATCTGTGAGCCCCCACCCGTGGCCCAGAGGCCGCCCCCAGGGTGGAGGGGCTCCTTCGTGGTGGTACCCGTCTGCGAGCCCCACCCGCGGCCTAGAGGCAGCCCCCCGGGGTGGAGGGGCTCCTTCGCGGTGGTACCCGTCCGCGAGCCCCCACCCGCGGCCCAGAGGCCACCCTCGGGGTGGAGGGGCTCCTTCGCGGTGGTACCCGCCTGGGAGCCCCCACCCCGGCCCAGAGGCCGCCCCCGGGGTGGAGGGGCTCTTTTGCGGTGGTACGCGTCTGGGAGCCCCCACCCGCGGCCCAGAGGCCGCCCTGGGGGTAGAGGGGCTCCTTCGCGGTGGTACCCGTCTGGGAGCCCCCACCCGTGGCCCAGAGGCCGCCCCCGGGGTGGAGGGGCTCCTTCGCGGTGGTACCCGTCTGGGAGCCCCCACCCGCGACCCAGAGGCCGCCCCCGGGGTGGAGGGGCTCCTTCGCGGTGGTACCCGTCTGGGAGCCCCCACCCGTGGCCCAGAGGCCGCCCCCGGGGTGGAGGGGCTCCTTTGCGGTGGTACCTGTCTGGAACCCTGACCCGCGGCCCAGAGGCCGCCCCCGGGGTGGAGGGGCTCCTTCGCGGTGGTACCCGTCTGAGAGCCCCCACCCGTGGCCCAGAGGCCGCCCCGGGGTGGAGGGGCGCCTTCGCGGTGGTACCCGTCTGGGAGCCCCCACCCGCGACCCAGAGGCCGCCCCCGGGGTGGAGGGGCTCCTTCGCGGTGGTACCCGTCTGGGAGCCCCCACCCGCGGCCCAGAGGCCGCCCCGGGGTGGAGGGGCTCCTTCGCGGTGGTACCCGTCTGGGAGCCCCCACCCGCGACCCAGAGGCCGCCCCGGGGTGGAGAGGCTCCTTTGCGGTGGTACCCGTCTGGGAACCCTGACCCGCGGCCCAAGGCCGCCCCCGGGGTGGAGGGGCTCCTTCGAGGTGGTACCCATCTGGGAGCCCCCACCCGCGGCCCAGAGGCCGCCCCCGGGGTGGAGGGGCTCCTTCGTGGTGGTACCCGTCTGCGAGCCCCCACCCGCGGCCCAGAGGCTGCCCCCGGGGTGGAGGGGCTCCTTCGCGGTGGTACCCGTCTGCGAGCCCCACCCGCGGCCCAGAGGCCGCCCCCCGGGGTGGAGGGGCTCCTTCGCGGTGGTACCCGTCTGCGAGCCCCCACCCGAGGCCCAGAGGCCGCCCTCGGGGTGGAGGGGCTCCTTCGCGGTGGTACCCGCCTGGGAGCCCCCACCCGCGGCCCAGAGGCCGCCCCCGGGGTGGAGGGGCTCTTTTGCGGTGGTACCCGTCTGGGAGCCCCCACCCGTGGCCTAGAGGCCGCCCCCGGGGTGGAGGGGCTCCTTCGCGGTGGTACCCGTCTGGGAGCCCCCACCCGCGGCCCAGAGGCCGCCCCCGGGGTGGAGGGGCTCCTTCGTCGGTGGTACCCGTCTGCGAACCCCCACCCGCGGCCCAGAGGCCGCCCCCGGGGTGGAGCGGCTCCTTCGCGGTGGTACCACGTCTCCGAGCCCCCACCCACGGCCCAGAGGCCGCCCCCGGATGGAGGGGCTCCTTCGCGGTGGTACCCGTCTGCGAGCCCCCACCCGCGGCCCAGATGCCGCCTCCGGGGTGGAGGGGCTCCTTCGCGGTGGTACCCGTCTGCGAGCCCCCACCGCCGGCCCAGATGCCGCCTCCGGGGTGGAGGGGCTCCTTCGCGGTGGTACCCGCCTGCGAGCCCCCACCCGCGGCCCAGAGGCCAAATCCGGAGTGGAGGGGCTCCTTCGCGGTGGTACCCGTCTGCGAGCCCCCACCCGCGGCCCAGAGGCCGCCCCCGGGGTGGAGGGGCTCCTTCGCGGTGGTACCCGTCTGGGAGTCCCCACCCGCGACCCAGAGAACGCCCCCGGGGTGGAGGGGCTCCTTCGCGGTGGTACCCGTCTGGGAGCCCCCACCCGCGGCCCAGAGGCCGCCCCCGGGGGTGGAGGGGCTCCTTTGCGGTGGTACCCGTCTGGGAACCCTGACCCGCGGCCCAGAGGCCGCACCCGGGGTGGAGGGGCTCCTTCGCGGTGGTACCCGTCTGGGAGCCCCCACCCGTGGCCCAGAGGCCGCCCCCGGGGTGGAGGGGCTCCTTCGCGGTGGTACCCATCTGGGAGCCCCCACCCGCGGCCCCAGAGGCCGCCCCCGGGGTGGAGGGGCTCTTTTGCGGTGGTACCCGTCTGGGAGCCCCCACCCGCGGCCTAGAGGCCGCCCCCGGGGTGGAGGGGCTCCTTCGCGGTGGTACCCGTCTGCGAACCCCCACCCGCGGCCCAGAGGCCGCCCCCGGGGTGGAGGGGCTCCTTCGCGGGGGTACCCGTCTGCGAACCCCCACCCGCGGCCCAGAGGCCGCCCCCGGGGTGGAGGGGCTCCTTCGCGGTGGTACCCGTCTGCGAGCCCCCACCCGCGGCCCAGAGGCCGCCTCCGGGTGGAGGGGCTCCTTCGCGGTGGTACCCGTCTGCGAGCCCCCACCTGCAGCCCAGAGGCCGCCCCCGGGGTGGAGGGACTCCTTCACGGTGGTACCCGTCTGCGAGCCCCCACCCGCGGCCCAGAGGCCACCCCCGGGGTGGAGGGGCTCCTTCGTGGTGGTACCCATCTGGGAGCCCCTACCCGCGGCCCAGAGGCCGCCCCCCGGGGTGGAGGGGCTCCTTCGCGGTGGTACCCATCTGTGAGCCCCCACCCGTGGCCCAGAGGCCGCCCCCAGGGTGGAGGGGCTCCTTCGTGTGGTACCCGTCTGCGAGCCCCCACCCGCGGCCTAGAGGCAGCCCCCCGGGGTGGAGGGGCTCCTTCGCGGTGGTACCCGTCGCGAGCCCCCACCCGCGGCCCAGAGGCCACCCTCGGGGTGGAGGGGCTCCTTCGCGGTGGTACCCGCCTGGGAGCCCCCACCCGCGGCCCAGAGGCCGCCCCCGGGGTGGAGGGGCTCTTTTGCGGTGGTACCCGTCTGGGAGCCCCACCCGCGGCCCAGAGGCCGCCCTGGGGTAGAGGGGCTCCTTCGTGGTGGTACCCGTCTGGGAGCCCCCACCCGTGGCCCAGAGGCCGCCCCCGGGGTGGAGGGGCTCCTTCGCGGTGGTACCCGTCTGGGAGCCCCCACCCGCGACCCAGAGGCCGCCCCCGGGGTGGAGGGGCTCCTTCGCGGTGGTACCCGTCTGGGAGCCCCCACCCGTGGCCCAGAGCCGCCCCCGGGGTGGAGGGGCTCCTTCGCGGTGGTACCCTGTCTGCGAGCCCCCACCCGAGGCCCAGAGGCCGCCCTCGGGGTGGAGGGGCTCCTTCGCGGTGGTACCCGCCTGGGAGCCCCCACCCGCGGCCCAGAGGCCGCCCCGGGGTGGAGGGGCTCTTTTGCGGTGGTACCCGTCTGGGAGCCCCCACCCGTGGCCTAGAGGCCGCCCCCGGGGTGGAGGGGCTCCTTCGCGGTGGTACCCGTCTGGGAGCCCCCACCCGCGGCCCAGAGGCCGCCCCCGGGGTGGAGGGGCTCCTTCGCGGTGGTACCCGTCTGCGAACCCCCACCCGCGGCCAGAGGCCGCCCCCGGGGTGGAGCGGCTCCTTCGCGGTGGTACCCGTCTCCGAGCCCCCACCCACGGCCCAGAGGCCGCCCCCGGGATGGAGGGCTCCTTCGCGGTGGTACCCGTCTGCGAGCCCCCACCGCGGCCCAGATGCCGCCTCCGGGGTGGAGGGGCTCCTTCGCGGTGGTACCCGTCTGCGAGCCCCCACCCGCGGCCCAGATGCCGCCTCCGGGGTGGAGGGGCTCCTTCGCGGTGGTACCCGCCTGCGAGCCCCCACCCGCGGCCCAGAGGCCAAATCCGGAGTGGAGGGGCTCCTTCGCGGTGGTACCCGTCTGCGAGCCCCCACCCGCGGCCCAGAGGCCGCCCCCGGGGTGGAGGGGCTCCTTCGCGGTGGTACCCGTCTGGGAGTCCCCACCCGCGACCCAGAGAACGCCCCCGGGGTGGAGGGCTCCTTCGCGGTGGTACCCGTCTGGGAGCCCCCACCCGCGGCCCAGAGGCCGCCCCGGGGTGGAGGGGCTCCTTTGCGGTGGTACCCGTCTGGGAACCCTGACCCGCGGCCCAGAGGCCGCACCCGGGGTGGAGGGGCTCCTTCGCGGTGGTACCCGTCTGGGAGCCCCCACCCGTGGCCCAGAGGCCGCCCCCGGGGTGGAGGGGCTCCTTCGCGGTGGTACCCACTGGGAGCCCCCACCCGCGGCCCAGAGGCCGCCCCCGGGGTGGAGGGGCTCTTTTGCGGTGGTACCCGTCTGGGAGCCCCCACCCGCGGCCTAGAGGCCGCCCCCGGGGTGGAGGGGCTCCTTCGCGGTGGTACCCGTCTGCGAACCCCCACCCGCGGCCCAGAGGCCGCCCCCGGGGTGGAGGGGCCTCCTTCGCGGTGGTACCCGTCTGCGAACCCCCACCCGCGGCCCCAGAGGCCGCCCCCGGGGGTGGAGGGGCTCCTTCGCGGTGGTACCCGTCTGCGAGCCCCCACCCGCGGCCCAGAGGCCGCCTCCGGGGTGGAGGGGCTCCTTCGCGGTGGTACCCGTCTGCGAGCCCCCACCTGCAGCCCAGAGGCCGCCCCCGGGGTGGAGGGACTCCTTCACGGTGGTACCCGTCTGCGAGCCCCCCCCCGCGGCCCAGAGGCCACCCCCGGGGTGGAGGGGCTCCCTTCGTGGTGGTACCCATCTGGGAGCCCCTACCCGCGGCCCAGAGGCCGCCCCCCGGGGTGGAGGGGCTCCTTCGCGGTGGTACCCATCTGTGAGCCCCCACCCGTGGCCCAGAGGCCGCCCCCCAGGGTGGAGGGGCTCCTTCGTGGTGGTACCCGTCTGCGAGCCCCCACCCGCGGCCTAGAGGCAGCCCCCCGGGGTGGAGGGGCTCCTTCGCGGTGGTACCCGTCCGCGAGCCCCCACCCGCGGCCCAGAGGCCACCCTCGGGGTGGAGGGGCTCCTTCGCGGTGGTACCCGCCTGGGAGCCCCCACCCGCGGCCCAGAGGCCGCCCCCGGGGTGGAGGGGCTCTTTTGCGGTGGTACCCGTCTGGGTGCCCCCACCCGCGGCCCAGAGGCCGCCCTGGGGGTAGAGGGGCTCCTTCGTGGTGGTACCCGTCTGGGAGCCCCCACCCGTGGCCCAGAGGCCGCCCCCGGGGTGGAGGGGCTCCTTCGCGGTGGTACCCGTCTGGGAGCCCCCACCCGCGACCCAGAGGCCGCCCCCGGGGTGGAGGGGCTCCTTCGCGGTGGTACCCGTCTGGGAGCCCCCACCCGTGGCCCAGAGGCCGCCCCCGGGGTGGAGGGGCTCCTTTGCGGTGGTACCTGTCTGGGAACCCTGACCCGCGGCCCAGAGGCCGCCCCCGGGGTGGAGGGGCTCCTTCACGGTGGTACCCGTCTGAGAGCCCCCACCCGTGGCCCAGAGGCCGCCCCCGGGGTGGAGGGGCTCCTTCGCGGTGGTACCCGGCTGGGAGCCCCCACCCGCGACCCAGAGGCCGCCCCCGGGGTGGAGGGGCTCCTTCGCGGTGGTACCCGTCTGGAGCCCCCACCCGCGGCCCAGAGGCCGCCCCCGGGGTGGAGGGGCTCCTTCGCGGTGGTACCGTCTGGGAGCCCCCACCCGCGACCCAGAGGCCGCCCCCGGGGTGGAGGGGCTCCTTCGCGGTGGTACCCGTCTGGGAGCCCCCACCCGCGGCCCAGAGGCCGCCCACGGGGTGGAGAGGCTCCTTTGCGGTGGTACCCGTCTGGGAACCCTGACCCGCGGCCCAGAGGCCGCCCCCGGGGTGGAGGGGCTCCTTCGAGGTGGTACCCATCTGGGAGCCCCCACCCGCGGCCCAGAGGCCGCCCCCGGGGTGGAGGGGCTCCTTCGTGGTGGTACCCGTCTGCGAGCCCCCACCCGCGGCCCAGAGGCTGCCCCCGGGGTGGAGGGGCTCCTTCGCGGTGGTACCCGTCTGCGAGCCACCCACCCGCGGCCCAGAGGCCGCCCCCAGGTGGAGGGGCTCCTTCGCGGTGGTACCCGTCTGCGAGCCCCCACCCGAGGCCCAGAGGCCGCCCTCGGGGTGGAGGGGCTCCTTCGCGGTGGTACCCGCCTGGGAGCCCCCACCCGCGGCCCAGAGGCCGCCCCCAAGGTGGAGGGGCTCTTTTTGCGGTGGTACCCGTCTGGGAGCCCCCACCCGTGGCCTAGAGGCCGCCCCCGGGGTGGAGGGGCTCCTTCGCGGTGGTACCCGTCTGGGAGCCCCACCCGCGGCCCAGAGGCCTGCCCCCGGGGTGGAGGGGCTCCTTCGCGGTGGTACCCGTCTGCGAACCCCCACCCGCGGCCCAGAGGCCGCCCCCGGGTGGAGCGGCTCCTTCGCGGTGGTACCCGTCTCCGAGCCCCCACCCACGGCCCAGAGGCCGCCCCCGGGATGGAGGGGCTCCTTCGCGGTGGTACCCGTCTGCAGCCCCCACCCGCGGCCCAGATGCCGCCTCCGGGGTGGAGGGGCTCCTTCGCGGTGGTACCCGTCTGCGAGCCCCCACCCGCGGCCCAGATGCCGCCTCCGGGGTGGAGGGGCTCCTTCGCGGTGGTACCCGTCTGGGAGTCCCCACCCGCGACCCAGAGAACGCCCCCGGGGTGGAGGGGCTCCTTCGCGGTGGTACCCGTCTGGGAGCCCCCACCCGCGGCCCAGAGGCCGCCCCCGGCCTTCGCGGTGGTACCCGTCTGGGAGCCCCCACCCGCGGCCCAGAGGCCGCCCCCGGGGTGGAGGGGCTCCTTCGCGGTGGTACCCGTCTGCGAACCCCCACCCGCGGCCCAGAGGCCGCCCCCGGGGTGGAGCGGCTCCTTCGCGGTGGTACCCGTCTCCGAGCCCCCACCCACGGCCCAGAGGCCGCCCCCGGGATGGAGGGGCTCCTTCGCGGTGGTACCCGTCTGCGAGCCCCCACCCGCGGCCCAGATGCCGCCTCCGGGGTGGAGGGGCTCCTTCGCGGTGGTACCCGTCTGCGAGCCCCCACCCGCGGCCCAGATGCCGCCTCCGGGGTGGAGGGGCTCCTTCGCGGTGGTACCCGCCTGCGAGCCCCCACCCGCGGCCCAGAGGCCAAATCCGGAGTGGAGGGGCTCCTTCGCGGTGGTACCCGTCTGCGAGCCCCCACCCGCGGCCCAGAGGCCGCCCCCGGGGTGGAGGGGCTCCTTCGCGGTGGTACCCGTCTGGGAGTCCCCACCCGCGACCCAGAGAACGCCCCCGGGGTGGAGGGGCTCCTTCGCGGTGGTACCCGTCTGGAGCCCCCACCCGCGGCCCAGAGGCCGCCCCCGGGGTGGAGGGGCTCCTTCGCGGTGGTACCCATCTGGGAGCCCCCACCCGTGGCCCAGAGGCCGCCCCCGGGGTGGAGGGGCTCCTTCGCGGTGGTACCCATCTGGGAGCCCCCACCCGCGGCCCAGAGGCCGCCCCCGGGGTGGAGGGGCTCTTTTGCGGTGGTACCCGTCTGGGAGCCCCCACCCGCGGCCTAGAGGCCGCCCCCGGGGTGGAGGGGCTCCTTCGCGGTGGTACCCGTCTGCGAACCCCCACCCGCGGCCCAGAGGCCGCCCCCGGGGTGGAGGGGCTCCTTCGCGGTGGTACCCGTCTGCGAACCCCCACCCGCGGCCCAGAGGCCGCCCCCGGGGTGGAGGGGCTCCTTCGCGGTGGTACCCGTCTGCGAGCCCCCACCCGCGGCCCAGAGGCCGCCTCCGGGGTGGAGGGGCTCCTTCGCGGTGGTACCCGTCTGCGAGCCCCCACCTGCAGCCCAGAGGCCGCCCCCCGGGGTGGAGGGACTCCTTCGCGGTGGTACCCGTCTGCGAGCCCCCACCCGCGGCCCAGAGGCCAAATCCGGGGTGGAGGGGCTCCTTCGCGGTGGTACCCGTCTGCGAGCCCCCACCCGCGGCCCAGAGGCCGCCCCCGGGGTGGAGGGGCTCCTCGCGGTGGTACCCGCCTGGGAGCCCCCACCCGTGGCCCAGAGGCCGCCCCCGGGTGGAGGGGCTCCTTCGCGGTGGTACCCGTCTGGGAGCCGCCACCTGCGGCCCAGAGGCCGCCCCCGGGGGTGGAGGGGCTCCTTGGTGGTGGTACCCGTCTGGGAGCACCCACCCGCGGCCCAGAGGCCGCCCCCAGGGTGGAGGGGCTCCTTCGTGGTGGTACCCGTCTGGGAGCCCCCACCCGCGGCCCAGAGGCCACCCCCGGGGTGGAGGGGCTCCTTCGTGGTGGTACCCATCTGGGAGCCCCTACCCGGGGTGGAGGGGCTCCTTCGCGGTGTTACCCGTCTGTGAGCCCCCACCCGTGGCCCAGAGGCCGCCCCCGGGGTAGAGGGGCTCCTTCGTGGTGGTACCCGTCTGCGAGCCCCCACCCGCGGCCCAGAGGCCGCCCCCCGGGGTGGAGGGGCTCCTTCGCGGTGGTACCCGTCCGCGAGCCCCCACCCGCGGCCCAGAGGCCACCCTCGGGGTGGAGGGGCTCCTTCGCGGTGGTACCCGCCTGGGAGCCCCCACCCGCGGCCCAGAGGCCGCCCCCGGGGTGGAGGGGCTCTTTTGCGGTGGTACCCGTCTGGGAGCCCCCACCCGCGGCCCAGAGGCCGCCCTGGGGGTGGAGGGGCTCCTTCGCGGTGGTACCCGTCTGGGAGCCCCCACCCGTGGCCCAGAGGCCGCCCCCGGGGTGGAGAGGCTCCTTCACGGTGGTACCCGTCTGGGAGCCCCCACCCGCGGCCCAGAGGCCGCCCCCGGGGTGGAGGGGCTCCTTCGCGGTGGTACCCGTCTGGGAGCCCCCACCCGCGACCCAGAGGCCGCCCCCGGGGTGGAGGGCTCCTCGCGGTGGTACCCATCTGGGAGCCCCCACCCGTGGCCCAGAGGCCGCCCCCGGGGTGGAGGGGCTCCTTTGCGGTGGTACCCGTCTGGGAACCCTGACCCGCGGCCCAGAGGCCGCCCCCAGGGTGGAGGGGCTCCTTCGCGGTGGTACCCGTCTGGGAGCCCCCACCCGTGGCCCAGAGGCCGCCCCCGGGGTGGAGGGGCTCCTTCGCGGTGGTACCCGTCTGGGAGCCCCCACCCGCGACCCAGAGGTCGCCCCCGGGGTGGAGGGGCTCCTTCGCGGTGGTACCCGTCTGGGAGCCCCCACCCGCGGCCCAGAGGCCGCCCCCGGGGTGGAGGGGCTCCTTTGCGGTGGTACCCGTCTGGGAACCCTGACCCGCGGCCCAGAGGCTGCCCCCGGGGTGGATGGGCTCCTTCGCGGTGGTACCCGTCTGGGTGCCCCCACCCGCGGCCCAGAGGCCGCCCCCGGGGTGGAGGGGCTCCTTCGCGGTGGTACCCGTCTGGGAGCCCCCACCCGCGGCCCAGAGGCCGCCCCCGGGGGTGGAGGGGCTCCTTCGCGGTGGTACCCAACTGGGAGCCCTCACCCGCGGCCCAGAGGCCGCCCCCGGGGTGGAGGGGCTCTTTGCGGTGGTACCCGTCTGGGAGCCCCCACCCGCGGCCCAGAGGCCGCCCCCGGGGTGGAGGGGCTCCTTCGCGGTGGTACCCGTCTGCGAGCCCCCACCCGCGGCCCAGAGGCCGCCCTCGGGTTGGAGGGGCTCCTTCGCGGTGGTACCCAACTGGGAGCCCCCACCCGCGGCCCAGAGGCCGCCCCCGGGGTGGAGAGGCTCTTTTGCGGTGGTACCCGTCTGGGAGCCCCCACCCGCGGCCCAGAGGCCGCCCCGGGGGTGGAGGGGCTCCTTTGCGGTGGCACCCGTCTGGGAGCCCCCACCCGCGGCCAGAGGCTCCTTCGCGATGGTACCCGTCTGGGAGCCCCCACCCGCGGCCCAGAGGCCGCCCCCGGGGTGGAGGGGCTCCTTCGCGGTGGTACCCGTCTGGGAGCCCCCACCCGCGGCCCAGAGGCCGCCCCTGGGGTGGAGGGGCTCCTTCGCGGTGGAACCCGTCTGGGAGCCCCCACCCGCGGCCCAGAGGCCGCCCCCGGGGTGGAGGGGCTCCTTCGCGGTGGTACCCGCCTGGGAGCCCCCACCCACGGCCCAGAGGCCGCCCCCGGGGTGGAGGGGCTCTTTTGCGGTGGTACCCGTCTGGGAGCCCCACCCGCGGCCCAGAGGCCGCCCTGGGGGTGGAGGGGCTCCTTCGCGGTGGTACCCGTCTGGGAGCCCCCACCCGTGGCCCAGAGGCCGCCCCCGGGGTGGAGAGGCTCCTTCACGGTGGTACCCGTCTGGGAGCCCCCACCCGCGGCCCAGAGGCCGCCCCCGGGGTGGAGGGGCTCCTTCGCGGTGGTACCCGTCTGGGAGCCCCCACCCGCGACCCAGAGGCCGCCCCCGGGGTGGAGGGGCTCCTTTGCGGTGGTACCCGTCTGGGAACCCTGACCCGCGGCCCAGAGGCCGCCCCCAGGGTGGAGGGGCTCCTTCGCGGTGGTACCCGTCTGGAGCCCCCACCCGTGGCCCAGAGGCCGCCCCCGGGGTGGAGGGGCTCCTTCGCGGTGGTACCCGTCTGGGAGCCCCCACCCGCGACCCAGAGGTCGCCCCCGGGGTGGAGGGGCTCCTTCGCGGTGGTACCCGTCTGGGAGCCCCCACCCGCGGCCCAGAGGCCGCCCCCGGGGTGGAGGGGCTCCTTTGCGGTGGTACCCGTCTGGAACCCTGACCCGCGGCCCAGAGGCTGCCCCCGGGGTGGATGGGCTCCTTCGCGGTGGTACCCGTCTGGGTGCCCCCACCCGCGGCCCAGAGGCCGCCCCCGGGGTGGAGGGGCTCCTTCGCGGTGGTACCCGTCTGGGAGCCCCCACCCGCGGCCCAGAGGCCGCCCCCGGGGGTGGAGGGGCTCCTTCGCGGTGGTACCCAACTGGGAGCCCCCACCCGCGGCCCAGAGGCCGCCCCCGGGGTGGAGGGGCTCTTTTGCGGTGGTACCCGTCTGGGAGCCCCCACCCGCGGCCAGAGGCCGCCCCCGGGGTGGAGGGGCTCCTTCGCGGTGGTACCCGTCTGCGAGCCCCCACCCGCGGCCCAGAGGCCGCCCTCGGGTTGGAGGGGCTCCTTCGCGGTGGTACCCAACTGGGAGCCCCCACCCGCGGCCCAGAGGCCGCCCCCGGGGTGGAGAGGCTCTTTTGCGGTGGTACCCGTCTGGGAGCCCCCACCCGCGGCCCAGAGGCCGCCCCGGGGGTGGAGGGGCTCCTTCGCGGTGGTACCCGTCTGCGAGCCCCCACCCGCGGCCCAGAGGCCGCCCTCGGGTTGGAGGGGCTCCTTCGCGGTGGTACCCAACTGGGAGCCCCCACCCGCGGCCCAGAGGCCGCCCCCGGGGTGGAGAGGCTCTTTTGCGGTGGTACCCGTCTGGGAGCCCCCACCCGCGGCCCAGAGGCCGCCCCGGGGGTGGAGGGGCTCCTTTGCGGTGGCACCCGTCTGGGAGCCCCCACCCGCGGCCCAGAGGCTCCTTCGCGATGGTACCCGTCTGGGAGCCCCCACCCGCGGCCCAGAGGCCGCCCCCGGGGTGGAGGGGCTCCTTCGCGGTGGTACCCGTCTGGGAGCCCCCACCCGCGGCCCAGAGGCCGCCCCTGGGGTGGAGGTGCTCCTTCGCGGTGGAACCCGTCTGGGAGCCCCCACCCGCGGCCCAGAGGCCGCCCCGGGGTGGAGGGGCTCCTTCGCGGTGGTACCCGCCTGGGAGCCCCCACCCGCGGCCCAGAGGCTGCCCCCGGGGTGGAGGGGCTCTTTTGCGGTGGTACCCATCTGGGAGCCCCCACCCGCGGCCCAGAGGCCGCCCTGGGGGTGGAGGGGCTCCTTCGCGGTGGTACCCGTCTGGGAGCCCCCACCCGTGGCCCAGAGGCCGCCCCCGGGGTGGAGAGGCTCCTTCACGGTGGTACCCGTCTGGGAGCCCCCACCCGCGGCCCAGAGGCCGCCCCCGGGGTGGAGGGGCTCCTTCGCGGTGGTACCCGTCTGGGAGCCCCCACCCGCGACCCAGAGGCCGCCCCCGGGGTGGAGGGACTCCTTCGCGGTGGTACCCATCTGGGAGCCCCCACCCGTGGCCCAGAGGCCGCCCCCGGGGTGGAGGGGCTCCTTTGCGGTGGTACCCGTCTGGGAACCCTGACCCGCGGCCCAGAGGCCGCCCCCAGGGTGGAGGGGCTCCTTCGCGGTGGTACCCGTCTGGGAGCCCCCACCCGTGGCCCAGAGGCCGCCCCCGGGGTGGAGGGGCTCCTTCGCGGTGGTACCCGTCTGGGAGCCCCCACCCGCGACCCAGAGGTCGCCCCCGGGGTGGAGGGGTTCCTTCGCGGTGGTACCCGTCTGGGAGCCCCCACCCGCGGCCCAGAGGCCGCCCCCGGGGTGGAGGGGCTCCTTTGCGGTGGTACCCGTCTGGGAACCCTGACCCGCGGCCCAGAGGCTGCCCCCGGGGTGGATGGGCTCCTTCGCGGTGGTACCCGTCTGGGTGCCCCCACCCGCGGCCCAGAGGCCGCCCCCGGGGTGGAGGGGCTCCTTCGCGGTGGTACCCGTCTGGGAGCCCCCACCCGCGGCCCAGAGGCCGCCCCCGGGGGTGGAGGGGCTCCTTCGCGGTGGTACCCAACTGGGAGCCCCCACCCGCGGCCCAGAGGCCGCCCCCGGGGTGGAGAGGCTCTTTTGCGGTGGTACCCGTCTGGGAGCCCCCACCCGCGGCCCAGAGGCCGCCCCGGGGGTGGAGGGGCTCCTTTGCGGTGGCACCCGTCTGGGAGCCCCCACCCGCGGCCCAGAGGCTCCTTCGCGATGGTACCCGTCTGGGAGCCCCCACCCGCGGCCCAGAGGTCGCCCCCGGGGTGGAGGGGCTCCTTCGCGGTGGTACCCGTCTGGGAGCCCCCACCCGCGGCCCAGAGGCCGCCCCCGGGGTGGAGGGGCTCCTTTGCGGTGGTACCCGTCTGGGAACCCTGACCCGCGGCCCAGAGGCTGCCCCCGGGGTGGATGGGCTCCTTCGCGGTGGTACCCGTCTGGGTGCCCCCACCCGCGGCCCAGAGGCCGCCCCCGGGGTGGAGGGGCTCCTTCGCGGTGGTACCCGTCTGGGAGCCCCCACCCGCGGCCCAGAGGCCGCCCCCGGGGGTGGAGGGGCTCCTTCGCGGTGGTACCCAACTGGGAGCCCCCACCCGCGGCCCAGAGGCCGCCCCCGGGGTGGAGGGGCTCTTTTGCGGTGGTACCCGTCTGGGAGCCCCCACCCGCGGCCCAGAGGCCGCCCCCGGGGTGGAGGGGCTCCTTCGCGGTGGTACCCGTCTGCGAGCCCCACCCGCGCCCAGAGGCCGCCCTCGGGTTGGAGGGGCTCCTTCGCGGTGGTACCCAACTGGGAGCCCCCACCCGCGGCCCAGAGGCCGCCCCCGGGGTGGAGAGGCTCTTTTGCGGTGGTACCCGTCTGGGAGCCCCCACCCGCGGCCCAGAGGCCGCCCCGGGGGTGGAGGGGCTCCTTCGCGGTGGTACCCGTCTGCGAGCCCCCACCCGCGGCCCAGAGGCCGCCCTCGGGTTGGAGGGGCTCCTTCGCGGTGGTACCCAACTGGGAGCCCCCACCCGCGGCCCAGAGGCCGCCCCCGGGGTGGAGAGGCTCTTTTGCGGTGGTACCCGTCTGGGAGCCCCCACCCGCGGCCCAGAGGCCGCCCCGGGGGTGGAGGGGCTCCTTTGCGGTGGCACCCGTCTGGGAGCCCCCACCCGCGGCCCAGAGGCTCCTTCGCGATGGTACCCGTCTGGGAGCCCCCACCCGCGGCCCAGAGGCCGCCCCCGGGGTGGAGGGGCTCCTTCGCGGTGGTACCCGTCTGGGAGCCCCCACCCGCGGCCCAGAGGCCGCCCCTGGGGTGGAGGTGCTCCTTCGCGGTGGAACCCGTCTGGGAGCCCCCACCCGCGGCCCAGAGGCCGCCCCCGGGGTGGAGGGGCTCCTTCGCGGTGGTACCCGCCTGGGAGCCCCCACCCGCGGCCCAGAGGCTGCCCCCGGGGTGGAGGGGCTCTTTTGCGGTGGTACCCATCTGGGAGCCCCCACCCGCGGCCCAGAGGCCGCCCTGGGGGTGGAGGGGCTCCTTCGCGGTGGTACCCGTCTGGGAGCCCCCACCCGTGGCCCAGAGGCCGCCCCCGGGGTGGAGAGGCTCCTTCACGGTGGTACCCGTCTGGGAGCCCCCACCCGCGGCCCAGAGGCCGCCCCCGGGGTGGAGGGGCTCCTTCGCGGTGGTACCCGTCTGGGAGCCCCCACCCGCGACCCAGAGGCCGCCCCCGGGGTGGAGGGGCTCCTTCGCAGTGGTACCCATCTGGGAGCCCCCACCCGTGGCCCAGAGGCCGCCCCCGGGGTGGAGGGGCTCCTTTGCGGTGGTACCCGTCTGGGAACCCTGACCCGCGGCCCAGAGGCCGCCCCAGGGTGGAGGGGCTCCTTCGCGGTGGTACCGTCTGGGAGCCCCACCCGTGGCCCAGAGGCCGCCCCCGGGGTGGAGGGGCTCCTTCGCGGTGGTACCCGTCTGGGAGCCCCCACCCGCGACCCAGAGGTCGCCCCCGGGGTGGAGGGGTTCCTTCGCGGTGGTACCCGTCTGGGAGCCCCCACCCGCGGCCCAGAGGCCGCCCCCGGGGTGGAGGGGCTCCTTTGCGGTGGTACCCGTCTGGGAACCCTGACCCCGCGGCCCAGAGGCTGCCCCCGGGGTGGATGGGCTCCTTCGCGGTGGTACCCGTCTGGGTGCCCCCACCCGCGGCCCAGAGGCCGCCCCCGGGGTGGAGGGGCTCCTTCGCGGTGGTACCCGTCTGGGAGCCCCCACCCGCGGCCCAGAGGCCGCCCCGGGGGTGGAGGGGCTCCTTCGCGGTGGTACCCAACTGGGAGCCCCCACCCGCGGCCCAGAGGCCGCCCCCGGGGTGGAGAGGCTCTTTTGCGGTGGTACCCGTCTGGGAGCCCCCACCCGCGGCCCAGAGGCCGCCCCGGGGGTGGAGGGGCTCCTTTGCGGTGGCACCCGTCTGGGAGCCCCCACCCGCGGCCCAGAGGCTCCTTCGCGATGGTACCCGTCTGGGAGCCCCCACCCGCGGCCCAGAGGCCGCCCCCGGGGTGGAGGGGCTCCTTCGCGGTGGTACCCGTCTGGGAGCCCCCACCCGCGGCCCAGAGGCCGCCCCTGGGGTGGAGGGGCTCCTTCGCGGTGGAACCCGTCTGGGAGCCCCCACCCGCGGCCCAGAGGCCGCCCCCGGGGTGGAGGGGCTCCTTCGCGGTGGTACCCGCCTGGGAGCCCCCACCCGCGGCCCAGATGCCGCCCCCGGGGTGGAGGGGCTCTTTTGCGGTGGTACCCGTCTGGGAGCCCCCACCCGCGGCCTAGAGGCCGCCCTGGGGGTGGAGGGGCTCCTTCGCGGTGGTACCCGTCTGGGAGCCCCCACCCGTGGCCCAGAGGCCGCCCCCGGGGTGGAGAGGCTCCTTCACGGTGGTACCCGTCTGGGAGCCCCCACCCGCGGCCCAGAGGCCGCCCCCGGGGTGGAGGGGCTCCTTCGCGGTGGTACCCGTCTGGGAGCCCCCACCCGCGACCCAGAGGCCGCCCCCGGGGTGGAGGGGCTCCTTTGCGGTGGTACCCGTCTGGGAACCCTGACCCGCGGCCCAGAGGCCGCCCCCAGGGTGGAGGGGCTCCTTCGCGGTGGTACCCGTCTGGGAGCCCCCACCCGTGGCCCAGAGGCCGCCCCCGGGGTGGAGGGGCTCCTTCGCGGTGGTACCCGTCTGGGAGCCCCCACCCGCGACCCAGAGGTCGCCCCCGGGGTGGAGGGCTCCTTCGCGGTGGTACCCGTCTGGGAGCCCCCACCCGCGGCCCAGAGGCCGCCCCCGGGGTGGAGGGGCTCCTTTGCGGTGGTACCCGTCTGGGAACCCTGACCCGCGGCCCAGAGGCTGCCCCCGGGGTGGATGGGCTCCTTCGCGGTGGTACCCGTCTGGGTGCCCCCACCCGCGGCCCAGAGGCCGCCCCCGGGGTGGAGGGGCTCCTTCGCGGTGGTACCCGTCTGGGAGCCCCCACCCGCGGCCCAGAGGCCGCCCCCGGGGGTGGAGGGGCTCCTTCGCGGTGGTACCCAACTGGGAGCCCCCACCCGCGGCCCAGAGGCCGCCCCCGGGGTGGAGGGGCTCTTTTGCGGTGGTACCCGTCTGGGAGCCCCCATCCGTGGCCCAGAGGCCGCCCCCGGGGTGGAGGGGCTCCTTCGCGGTGGTACCCGTCTGCGAGCCCCCACCCGCGGCCCAGAGGCCGCCCTCGGGTTGGAGGGGCTCCTTCGCGGTGGTACCCAACTGGGAGCCCCCACCCGCGGCCCAGAGGCCGCCCCCGGGGTGGAGAGGCTCTTTTGCGGTGGTACCCGTCTGGGAGCCCCCACCCGCGGCCCAGAGGCCGCCCCGGGGGTGGAGGGGCTCCTTCGCGGTGGTACCCGTCTGCGAGCCCCCACCCGCGGCCCAGAGGCCGCCCTCGGGTTGGAGGGGCTCCTTCGCGGTGGTACCCAACTGGGAGCCCCCACCCGCGGCCCAGAGGCCGCCCCCGGGGTGGAGAGGCTCTTTTGCGGTGGTACCCGTCTGGGAGCCCCCACCCGCGGCCCAGAGGCCGCCCCGGGGGTGGAGGGGCTCCTTTGCGGTGGCACCCGTCTGGGAGCCCCCACCCGCGGCCCAGAGGCTCCTCGCGATGGTACCCGTCTGGGAGCCCCCACCCGCGGCCCAGAGGCCGCCCCCGGGGTGGAGGGGCTCCTTCGCGGTGGTACCCGTCTGGGAGCCCCCACCCGCGGCCCAGAGGCCGCCCCTGGGGTGGAGGGGCTCCTTCGCGGTGGAACCCGTCTGGGAGCCCCCACCCGCGGCCCAGAGGCCGCCCCCGGGGTGGAGGGGGCTCCTTCGCGGTGGTACCCGCCTGGGAGCCCCCACCCGCGGCCCAGAGGCTGCCCCCGGGGTGGAGGGGCTCTTTTGCGGTGGTACCCGTCTGGGAGCCCCCACCCGCGGCCCAGAGCCGCCCTGGGGGTGGAGGGGCTCCTTCGCGGTGGTACCCGTCTGGGAGCCCCCACCCGTGGCCCAGAGGCCGCCCCCGGGGTGGAGAGGCTCCTTCACGGTGTTACCCGTCTGGGAGCCCCCACCCGCGGCCCAGAGGCCGCCCCCGGGGTGGAGGGGCTCCTTCGCGGTGGTACCCGTCTGGGAGCCCCACCCGCGACCCAGAGGCCGCCCCCGGGGTGGAGGGGCTCCTTCGCGGTGGTACCCATCTGGGAGCCCCCACCCGTGGCCCAGAGGCCGCCCCCGGGGTGGAGGGGCTCCTTTGCGGTGGTACCCGTCTGGGAACCCTGACCCGCGGCCCAGAGGCCGCCCCCAGGGTGGAGGGGCTCCTTCGCGGTGGTACCCGTCTGGGAGCCCCCACCCGCGGCCCAGAGGCCGCCCCCGGGGTGGAGGGGCTCCTTCGCGGTGGTACCCGTCTGGGAGCCCCCACCCGCGACCCAGAGGTCGCCCCCGGGGTGGAGGGGCTCCTTCGCGGTGGTACCCGTCTGGGAGCCCCCACCCCAGTTGGGTACCACCGCGAAGGAGCCCCTCCACCCCCGGGGGCGGCGTCTGGGCCGCGGGTGGGGGCTCCCAGACGGGTAC